>JAHWGI010000106.1:0-541983 GCA_029379305.1 Frankliniella fusca
CTTGAAATGATTACAGAATATCTCAATAGATGGCGTTGCTCTACTCGCGCATGCGCACAACCCATATCGGTGGTGTTGATATTGATACTCTCAATGTTGATTAACACAAATGAATGTAATGTTCACTTTTTAATTAGAAACTGCAGAATGTTGTAAATTATTGATACGTTTCGTGATAACTTTATTTGGCGAGTAGTGTGATCTGGTTGTATGTTCGTCCGTAATTAAAGGTGAATCCACAATACCACTCATATCTCATAGCTCATGCACTCATGCGCTTATGTGGCTGCTCATAAGTTCCTCGCATTCAACTATATGTTTTTGGTGAAAGTGGAAATTTAATATATTTCGAAGAGGCCATTTCACCAAATAAGTTCCCTTGTTTGCCTTCTTACACTCCGCATCAGAAATGAGAGGAAGTTATGAGCTGCATGAGCGCATGAGCTATTAGCTATGAGCAGTATTGCGGATTCACCTTAAGTTATCATATACACTGTAAACTGGTTGGCGTCTTTAGACGCCAAAATATTGGCGTCCTCTGAGAACGCCAAATCTTGGCGTTCAAAGACGCCAATATTTGGCGTTCTGAGAAGAAGAACGCCAAATATTGGCGTCTTTCAACGCCAAGATTTGGCGTTCTCAGAGGACGCCAAAATTTTGGCGTCTAAAGACGCCAACCAATTTACAGTGTAATGTCATTGTCGATGGGTTCTAATGAATTAAACAGATATTGCAATCCGAATCACCTAAATTCTGAAGTAAATGTTGTTATTTTCAAAATGCCGAACCCTCAGAACACGCACGCGCGGATGCATGCACGCGCGCTCCTGAAGTGGAGAGCTTCCAAATCGACTCCGGAGGTGGGTGGGCTGCCTGCCGTCACGGCGCTGTCGCTCCACAGCAACGCAACGGCGGCTTAGCAGCGCTCGGCCCGCTTGGACGGCACAATACTCGTTCTTTCACCTCTATGTTAAGAGAGATGTGGAGAAGGTAAAGAACGAGTAAAAAGTGAGCCATATTTCTGAATCAGTCACAGTGATTTTGGCAAAAGGGTATTGGATGGTGATGACGTTTAGGGCCGAATTCGAGATGGAAACATGTTACAAGTTTTCTTGCACATTTTATTTAACGTGGAATACTGCTCTCTCGCATAACACAACACAGACCAAATCACAACTCGAAACAATCACATCACTACAATGCAAGGAGGCACTTGCATTGAGGTCAAACTATCAAAAACTATCTGACAAAAAACATCACGGCTCATCATACCTTATCCTCCTTATCATTTGGCACCCAATCGGAGTGCGTTGACACCACACTTCTGTTTACTTTAAAGGGAATCCATTACTCCTCAACCAGCTGCCACACTAGACTACCTTTAATTAGCTTTAAAGGGTACCATCTAGAGCAAATCATCTTTAATTTAATTCATTGCAATAAAAATCAGAATGAAGATGGTCATTAAATATCATGAGAGTATTGATATATAATGTTTTCTCTATAATCACACTATAACCAAAATACAACTCAAAGTTAGGTGTATACCAATGAGCCTTTGCCATAATTCTGAGGAATACCAAATTATATTACCTCAAAGTGCACTTCATAAACAACAGTTATTTGGTCCCAATAGAAACTTTGACAGTGTAATAGAGAGCAGTGCTGAGGATGATTTTGTACACAATAGAATTCTTGATGGAATATTTAAGCACAAACAAGAGATAATAACATTATAAAATTATATCATAAACAACATGAAAAAGCTTTGGTTTCCTTCAGATGACAATGACAACAGCATTCAAAAAAACTCATTAAAATAAGGAACAGGAAAGATTTGTAACTGGCACAAAGTATATCAGTAACAATTTAGCATACATACTATAATCAAAATTTTAAGATTTTAACAGATTTAGAATAATCTAGACCTTTCCTACAAACCTATGAGAAATATTATCAGAGATCCAAACAAGACTACCTATACACATGTTTCAAATATTCCTACTTTCACCATAATGCAGACATGATATTATATTTCTTCCATTGTCCTATACCATCACTTAACTATTTCCATAGAAAGTGGTTGACATGCTTTTTATGCGAAAAAGAATTCTGTTGGCACATTATGACCACTGTATTCTAACTCCCAAAATTTAACGGGAAAAAAGTGAGATAAAATAAAGAAAGGGAAGAAAGAAGCTAGCACAAACACAGAACATGCATTTTCTGAGAGGAACAATGAAGACAAACAACACCCTTCATTACTGTAGTAACTGAAGTCATGGGTACTCATAAAAAGTAAAAGATGATGCTGTAGGTGTCCCTAAAATAAAAGCATGGCAGTTTCTCCCCCTTAAATAAAGATTGCAGTAATACCAAACACTTACATTTTCCTAATGTGTTCAACAGATAAAATTTATACTGAATTGGTATGAAGAAAAGATGGTGAATTCATCATCATTCTGGCAGCATATCAGTTTTGATGTACTAGTACATGTGGTGAATCTTTGTCACAAATGCTTATGATACACAACATAGATCAACCCAACAACACAAAATCTTAACACAACCTTAATGAATGGACAGATTTAGCATGTTCCTTCTGGAATGCAGAAACATAACCAAAAGGGAAGGGTGCACCCAGATTATTAAAGTATTTAACACACAGTATGGAACAGCTTTGTACAACTGATTTAGCTTTGCAGGTATACTAGGAAAATACATATGTGCAACAAAGATAAAATACAATGCAGTTAACCATTTAGTTTCTGAACGTAAAAAATGTATTGGTAAAGAAAAAAAGTTAGTTTTACGTGGTCACAAAAAAAAAAAAAGTCAAAGAATTTTTTAATACAGATAAATCATTGCAATAAAACAAAGATAAATAGAGTTTTGAGATGGCCCAACCAATCTTAATGAAATTTAATGCAGAATAACAAGTATCAAACACAGAAAAGACTATAAAAACACAAAATTACAAAATTTAGAAAATTATGGAAAATATGCTTAGTTAGTTTAGCCAAACCATCTACTGATTTTAACCCTATTTTTTTTTGGCAAGCCAGCCCACTCAATGAAATCTCAACAGACCTTCAATGATTTTAGAACAGGTTCCTATTTCGCATCTTCGCAAACATTACTAGTTGCGTTTACAAAACAGGAGGCAATAATGCACTCAAGAATGAGGAGAATTTACCAATTAGTCCTTCATGTATATCACAACCCAGGAGGCACTTGTCAATTTTCACCAATAAAGAAGCACTTCTGAATGAAAACAAATCAAAAGTGCAATAGGCTATTATTAATTAAATTTGACTAACAACTTTAAAATAAGTGCTTAACTCCTTCCCTATCTTTCCTCAGGTACAAATTTCCAAACATCAATGATAATGAAAAGAAAGAAGATACTTTTAGTCATCTCATTGTGCACAACAGATACTTCCAGATTATTTTCCAATCTCTCCTATGATTAATCTATCTCAGGCCATTATTATTATTTTTTTTTAAATAAAATTTATTTAAATAACAGATTATAAATAACAATTAACACTCAGTATAAGTGGTTTCCATAAACCCTGTAATACTATCTGTACATCTGCACCTACAAGCATATCACAAGAAAAGGAGCACACACAAATGTACTCTGGGGGAGGATAAAAGAAAAAAAAATTAAAAAAACATGGCACCTTTCTCAAACAAACGAAACAGGATAATATTTGTTGATTAACCAACAAAATCAAGTTTGCCTAATGACCCAAAAGACATCCCCAAATCTGCTTAACAGCAGTATATCTAACAGTCACTATGATACTTCACACTTCACAGAGTGCTGTGTTAGCATTTTATCTGGTTCACCTGGTTCTAGTTTTGAATCTTGCTCAAAGACAGCAAAGGGAGTGAGAAGGTGCCGACATATTAGTTGGGAGTAATAAAAGATAATAAATTAAACGGGAAAATAATTACTATTTTGTTACCAGACCTCGGTCACACTGTCCAGCTTAAAATGCATCCTTGAATCATTTGGCGTATAACATTTTACTAAATTCCTAAATGAATACAAAATGGTTGTCAAAAGTTGTATAAATTGTTTCAAATTATTGCATGAGTGCAAAAAAACATGGATGAAACTTAAATAACAAACATTCTGCTGCTAGTATAATGACCGAAGTTCTGGCAACAATTTATGCAAAATTTGACCTTTCACAAAATTCCGTTTTGTTCACCATTTAAAATAAAACACTCAGTTTCAGAGCATGCATGTCACTGACATACTTTCCTTCAATTGAAAAAAATTAAAACAACCTAATCAAAATTTTAAGGGGAAAAAAAAATTAACAACACAAAGAAACAGCCAACATCTTGATGACTAATGAGTACAAGACTCACCGTGGTGATTGAAAAATACCTCAAATGACTTACAACAAAAATGATGACAAGATAGATGTATAGAACTGTAGAGATTATTCTAATTGCGTGTCCCATGTTTGTCCCACATATGTTGACGATACTGTTCCCGCTGAAGAAAGGAACGAGGACAGAGATGGCAACAAAGACGATTAGTCAGATCAGAATGGACTAAACGCACGTGATACTTCAGGGCTGAAAGGTTAGAGTAGTTCTGTCCACAATGAGGGCATGTTCCACACTGCAGAGAAGACCCCTTCGATCCTTCACCTGCACAAAGAGATGAAACTGTTAGTTTAATACAATCAAAAAACATTTATGTAGTAACAGAGAACAATGAAAGAGGACACTTATCATGTACACTATTACTTTACACACATTTCTTGGGGAGTAAACACAATGCGACCTTGGTTATGATTGGAAGACACATGAAGCAGATATCAGGATTAGTGCTGAGTGACTATGTGCGCGGAGTCTAGTGCATAGATAAATAAAGCAGAAACTAGGGTTTTGTGATTTCTAAAACTAGAGTGTAACCAGAAGTGAGGGAGATAAACTTAACTCATTTTAAGACACTTCTCAATACTGGAAGAACATGAATGAAATGAAGACATGTGGAGTAAACATGGAAAATATTGAATGAGGTGGCATTCGCAACTTCTATTTCAAAGAAGATCTGGATTCTTTATTGTGTACATAAAAACTCAATACAAACGCAAGTTAGGAGGTAATTTTAGTTTTTAAGAGGGTATGTTCAAGACATACTGATATATAAGAAGAGGTAAAAGGTTAAGCAGAAATTAGGCAAGGTCAAGCAAGACAAAACTTTGATCAGTTATATGATTTTGAGACACAATACAACACATTTCCTCCAATACAGAAAATTATGTTCTAATCCATTAAATAAAAACTTGCACACAGCCTGTATTACTTACTCATAAGAAATTACAAATATTTTTTCTAATTGAGCAAGAAGAACATTTGCACAAAAATGCAAACAAGAAAGTAACTGTCAAAATACTGCCATAATCTTACTAGAAATACTAGTTGGTATTAAAATAATGTGTTCAGTCTTACATCACACCAAAGTGAAGCACACCAAAAGGATTTCCCCATTGGAACTTGATTGATACATCTGGACAGTCATAAACACATGAGATCATAAATAGACCTATTTCTAAGTATGCAAACTAAGTATACATATTGAATAAATAGTTCATTCACACTTTAAAGGATAATTCAGTCAAATCTTTCTTTAGTTGCAGTGTAGGAGCAACCAAACATTTCAAAGTAGAAACATCCAAAAAATTAATGTAGCCATTACAGTGGAAATCCTGAAGATCATAGGATTCACTGCAGCTTATCAAGGGTACAGAGTACAGTATAAACAAATCTAATCACTGGTAAATTAATACGAGTCCTGAAGTAGGCACACTACCCAAGGTATATTTCCTTTAGGCCATTACATTAAAATATCAAATAATCACATCAAACCTCATCTGATATGTACTCAAGCATCTACTTTGTTGTTAATATAGAAAGGAGTAATACTGGTGGCCTCATTGACATAAACAATCTTACCACCTGATGTCTTGATCCGTCGAAGAGGTGCTCCATGGGCTGTCACACTGTGCTTGCGCAGATACCACTTGTTCTTAAAAGACCGATTACAAATATGACAGGGAAGAGCCTGGCTTGGAGTATGCACATTCTCTATATGCTGTTTCAAATTAAACTTATTGCTGAAAGTCCTATTACAGTGAGTACATGAGCGTGGCTGCATACATGACCAACTGCTAGTTGTTCTGCGGTTCAGTCCATTACTGCTCTCCAAAGCATTTCCATTATGGAAAGGATAATTGAAGTTTTCCATGTTGAGAAGAGTTCCTCCACTCCAATTACTAAAATAACCTTCCCTGCCCCCATCTGCAAGAACAAGACAAAGTCGAAAACTATATTGTTCTGACACAGGAGAATCAGCTAAAATTTAAATATAAATGGACAAGCACACAGTTTGAATTATTAAAAATTGTAACACTTCTGGAACTAGGAGTTTTAAAACCAATAACCAAGCAAAATGAATTTTAAAAGAACAATGTAAACTCACCTACGCCATTTACCACACCAACCGACTCATATCTTGCACAAAACCTACCATCCTCAATTTCAGTTTAGATTCACATCCTAACTACAATAAAAACTTAACATGCACAAGGTCTATTGTAACCATAAAGTTCCTTGTTTCTGTATAAACTACATAGGTCATGCAAATTAAGTTGACTCTTCACAAAAATGTAAAGAAAACATTTGAAAGAGGGCACTACATTTGATATTTGCAAGGACAAACTAAAAACAATTTATGAACATATTGGACATAAAATAAGACAACAGAATACCAATTAAGCTGTCTTTTGTGTGAACTGTGTTATCTGTAGTAATACACCCACCATGTTTATCAGATCAGATTTTTACACAACAAATCCTTGAGAAATATTTTGTCTCTTCACAAGGTGGTTTTCACAGAATGAGCTTTGAAAAAGCTCTGAAAAAGTTTGTTTATTGTTCAAAATTGAAATGAAAATACAGTACAGAATCAAATGATCTGAGATGAGTTGTAAAACCTTGACCAAACCGGGATCCTTAACTTATTCAAAGACACTACAATACACTACAATTACACATACAAAAAATCCAATAATCTACTAAACTTTTGAGTCTATAGGAAAATGTTTGGACATGAACCTAAGGAAAGTCTCACTTAAACCAGGCAGCAGAATGTTGAGAGACAACAATCTTTCAAATTCACTGTTTAGGCTGGGTAAAATAAAAAAAAAAAAAAAAAAGCACCTTCACTTCTGCTTCACCAACATTGTCATGAGTTATTATTGGCCCTGAAAAAATTCTGCTTCATTTCCCCCAGATTCACAGCTGCCTCTTGATGGTGCACCCTCCACTTCCCCAAAGGTTCATCATCATTTAAGACTAATCATTAATCATAATGCCACAACACTCAAAAAGTAAACAAACATAGGAAACACAGAAAATTCAACATTACAGAATAGGAGGGGATGAATTATCACAATTTCCAACAAATGTTCATAATGATTTAAAGATTGCTGAAAATAACAGAAACCTACACTGTTGTGATAGCCCTTTTTGAATTTTAAATTCATCCTCCAAAAGATTATTTTCAAGAACAGACTGATACAAATTCTAATGGTGTATCATGTACATGTCTCAAAATCAATCAACCAACCAACCAACTGCACACACAAATGAACAGACAAAACCATCAACAACAACAAAGAAAAAGCAAAGCAAAACAACAACAACAGAGAGAAAATAGGAGGAGGGGGAATGCAAAGTTTTAAAAAGCATAAATACTGAAGTAATGAATCTCACTCAGACAGGGCACAGAAAACAGTTTTTAAAGCAAGTAATACTTTTTACCAAAAAGAAACATAAGGGATGAATGTTATGAAAAAGATAAGATCAATTATACCCAAAATCCAACCACACAACCGGCATGCAGCTGACAAATTTTTAGTATTTGGCCTTGTCTTTTCCCCTTTGAAACAAGGCATAGAATTAAAGCATGACTAAAGCTGCAATGAACAAAAGTGCTAACTTACCACTTGCTGTGAGATCAGTTGCTGAAGTTTGATTGTTCATTGGATGACCACCTTTAAAATTGGAAAGGCACAAATTAATAATAAAGGTTTACATTACTTCAATTTTTAAAGTCAATTTAGAATTAATTAATCAAGTGACAATAATACCATCAGTGCTGCGAGGTGACACTCCAGCAAGAGATCGAGCCAGAAGACTTGAGGTGCCTGCTTCATTACTTTCATCCATTTCCATGTAAAATGCACTACGGCTATCTTCCCCATGCTCATTATCTCTATCATCTTCCTCATGGTCATTATAAACTTCACCATCATCATCATTATCCATATCATTCTCTAATGTGCCAGAGTCATTGGTAGGATCAACAGGCTCTGGTTTAACTTCAGAAATATTTACTGACACATTTTCTAGAAGAGCTAAGCTATCATCAGAAATACGGGATGGGTCCAGTCCACTAGAATTTGAGTTGGCATTTTCTGTACCAGCATCAGAAGAGGCCAAACTACTTGTACTGACTCTTCGTGGAGTCGCTTTACGCCTTTTAGGAACATGTTGGGGGGATGATGGCGCAGATAGATGTTCTTTGTTGATGAGTGTGTCTGAAGCAGGACTTGAAGAGCGAGCTGGGGGAGGGATGGGCCGTTTAGAGGAATTCGAAGCTTGCTTTGATTGGTGGGATGGTAATGAGGATGACCTGCTGAGTGGACTACTTCCTGGTGAGGGAGTGATAGTGGCTACTTTTGAGAAAGTTTTCTGTATATTGCTAAGAGGAGGAGGTGCTAATGACGAGCCCTGTCCACTCTTTTGCTGTGGCTGAAAGACCAAAATTTTAACGTACAATTTAAATAGTGGACCACATCAACCAATGGAAAGCATTATGAAATAAAATAACTTACAGTCTCTTTAACCGGACTTGATGCACCAGTGAGACCACGAACTTGTAGAAGTTCTGCTGTTTCTAAAAATGTTGATAACTGATCTTGTGTGATAAAAACCTCTCCCTGATACATAAAGCTGAGAAGTGCCAGCACATCTTCATATCTAACATCTTTTAAAATGACAACAGGATGTTGGCATGGATTTTCCTGTAATTATACAAAGTCCAAAATAGCATTAATAATAACAAGAAAAAGTTAAAGAGGGAAAATTTTGAGAGTACGATATACCAACCTTGAATACTGATCGAAAGTATGGACTACAAGCTGATAAAATAACTTTGTGGGCCTTGACACTTTTGCCACCACAAGTCAAAGTAACATCAACCAAGTCCTGTTCCGCTTTTAAGCTTCCCAGAGCCGAGGCAATATTGCTCTGGAAATTGTTCCATCTAAGGCAGAATTGCTCTGCAGCCATAACTGAGACAGGAAAAACAATGGAGTATTAACACTTCTTCATTACTTTTTTGCATGAACACTAGCCAAATTACTGATGATCAAAATAGATAGTATTTAAAGCTTTCAGAATTTTTCTAATTTAAATTCTGCATAGTATTTTTAACATTCTGTTAAACAAGTCTCTAATAAGTTGATTGCAAAATGGCATGTGATCAGTATGCGATACCATTAACTCCAAAGCAATTCAGCTTGGAAATGAAGTTCAATGAACTAATAGGTTATATGTAGAACATGGTAAGGTCATGTTTGGGTTCATCCATAGGTCAATTCATCTAGTCTTCAATAATTTTATAGATGATGTTAATTATATTGACACAACGAAGCCGGTAAGTTCGCCGGCAAGATATGAGCCAGGTACAATGTGTTAAGTCGCCGCCGCCGGCTCGCAATTTCCTTTCGGCTTTTAACCTATTTAAATGGCCAATGCGAAAACTTTGCACGTACACAACTGCTAGGCCTACGGGGCCCCAAGCCGAATTCACTATCTTCGCAAACTTGCAATAAATGATAATAATTACTCACTCGAGCCGTGGAATCAATCTAGACGTGTAGAAAATATTCTCGCAAATGTTCACAGAGGAGTTCACACGACATTTCAAGCATATTAGCTAGGAAGTTCGCACATTATTGCCAAACATTCGCTTAGTTCGCCAGGTTTTGCTTGTGCAAAAAGGAAAGTAGAGAAAAAAAACAAGTTTTGCGAACGCGGGATTGCCATTTTATTCTATGAAATTCATCTTGTCATATAATATACGTTCTAGTTGAAAACAAACACGACAAACAATGGTATGAACACCTCTGAGAAATATTTAAGTATTGCTGCAGAATTATTCAAGTAAATCACTATTATTGTGTTTGCAAATTTCATTTTGCACACTTGTGGTTGGCAGAACTCGCTTTCTCCTGGATAGTTCATTTGCAGAATTTTGTAGTGCACTGACGTCAGCAAGCAAGTAGCACTCGCGTTGGACATGCGGGATGAGAAATATAGCAGACTGTCAACATAACCTGCAGTTAACCATCTCCATTGTAACGTTGGTTTCATTTATACGTGCTTTTGATACAAAGAATATCAACTTTGACCAGGGTTTACACACTGGCGTGTAATTATTTCTTGCTTATGTTAGCTATACAGCTAAGACAATCTACTGACTCTTTTGCATTTTGTGAAACTTTTTAATTTACTCACCACGGAGCACAACCAAAGCAGCTGCAGAAGTTAGTAAATTCTGACAATGTTTGATTTTAAAACCATAAAAAGTCTTCCCTTCTACCTTTATTATAATTTTAATTTTCTTATGTGTTTGCTTAAATACTCCTAATTTGAAGCCACACAACCAATAATACCTACATGCTGTGTTCTTTACAGATGCCAGGAATTTGCAATGAAATTATCGATGACATTGAAGATTTAATATCATCCCAGGACATAACACCGAAGGAACGATTCAGCTCTCGAAGATCTGTTACCGTGAGGGCTAAAAAGCGGCAAGAGATTGCAAGTGGTCAAGCAATATCTGAAAGCGATGTCATAGAGAATTCTACCAACACAGAAATTCCAGGTACAGGAACTGTGTATGTGAAGACATGGGGTTGTACGCACAATGGTTCTGACAGCGAATATATGGCTGGACAACTGGCTGCCTATGGCTATAAGCTCACAGATAAGAAGGAAGAAGCAAATCTGTGGTTGTTAAATAGTTGCACTGTTAAAAACCCTGCCGAAGATCATTTTCGTAATGAGATAGCTGATGGCAAGCGGCTTCGAAAGCACCTTGTGTTAGCAGGATGTGTACCTCAGGGAGCACCAAAAGCAGAGTACTTACAAGGCATAAGTGTTATAGGGGTACAGCAAATTGATAGAGTTGTAGAAGTTGTTGAGGAGACACTGAAAGGTATGCAATGAATGGCATCATGTCTTCGGAATAAGTGTATGGGCGTAAATTGTCTTAACTCTTGTAAAATTTCAGGTAACTCTGTACGGTTTCTTGGTCAAAAGAAAACTGGAGGTAAAAAGATGGGTGGAGCCTCGCTAGAACTACCAAAAGTGCGCCGAAATGATCTTATTGAGATAATCGCAATCAACACGGGTTGCCTTAATCAGTGTACTTATTGTAAAACAAAGCATGCCCGTGGGGATCTAGGGAGCTATCCACCTGGTATATCATCATTCTTTGCATGAAAGATTTGACATAAATATCTGTTTCATTTGTCATTATTGAATATTATCATTGTACTGTACTTTCAGATGAAATTGTTGCTAGAGCAGTCCAATCATTTTCTGAAGGGGTAAAAGAAATTTGGCTGACTTCTGAAGATACTGGAACATACGGAAGAGATATTGGAACGAGCCTTCCAGAGTTGTTATGGAAACTTGTTGAAGTTATTCCAGAGGGTTGTATGTTACGAATTGGAATGACTAATCCACCTTATATTTTGGAGCACCTGGAGGTTAGCCGTTTGCACTTTTTTGTCATTTCATATAAAAGAGGTAACAATAATATTAAAAGTGAAATAAATTTTGGGATTATAGGAAATGGCAAATATCTTAGCTCATCCTAAGGTATATAGCTTTCTTCATGTTCCTGTGCAGTCTGGATCTGATGCTGTGTTGACAGACATGAAAAGGGAATATTGCCGTAAAGATTTTGAAAACGTTGTTGATTTCTTGAAAGAGAGGTAAATTTTTTAAAAAGTTTCTGGGTCTTAACACGACAATTATTGTAAATTATTAGCATATTGTCGACCAATTAATCCTGTTTCTTATTTGTTTAGAGTCCCTGGTATGACGATTGCAACAGATATTATTTGCGGTTTCCCCTCCGAAACCGAGGCAGATTTTGAGGAGAGTGTTTCACTGTGTGCAAAGTATAAATTTCCTAGTCTTTTTATCAATCAGTTTTTCCCAAGGCCAGGAACCCCTGCAGCAAAAATGCCCAGAGTGGCTACAACCCAAGAGGTACATTTTTTAAAATTTCTTTTATCTAAACTGATGTTTCTTTCAGATAGCAAGTCATGCCCTCAACTAACTTCTCTGATTTTCCAGGTAAAAAGGAGGACAAAAAAACTGTCAGAGTTATTTCAGTCTTATGAACCTTACACCCATAAGTTGGGTGAAGTCCAAGATATTTTGGTCACTGAAATATCACATGACAAAAAACACTATGTTGGCCACAATAAATTCTACGAACAGGTATTTTAAAATAATTATATATTTTTTTTCTTTCTTTCTTTCTTTCTTTTAGGAATGATCAAAATCTAACATAGCTTACATTCACAGGTTCTTGTCCCTCAAGTCACCGAAATGTTAGGAAAAATGGTCAAAGTTAAAATCACAGCAACCCAGAAGCATTGCATGATAGCTGAACCAGTAGAAGCAACATCAAAACAGGAACAGTATGCTGTCATGAATGGCACAATTCGGTTGAGAAATAATGGCACTGTTTCAAATGGTATGAAGAAACAAGTTCCTGCTGCTGCAACACATAACTGTGAAACAACAACTTTGACAAGGAATAAATTTAGATCAATGCTAGTACCCCTCCTGGTTCTTGGATTAACCATATTGATTCGTTTTTTCTGGAACATCTCTCAGAATAATACCATTAAGAGGGACACCTAAAAATGTACTGAATCTTTAAAGGCGAAGTAGGGGTTCTTCACAAGGCTCATTTACTTTTATAAGTAATGTTCTGACAACATGCAGGTCATGTGATTAATTGATTTGATTTCTCTTAACTGGAATTTGTGTTTCATGTAAAATAAAATGTAATATGAAATACTATAACTATTATAATTCTCGTCACCCTCTTCCCTTGAGTCAATCATGGTTGCGTTTAAAAGGCGTGAAACATGTGCACATCAGACCGGTCTGTTGGCGACCAGAGACAGCAGGAGTACGCTTACGGACCGGGGATCGCATTGAAAGACAAGCGCGCCGAGCGAAACGGGTCAAGTTTCAAATCTCGGACCGGAACAGACTACGAGCAGCCCAGAGCGGAGGTGGTCTTGTCTTTCCCCCCCTACACGACACACCTTTTCGCGGCGCACTTTCTGAGCTGACGCGCATCAGCTTCCTGGTCCCTTTTGTCAACGACTCCGTCCTACTGTGCGGAGGGTGTCGGGTGGCGCGGGGCGCTGCGCAGGGCTCGAGGCGAGGGCGAGATCCCGTCCAACCCGACGGGTCACCACGCAACCGTGAACGAGCCGAGCTATGATATAGACTCCTGTCCAGCACGCGCCCTCAGTCCCAAACCAGCGGTGCGGGAGACTGTCCGCCTGTCGAGGACACTCGTCAACCAGAGGCAGCAAACCAAGCCTTCCAGTGAGTAGTTATCAGCTGCAAGTTGTTGTATTTTAAAAATTACTATTTTATTTAGTAAAACGAGACGAGTTTCCTCCTCCAGCCATGAGCAAAGTGAGCTCCCAGCAGCAGTTGGCGGCAGCCGTCGCCGCTAAGAGGCAGAGGGTTGCCACGGCGGCGCCTTCGTCCGCCAAGGCGGACGTCTCCGAATACTTCTCTGGTAAGTGTACCGTCCGCGCGGCGGGGCGGGGAAGTCCCAGTCCCGCAGCTCGTCCACTGACGGCTGCGGCTGCTCGACTCGATTCACGGCTCAATTCTTTCCCCACTTCCCCCCCTGGCACTGACAGGTGTGCCCCGCATCGAGTACCGGCCGGACGCTGGCCCGGAGGAGGCCCTCTGCTACCGGTACTACAACCCCAGCGAGCGCTGCCACGGCCGCACCATGGAGGAGTGGCTGCGGCCCGCACTGTCCTTTGGCCACATCCTCCGTAACGCGGGTGGGTTCGAGGGAGCTGACTTGCTGCACTGTAGCGAAAGAGCTTGTCTACCACTCACCGGCCGGTGTCCTCTCCGCCAGCAGGCTCCGAGGCGTACGGCCAGCCCGCCAGCGCGCAGAAGCCCTGGGACGACGGCACCAACTCCCTGGAGAACTACCACCGGCGGATCCGCGCCGCCTTCGAGCTGTGCAACAAGCTCGGTCGGTAATAGTCCCCGAGAGGAGTGGAACAGCGGGGTGATTCCGAACAGCGTTTAGCAGTGTCCTCTCTCCTGCTCCTCGTGGGCGTGTTCCATGAGTGCGACAAGGATCGAGACACGAAACCACTGGGCGGAGTCACGCCCCTGTAGTAGAGGTAGTAGAGGGCTGATGACTTACCCTCCGACGGCGCTCGTGCAGGTGTCAGGCTGTGGGCCGCGTGGGATAGAGACCTGGCACCGGAGGGCGACTCCTTGGAGGAGACGCAGCGCAACCTGGACGAGTCGGTGGACCTGTGCCTGGAGCTGCAGCAGCAGCAGCCGCAGCGTGCCGCGGCCGGCCCCATCAGGCCGCTGTGGCTGGGCGCGGACCTGCACTCCCACCCGCGCTACTGCCAGGGCGCGGGCACGGCCCCGGACGCGGGCGTGCTCGCCGTGGCGGGGACGCAGGTGCGGCGCGCGCTGCAGGCCGCCCAGCGGCTGTCGGCCGAGTGCTTCCTCTTCTGGGGCGGCAGGGAGGGCTACGCCTCGCCCCTCAACACGGACCCCGCCCGCGAGCTGCGGGGCTACGCGCGCCTGCTCAGGATGACGGCCGGTGAGTGGGAGTGGGACACCCTGCCCCTATGCCCCCTGCCCAGCGCTCATCCGTGGCGGTCGAGGTCGAGGGATCCTCCACTCAAAAAATTTAGTTCAAACCCTAAAAAAAAATGAAAAGTAAAAATAATTTTAAAAATCAAGAAGAAGAAAAATCAGCAGAAATGAAGGACAATCACGAAAAACCAGAAAAGTCAATGTACGCTTGTATAGTGAAGGACCCCTCCCCTCCCCTCGGTGGCAGTCGCGGTCACCAGGGGTCGGCGCGCTCACTCCCGCCCTGCCTGTCCTGTCGCAGAGCACCGCGACCGCCTTGGCTACCGCGGCCAGCTGCTCCTGGAGACGACGCCCCAGCCGTGCGAGCCCCGCGGGCTCGGGCCCGGGCCCCCGGCAGGACGCGCGCGCCAGCCCCGCCCCCGCCCCCGTGCGGCGCTACGACGACTGCGCCGCCTCCGCCGTGTGCCTGCTGCGCCAGTTCGGCCTGGACCGCCACTACAAGATCAGCGCGCCGCCCGGACACCAGGTGGTCGTCAGCTCAGCGTGAGTCAAGGTGCCGTCGCGTCGTCGAGAGTATTGCCATCGCTGCCGTTTTCAAACATGTTTTGTGTTTCTGCCTGGCTGCGGTACGGCAGTTACGGCATGCTGGGCAGCCTGAATGCGACGACCCGGGACTTCCCTCCGGACGTGCGCGAGGCCACGGTCGTCATGAAAAGCGTAGTTGAACAGGTAGTTGGGATATCGAACCAACAACTGCATGCTTCAGGCACTCGTGAACGCATTTCCCGAGCTCGGACGTGTCTGTGGGCAGGGCGGCGTTCAGCCCGGGGGACTCCTCATCGGCGTGCCTCTGCGGAGGGAGACGCAGGACGCGCGCGACCTGGTCGGGGCGTACGTGGCCGTCATCGACTGCTACGCCAAGGCGCTGCGCGCCGCTGTCAAAATCGTGGCGGACGGCGCCTTCAGTCGGAACCTGCAGGTAAGCGAGCCCCTGGGGATGATACATGCTGGGCCGCGCCGCTCGGCAGCGGAGTTCGGTGGGATGGCCTGCCTGTCAGGGGCGCGTGTCCGACTTCTAATTAATTGAGTCTTTGATGTGGTGCGTAGCAACGATACCTCAGCTTCCACAGCGGTTTCGGCGCCCGCCTATCCAGCGGAGAAGCTACCCTCGAGGACTGCGAAGAGCACGCCCGTAAGCTACAATTGCAGCAGCAGCAACAGCAGCAGCAAGGAACGCAGGGCGAAGGGCAGCACGATTGGGGCCTAGTCGGCGGCCGTCCCGAGCACTGGGAGGCAGTGTGCGCTCGGTACATTGATGCGGTGGCAGATCCCTCGCGGGAGTGACGGTGGACCCCTGGCTTCATTTCTAGTTTGTTTTGAAAATTATTTTTTGTGACCGACCGCAAGGAGGTTGAATACTAAGATTCCTTGAGAATATTAGGAGGTTGCTGTCCCGTGCAGTTCACTGTCTTTGAGGATCATGGATTGTGCTTCAAAGAAAATGATGTATGATGCTCTTACAGTTTATTGTTTTGAAGAGAAAGAATAATTTTTACTGTTCTGGAAATTCCTGCACAGCTTTACAAATAAATGCATTGTAGCCTACAGAGAAAGTAACAAACAAGCAGTTCATAATTTTCTTGCAATAAAAAACCTTTGCAAAAGAAAATTAGAGATAACAGGAACAGTAATATATAAAAAACAAAAATGTTTGCTGTAGTTAAAAAAATATGGAAGCTTTTGTTTGTCTTGCAGGGACTTGTGTTTCATGAGAGACTTGGTTTAAGAAGATCAAGTCTATTCATGGATATACATGTTGATGAAATGGCAAGCGTTGAGAAGTAACATTATTTGGCACACAATTTAAGCCATTGCAAATCAAACATTAAAAAAGAGAATTACTATTAATCCAGAATAACCAAGTAAACTTGATTTCAATGGCGAGTAACAAATAAGCCCCCAAATCATGTGTGACACAGACAAGTACCTGAATTGTCTCCTGCGAATAAAACATCAATGAATACATGCATACAAAGCATAAGTCCAGTCTAAACACCTGTTACCTAAAGGCATAAGTTGTGCAGTAAAAGTTGAAAACAGATTCAAATTATGCAATTTCAATCCTTGATGGGGAAGGAAAACACAATATCTACTGACATGAGTTATCAATAATGGGGTAAAATAGTTCCTACAGACTGCTGTCCTTGTACTCTGACAAGCACTATACTTTCAACTAGAAATCACAGAGGTACACAATAACAATGTACTGTACTAGGCCTATATATTGAGTGAGAGCTACATTAATTTCAAAGTGTTTGAGCCCAACTTCATAAACACAATAGAGGTACCTTATCATACAATGGCAATGGTAGTTTTAAAAGGTAAGATGGCTAACAGCAATATTGCTAAACAGGAATAATGGAAATGGTAGGTAATCACAGTCCATAAGTAAAATATACAATTTGAAAACAGCACATACAACACAACTGTTATTGAGAATCTTAAGGGTGTGGAATTGTGAAATAGACTGCCAGAAAAGCGGACTAGATTCCGCAAATGTAAGAAAAATTATGAGTAGGAAAAAAATTGCTATCAACAATAACAACACTTACAGGCCTCCTTTTAAAATCCATAAAGTGCACTGCATTGACTCTCCTGTTAAGTACTCATCTTCACACTTTCTGCAATAATACTTACAAGAGTTCCCTGTACAATCTACAGGCTAAGTTAGATTCATTAAGGTTGATACAAGGTAAAGACTGAATATAAATCAGCTATGTGTTGGCCACATTATCAACTTCTTTGGCACAATAATTTTCAATCTGGTTTGGCTTAAGAGATAGCACTCTTCAATACAGAGGAATTTTGATTAAGAAGCCCATTATTTAACAGAAAACCAGTCTTACAGAATGTAGGCATGCTTTAGTACTTTGACGCTCCCTTGACATAAATGAGAAACTGCACAACTACTCCTAAATGGAAATAAATTATACAGAAATAAGTGCAATGCAAAGGATCATGCTTTGCAAAGAACCAGAAAGGAAGTTCTAGAGAGAGACAATTTTTAAGCTATTAGTCAAGGTTGATGGAATTATGAGGCTTCATAAAAACAGAAAAAATAAAGGAACTTTGGCAAATCAGCAATACAATACCAAGATCATCACAAGTGGATTGAATGAATGACAACTCAATGTTGGGGATGAAGTAGTGTGGTGTGTATGTATATTATGGTAGAAGTGCAGAAATGCTTCAAGAGTTAGTGTGGATTAAAAATTGTAATGTTTACAGGGTATATGAATTGTCCTATAATGAAAGATACACTCTCTCCACTCATTTCTGAAAATTTTGATCCATTCTGGGAGTAGACCAATACCTTCTGGTGTCATTATTGCTAATTCCTAAAATCCCCAATAAAACTTGACTTATGGCTGAAAACATCTAAATGTTAAAGTGGATAATCATGATTTACTCAATTTTCAACACACAGCAATGAGCAATCAATCATCACAGGCAAACTGCCAAGTCACAATTGAAACCCCACAAATTGCAACGTTACACCATGATCTCAAAATCTCTACACATTATGCATCTTATAATTCACAACACAGAAGGACATTTTTCTGGAAAACTAAAACATTTTGAAGATAGAATAGACTGTTCCCCTTTATGGCAGTGGAATAAGGTGATAGAATGATCATGGTGTGCCCAATCATGTCATTTTCTTTTGGTGCAAATTTATTAAACTAAATATACTATTTTATGGTTATTATAGAAGACCCAAATGTTAAGAGCATTTAAAGTCAGTAATTAGATTTTTTTCCCTTTTTTTTTCCTCTGAAGTACAAAACCATTTGTAAGATGGGCTTTAATCATATGAGTGCAACAAACAAAGTTTCAATCATCTGCAGGAAATTATACTAAGTATGCCAATTATATTGTCTAAGGCAGATGGTAAATGTAGTAGAGAAATAGGGGAAAAATTTTGAGCACCAGTTTGACTAAAGACTTAAATAACAGGGGTGCATTCTGAAAAGCACACCAAACTGGGGTTAGTTTGTTTTAATCATTTCTACAATAGGTAATATAGTAACATAGGTTTCACTGGAAAGAGGTCTAATGAGAATGATGCATGATTCAAATCACTATTAAACTGTCTGGAATGGATAATTGATTATGGTAACTGGGACTTAAATTAGAAGACCAACGTGAACCTGAATACAACAGCAATTAACAAACAGGAATACTGCAACGACAAATGATAAAAAAGCATAATTAAATGGATATAAAGTATCATCTATCACTGCCAAGGCAAATATATTCACATAGCTTTAGACAGCCAATAAATCTGCTTTGCTGACAACACACAGCCCCAGACTAGTCCTTGTACACAAAGTCAATTACAGTACATCTCTATATCTCCCTCAAACACTCACAGAAACACAAAAACACAGGCCTCCAGGCATGTTTACCCCCATTTACACTCACATATGCACACATGAACACATGCACTCTCTCTCTCTCTCTCACACACACACACACACACATGCATACATTCGCTACATGATACAAGTCAAAAACCTCAAAAGTCAACAGCAATGGCATAATGGATTTTTTTTTTTTTATAATTTTACAAAGAATATTTATGTTTAACAACTTGCTAAAGAGCAATAACAGAAAGAGATTAACTTAAGACTTCGCTGCCAATGGTTAAACATCAACCACATCATCCACACCAGGCTCAGTCTCAAATGCAGTCCGAAGTTTGGCACGATTTTTCCAGCTTGACAGGATGCTTTCAGCTGAGCTCCCCTGAAAGATAAAGAATATTAAATAAAAGCTGCACTAATATTTGTTGTCCTAAATGTTAGTTCAATGCATCCAACAAAGAACTCAAGTAGAGTGATAGTTAACTGAAATTTACGATGCAAACACAGGAAAAGATCAAAGTATAGTTTTCTCATAGTCATACAATACCAGGGAAAAAGATACCATGCAAGTACATCAACAATACCTCAGTGTGAACTGGGGGTAGTCTACCCAGACTCCTCCGCAGAGGTGATCTTTGAAACGGCTGGGGACTGCTTCTTTCACTACAACTGCTACCCCCAACTCCAAGCATGATTGCTACATCTGCAGAAAACATGCACAATGCCATATAATGAAAATCTACAACTAAGCAATAGAAAAGTTAAAGAGCCAATGCCTTCCTCTCTCTACAAAAACTACAGAAAGACATCAAAATGAAGAGCTTCAAATATCAACTCTTTAGAAAGCAGATGAACACCAATAATACCTGCTAAAATATTTTTTTTGGTCTAGCAAGCAATAAGGCTACAAACTAAAACCTTCCTCTACCCTTAATTCAAAGCAAAGCAATTAGACCACTGCAGGAAAACACTGCTAAGGATAATTATTGTTATCTGGTGAATACATTTTTAAGAAGAAACAAACATACCTGACTCTGTCTTCCTTTTGGCATCAGGTTCTGCCTTATTTAGTGAAGCAGCAAGTTCTCGAACAGACTTTTTCTCGAGGCTTGATGCAGCACCACTAGTCCCTGCTGTGTGAAAATCCTTATTTTTTGTACAAATCAGAGCAGAGATTAAAGTAAGGGCGGAAACATACCTGAACTGAGACCGGAGTCAGTGGACTCATCTAAGGCGTCGCCTGAGTCAGGAGTATTAGCTGCAGAGGTGTTTGGACTAGATCCATCACTTGGAGCAGAAAACTCACCTGAAATTATTTAAATTGAGTAAAAAAATCAGCGAACATCCACAAAACATATCAACAGGACCCATTGAAAAAAAATAGGACAGATATTTTGTGGTTAACCTGATTTTCTGTCACCTCCCATAGACCAAGGCCTAGGTTTTGGAGCGATTGGCGGCGGGGGTTTGACTTTAGATGCTGAAAACAAGAGAAAGGCGCAATAAATTTCAAGTACAAGGAAACTAAGCTAAATTTAAGATAAGGAAAATCGCGTTAATCGTACCAGAATCAATCTTGTTATCCTTGGAAATTGATTTCAGAATTGGTGACTTTGGTGCAGTCTCTACAGCACCAGCTTTTGGAAAGCCATTTGTAGGTGAACGTAAGGAATCAGCCAAACCAGTCGAGCGTAACTTAACAGAAGGCCCTGCTGTAGGAGACGCAGGCTTATCCGCCACTACTTCATCCTTGACAAACACAAAAACGTTAAAGCACTCAATAAAATACAATAAAATACACGAC
The DNA here is from genome assembly GCA_029379305.1 of Frankliniella fusca. Classification (NCBI taxonomy): domain Eukaryota; kingdom Metazoa; phylum Arthropoda; class Insecta; order Thysanoptera; family Thripidae; genus Frankliniella; species Frankliniella fusca. The sequence continues at coordinate 21,247 of JAHWGI010000106.1, forward strand.
TTTCTAACAAGAAAAGAAATAAACAATCAATCAATTAACCTACCGGTTTCAAACGGGACTTCACATCAACTACAATTGGTTTTGAAGTTTTCAGAACATCAATTTTTGCTGAAAAGAAATGACATGATAGCAGAGGATTTAGATTTAAATTAAGCGCAATACAAACACTGTTTGAAATGTACATACAAAGATCACTTCCTGATAGCTCTTGACCTCTCTTTACAAGTGGAGACTCAGAAGTAGGTGGCCGTCTTCCTGCCAAAGGTGAGTTCTTATCAAGAAGATCAGGTGATCGGGATACTGTATCCAGTAGACTTGTTTTGCCTTTCATTAATGGAGAGCTATGTAAAAAAAAGTATTGCATTGAACACAGTACAAAGGCATGGAAACATTCACAAACCACCTACTGATAAAAATGGCTTGATAATACCTTTTGATAGCTTTATCCTTCAAAATATTTAGACCTCCATTTCTGCGGTCTCTGTCGCTATCAATTGATTCAGGTTCACTTTCAATAGGGAATGTTGAGCTACGACAGAATCAGTAAGATAAATCATTAGGCTAACTAAATCAAATAGAAAAGCTATTCCACAATTTCAAAAATACAACTAAGAACCTGCTGTCATCAGATGTTGGAGACACAAGAGGTGTAGTAGGAGTGACTGAACCTGGTCGGAAAAATGTATCAAGTCCTTCACCAAGGTCTGAAGTATCAGTTGAATCAGCTGGTCGTAACATAGGCCTTGTAGGTGCCCTGGTTTTTGCTCGACGAGGTCGTCCTTTTACCAAGTGCTGCAGCTGTTGACCAACTGACTTAGGAAGCTCTGAAACTGAGTCTGAGGATTCCGTTGCATAGGAGGAGGCTACAAAAATGCCAGAATAGAGAATATATAACAAGGCGTCCAACCATACAAGAAAAATTTTTAACTCAGGAATAAGCACCTTCAGAACTTTTTAGTGATGGAAGAAGATCTGGGATGTCATCTGCTGATAGCCCATCAACACTGTCTACTACAGACTTGGGTCGCAGCTTACGGCCATGAAGACTCTTGCGTTTGCTCATCAGGTGCGGTGTAGCCTGTAATAAATGAATCCCAATAATTAATATCCTTGAAAAGGTACTGGAGAAAAAGGTAATCACCAAAATTGAGATGTTTACTCAGCAACAAAGAATATTAGCAAGGTCAGATTGCAATTTTAAATTAAAATAAATTTTTTTTATTGTTTTAAATTCATGCATTTAGTGCCGTAGCTCAAAGTAAATTTTCATAAAAGACAAATTTGAGTAACTCCTCATATTGAGATGTATGGAGTGACAGAAAGAGGCAGGTTTTAGAGATAGAGGTAGACACAAAGTTTTTTCTTTTAGCAAAACTGGTATGTCTAATCAGTATCAACCCTTGGGATGAGATGCTATTTGGCTAAAAGCAAATTAGAAAATTACAACAAAGAAAAACATGCCAAATTTTGTTGGTTCATAAGTCAAATTTAAACATACAACAAACAATACGTGTTAGTACTACACAAAATTAGTACTACAAACTGCTCTATGTCCTATAAAACATAGACTAATTTTTGCTCTTCAATGAGTAAAAGGCGGTTACAGTAACTCTACTCACACTAAAACACAAAGCAAATCTAAAACTAAGGTTCTCGTAAAACAAAGTTGATATAAAAAAGTCAAGATTGCTGTACCTAGGAAGAAACAAGAAGCCCACTGTCAAACCCTAAATTTTTCCATGCCAATATTAAATCAAAAGTCTTACTTTTGAAGCCAGACCTACTTATAACTACTGATCCATTTAGACCCTGATGTCACATGACAGAGAAGATCATCATGCATTCAAGAATCACAGTCCAAACACCCAAAAATCTCATCAATGTTACCACAACTAAAGGTGCTATTCAGGCAAGAACAATCAAGACCTCCATACTTACAAGATTTAAATATTCCAACTTCTAGTGTTCATGATGAGAGATGAGTAAGAAAAACAAAGATGGATGATTGAATTAGAAACAGTAACAAACAGAGGCATTGTCTTTATCTTGTATCAGCATAACTAATATATAATCGGAGGAGCCGCGCCAAAACCCCTTGCTTCCTAAAAATTTATATTAAATATATACAGCGCACTGAAAACTTTGTACAAAACAAATTTTTTTAGGAATGCGGAAAAAGGGGTGATATAGAACAGGATAAAACCTTGGCAAACAATTATGATGAAGAATGATGATGCCTGAAATGTCCTTGAAGATAGTATGATGGGATGCACCAAGAAAAATGCCAAGGTTATAGAACATTAATTTTGGGAACATACCAGAGGAGACTCATCCAGAGATGGTGACAGAGAATCCAAGAAAACCTCAGCGAGGTCTTGCCGAGAGGAATCAGAGCTCATATGGCAGCGAGTTCTGAGAACATCAGGAGTAGAAGCACGTTTCCGTCCTCCATTATCCCCAGCCTACAACAAGGTCATTTATTGATTAGAGGATTGATAAAAAAAATTCTGGGGAAGGGAAACAAATTCAATATGAATGCCCACATTGTCATAGTTAACCACATCTTACCAAAGTTTTATAACATCGGGATAAAGATTCTATAACTTCATCAGTAATTCGATCAGACATGTGTGCAGCAGCCGCCAAATTTAACTCACTGAAAAGAAGGTTTGGAGACCATTACACTGAAATGTGCATTTCAGCAAAAAAAGTGACACAAATGTAAAATAGATATTGTTCCAAACATACTTGACTCGATTGATAATATCAGTTCCAGCCTGTTCCATTACACAGGTCTGCACAAAATCTGAAGCAAGCTGGTTCTTTTCCCTGCAGGTTTTTCGAATTTCACTCTGAACTCTGTCTTCAGCTAAAACTGTTGGGCATTGCTCATTTGCACATCTCATCATAGCTTCAAGGGTGCCCTAAAAATTTCAGGAAGAATTAATATTATACAAGAACCAAATGGCATAACAAGATGGTATCATACTGATATTTATAATTATATACCTGCAAGTGGTCCACAATAGTGGTATGTAAATCATCTGAAATACTGCGTAGTTTCTTGTCAATGGGATTGTTAATGTCATGTCGTCGCTGGACAACTTCTTGCAACCGAGGCAACAACTGAAAAATTTTTATTTGTTAAGTATGTAGTCCGAACATTTCCAATTGGTACAGATTTGACTTGATGCAATCAGTTTTCATTAATCAATACAACAAACCTGTTTAGAATTATCAGCATCTTGAATAAGTCCTGTAGCATGATTTATATGGTTATTATTTAAAGCTGAATCTTCACTTTGAGCCAAAACCTTGATTGTTTCTTGGGTCTGAACCACTAATCTGTCAACCATTTGTTGAGTTGAGCTCAATAAGAAACCCTGTCACAAAGAAGAAGAGAATTAACAACAGACCCTTGGCACTGATTCTCCTCAATACCACAGAATGATGGACTTACCTGTTGTAGTCTGAAAGCTTGGCCATTGCTGTACTTTTTAGGAGATACATTTCGGTGAAGAATGTCCTGAATTCGTTTCATAACGGCATCAGTTCGTTCTGCAGAGACTTTCATACAGGGTAGCAAATCCATCAGAGGAACCGGCATGTATCTAACAGTATAGTTACTTAAGGGGAAAAAAGAAAAATGCAATTAGTCTTTATGTAGTAAAGATGAAAGAAAGCTAGAATTCCACTAAAGAATGCAATCTATTAGAAATGTAAAACACAAGTTGACTAAGGTTGGAAAGTTGTAGAGATTGAAGAGTGTAATACCTCTCTAAAGCATAAGCTAAGTCACAGTAACCGGGGAGAGTAATATTATTGCGGTCATATTGAATACTCCGCAACCTACAATTTATTTGTAAAGCTTTAGCCAATAAACGGGCACCTCCATCACCCATCATGTTGCCACTGAAAAAAAAATAAAAAATACATATATATATGTGTAATGGGAATTATAATTTGCATTGTGAGAAACATAATGATGAAATAAACCCAGTTAGTTATCTACAAACCTTATGTCAATTGACTGCAGGCATTGGTTACTGCCTAGAGCATTAATTAGGTTAAAAAGATCTGACTTCAGCTTGGAATCAGATATATTAAGGGTCTGAAGAACACAGTCTTCTTCTTGCAGCATTTGTACAACTGCTTCCATAACCGTCACAATGTGCTTTGCCTTCATGTTTGCCATGTTGCGACCAATGTTGAGATGCTTGATGGATTTGTTTTTGCTAATCGCTGTGACAACTCCTGCTAGGTCAACATCCATATCTAGACACAAAAACCAAAGAGTGTTACAGAAAAGAAATATATTATTAAGAAACCAATAGGAGAAGATGTTGCTACTGACTATTGTCACTTATATCCAGGCTACCAATACATCGAACCCCATGAATGCAAGACTCAAAGACATGGGCTCCTTGAGTTCCTAAATTATTGCAGCTCATATCTAGCTCCATATCAGATGTTGTCTCATTGCAGGCTAGCCCCAAAAGAAGGTTCCTAAAGAATAAGCAACAATTATTAGTGGTGCTGTAGAAAAAAATGTGATCCTCAGACTGTACGTCTGATGAAATGGGATGCTTTTTTTCTTCAGACTTACTTTAAAGCTTCAAGAGGGAGTTTACAGTAACTCATGTTAAGATACTTTAACATAAGAGTGCTAGTAAAGAACTGTTTGAAAGAGAGTGGGACTTCCTTATGCTTCTTAGTTGAAAATAAATTGTGGGAAACATTTAAATGAACAAGATTTGTTGAACATCCTCTCAGCAGGGCACCAAATATCTGCCGGAAGCAAAATTTTTTGCCATTAAGTTTCAACAAATAGAAGGAAAAAAAGGAAAAAAGTGGAACATCCTGTTATGGCCATTACTTACTGCTTCCAAGGTAACTTCAGTTTTTGAAATATCTAGGTGTTTGATAACATTTGGCTGGGCAAGAAAATTGCATAGACTCTGAAAACGGATTTGAAACATGTTTACAATACAATGGCATACGGCATACATCTGAATATAAAGCAAAGTTGCAATTATTTTTTGTTATCTTACAGTGACATCTTCCTTTAAGCTGTTGTTTGAAAGATTGAGGTAGGTTAGTGTGTTGGGCATGAATTTGTTCACAGCTAATGCATTTGCAAGCTGGTTGATACCCTTTGATGTAAGCCCACAATTGGAAAGATTTAGGTGAACAAGGCCCTTGGGAACTTTTGCAAGAGGGCCACTTAAATGAGATGCACCTGAACAAATAACACACCAAAGTGAAAATTATTTTTCAAGACACAACACAAAGAACATGTCATTTAAAAAATCAATAAAAACAAAATTGAAAAGAAAAAAAAATCCATGCAAAAGAAAAAAAAAGGCGGGTGGTGAGGGTGCAAATCATTTCATTAAGTTTTACGGACATAGTTTTCTACATGCAAACCGGAAGCTTTTAATGCACATGCAATCAAATCATGATAACAGGACCACACCTGGTGCTAGTTTGGCTACGAGTCCGCATAAACCGGTGAGACCTAAGGGAAATACAAGTGCATAATGGAATGGATAGTAAAGAATTACAATTGTTAAGGAATGTGAGAGATTTGCTTCATGCTTTTTTTCTTCTAGATATACACTACATCTGACATTAAATGAGTAGAGACAAGAGTGGGTGATAAACCAGATGAGTTACAAACTACAATATAACTAAAAATAAAATAGAAGTAGAAAAAAAAATCCAACTACAGTATTTAAATGAATAAACCAAACAATTTAAAAAACAGTAGGGCAGAACCAGAGAAAGAAACCAAATAAACACCAAAAAATTGTTTTTTTTTTTTTAAAAAAAAGGTCAGTGGTGCAAAACTATAGTTGAGCCAAATACGATGTAGAATTAAAATACCGTAGTAACATGAAGGGCATAGACTCACCTTTGTCCTCAATCATGTTATTAGAAAGGTCGAGAGTGTGAAGAGCTGTGTTTGTATTGGCTATTAATGCCATTGACAGTTTATGAGCAAAATCACTGAAAATAAGAAAACAAATAAACAGTAAGAGTAGCCAGTATTCTTTCATTACCATAAAACTGGAGCAATACATACGCTTTCACACCAATAGTATCCAGATACAGTTCCTCAATACTCAGCGACTTCTTGACAACATGTAGTATCCTGTCTATAGCCTCTCTGGTAAGACATATATTACTTCCTCTTACTTTAGTAAACCAAGTGTTGTATTCCAAAGCACTAATAATAGGCACTAAGTCCCTAAAAAGAAAATATGATTGCTCATTACTTAGTTAATAAAATTGCATCAATTACAAAGCTTAAAAATAAAACTTGAGACCATACTTCGGATCAAGGTGGTCAAAGTCTTTGAGAGACAGCTCTCTTGTATCGTGAGAGAGATATATTGTATCAACATCCTAAAAAGTAAAAGCAAAATTAAATCATTTTCAGAAAGAAATAGGCTAAGAAATTCAATGAGCAAGGAGAAAGAGGCATACCCAAGCAACTTCATCACGGTAAGGCATTCCATGGAAATCACACATGCATGCATATTGAGTGCTGAAACCTCCACATGGACCCATCCCCCGAACTTCAGCACCCCTTATAATCTCTCCATCTTGCAGATGTGCAATACGTTTGGGTGGTTGTACTTCAATCTTCCGAATTATATGCCTGAAGTGAACATGTAATAAAGCATTAAGATTCACATACAATGTAACATCAAATATATGATCACAGAAGCCTTACTGAATTGGAACGGTTGGAAAAATATTTCGCATAGCAGTAGCTAAGGCAGCAATCATGGCATCAACTTCCTGTGTTCCTTGCTCTTCCGATGTTAAAAAGGAATACCCTTTATCATGAACAGTCAAGCATAACTGAAAAGGAAAATAAAAGTGACATAAAAGTCAAGGCACACAGATGGGGTTGAAGTAAACATAGTAATAAAACAAGACAACTACCTGGTTATTTTTTACACTGCTAACCGCTTGAATTTCCAAGTAATGGAAGTGGAAATCAATCTAAATCAATAAAAAACATTTCAAAGTTAAGAGAAACAAAAAATAAATTAAGTTTACAATTCAATGGTAAAAGTGTGTTATTTTTTACCCTTGTAGGGACTTTGGCTGTGAGAAGAAAAAGGCGACAAGGAGAGAAGACCTGAAAATCAAAGGAGTACACATTAAATTGTCCACACTCTTTTGTCCTAGATCAGGGTAACACATTCATATCACTACAAGCAACTTACCAAGACGCGGTTTTCTGTCTTGTCTCCCTTAGTCTCCATTTTAACAACATTCTTGAGCAATATTTTGACATGTTTCCCTAAGAGAGCCTTCACACTTTCTGAAATGACAAAAGTTAAATGGATTAACTAAGGATGTCTACAATGAAAGATCTGTCATGTATTCTTGGAGTCCACAACATATTAACATGACTTTCAAGTGTCACAACTTTGTAACATAAAACAAGTTTCTTGATTTTGTATTGATATTTTAAAATGTAATGCACAGTTAACGTAGTGATAATAATAGATAGAAGTTGATGTCAATTATGATACAGGCCGGAATTCGACGAAAGGGTTCCGGTCCCCCAAATGAGTCATGCTAAACCTAACCTGAAGACTTTGACAGTAGCTTGTCTTGAATGACTGTCTTATGCTTACATATGAAATTTTGCGAAAGCTTTAAACGAATACACTTTAATTGCAACGGCACCACGTGTAACGTGGTTAACAATTTTCAAGAAAATAAAACTATCTTTCTGGTAGAGAGAAAAAGGGCGGCTGCTCTGTTATTTTCTTGTTGACTGAATTCATTACACATTTTAGAACAATAACATTAACCAAGGAGCCAGTCACACGAAAACATACATTAATTCATAATCGGGAGAAGAATCGAGGCAGTCCAGAAAATTGGACAAATAAAGTATTAAAATAAACTGTCAAAGAAAAATGTAAACATGCCAAAATTAAAGGAGCCAAGGAGCATACCGTTAAGATCCTTCGTTAGCTGTGATCGCGTGGACATCTTACACTTCTACAGTTAATTGGCATAGGTGAACTTTCCATACACTAGCTGATCTTGAAAATATCACATATTTTTCAGAAAATAAACACTAAACTAAATTAATTCGTGTGGTCGTCTTCACAGAAGTGCACGGCAGCCATGTCCATTTTCAGTACAAATTATCTGTCCCTCTCGTTCTACAATGTTACTCATCTCTCTTTCTCTTTCTCCCTTCATTCTCCGACGTCGAGTTCTCGGGTCATTCGTGACTTCGTTGTTCACTTCGGTTTTGCTACGAGAAATTGCACAGCCAAAATAGTAAAGGGGAAGGGGCGGAAGGGGCAGAGGCGCAGGGAAGGGCTTGACAAGAAAAACAAGAGTAGTAAGAAGGGGTTGGTGATCGTTTCTGCTTTCGAAAGTGTATTTATTTTATCTCCCTGCTAACTACGTTCCAAGCGGGTATGGAATCAGAAACAAAAGCTGTTAAAAGACCTGGCAAGTCTGCCGACGTCAGTAAAAATCGAGATGGGGCGGACAAAAAGGGTACCGTCAAAGACTCAAAAACCAGTGACAAGGATGACTCCCAGCAGACAGGCGGTAACCCAACTCCACCGTAAGTAAATTTTACAATTTTGCCTGACATTTTCCGCTTACCTCAAAGAAATGACTCTTGATCGTATTTAAGAGTATGTTAACAGATTCATATGTAAAGTTCCTACAGAATAGTCTGATGTACTTGTAAACCATATATTCATGATATCCACCTTGTTTGCACCCTCACATGGCAATCTTTCTCCATACCTGACTTCTTCTTAATACCTTGGCAGTAAATTTGGTCCTATGCCAAGATTTCCTCATCAGCGAGTGTGGACAAGAGCCGTAATGATTATTGCTCTCCTCATCGTTGTCTATTTTACATCCAAAAATGGAAAAGAAGTGCCACTTGCTCGACAACATGAAATTCTTCATCAGAGAAAACAGTCATTAGATTGCTCTGATTCATATCAAATCGGAAGTGGAGCTTTTTCCAGGTAGGGTCAAAACTTCATACTTTGCTGCACTTCATGTTTCTTGAGATGGTTTTCATTTCTAACTTCTATTTCAGGTTGTGTTCCAGATAAGTGTGGGCGTCTCATCTCAGACAGTTTGATTACTGTTGGGGAAGCCCAAGCCATGCTGGAGATAGCTAAACGGGGTCTCAACCTTGGAGGTTCCTTGGGTGGTGCTTCCATCCTTGATCTGCACTCTGGGGCACTGTCGGTGGGGAGAACTTTTATAAATATGTACATGACAGAAAAAGGGAAGAACATTTACAGAAAATCAGACTTTGATACATACAAGTAAGTGGAATGCCTCAATGATTGATGAAAGTGCATTTAATTTTAAAGTATGGCAGCTAAAGCATATCTTTTTCACTGGTTTGTTGCAGACAAGTCCGTATGAAGATACACCGTGCAGTTGCTCAGCATTTCAAAGTCTCACCAGATGTATTATATTTGACACACCCCACATTTTTCTCTCGACTCACAAATTTACCACCAGGAACAGAACATGATGAATACTGGCATCCTCACGTGGATAAAGTAAGTTTAATTATAAAAATAAATCTTCATCTATAAAATCTAATTTGTGTTTTTCCCTCTTTTTATTTCCTTTCCCATTCATTGTCAACAGGATACCTACAAGTCCTTTCATTATACTTCCCTTTTATATTTGTCTGACTACGGTGAAGATTTTGATGGAGGCCGCTTCATATTTGTGGATAAGGACAATGTGAATTCAACTGTTGAACCTAGAAAAGGTGAGCACATTTCACATTTGAAGTATTTTGGTGGGGTATCAGCATTCCTGATTGTTTTGTTTTGTTTTAAATTTTATTATTTTACATGTTGTTATTTCTTTTTTCTTCCTTTTTTAAAGGCTAATTCATTGTTATGATTTCAGGGAGAGTTTCTATGTTCACTTCTGGAAAGGAAAACACACATTTTGTTGAACGTGTTCGCTCTGGTACAAGATTTGCCATGACAATTTCATTTACTTGTGATCCAAAGCATGCAATATCTGATCCAAATGGTAAAGTTATTAAACGTGCTCCAAAGTAAAAGTCAATTGAGAAGAAAAATGGATTGGTCAATGAATTTAGGGGTACATAAGCATTTTTTGTTATTACGTAGAAGGCTAGATTCAGCGTTCCATTTTCTACATTCCATCTCCGTAAGTTTTAATTGTTATTAACGTAATGCTCAATTGTTTTGTAAATGTAATTATCCTCTCATTTTTTTTGTGTCAAAATGTGAACTCCCGCAAATGAGTGAGGAGCAATGGTGTGAGATTAAGATTCTGAAAGACTGTAGCCTTATTTTGGAGAAAATGTCTGTTCATAAACCACAATGGACATATCATTAATGTATGTTGTCAAAGTGAAATAGACTACGAAAGTTTGGTTTCTAAGGCATATAACTGCGATCTAGTCCTTTTCTATGTATTATTAGATGTAATTCTTAAACATATCAATTTTTAGACATAGTTACATTTTTATCAATTGCTCTAATGCTGAGGAATTTCAGTATTTTGTATGGGATATTTGATTCACGGAATACCCAGTTTTCTGTCAGAGTAATTTCTTTGCTAATTATATTCATGGAAACAACTATCTCTTTTTAATCCTCCCCTTTTCTTTTCTTTGGAAAAAAAAATTGTGGGCACATGTAATGTTTTGTCACTTAATGTTAATTAAATATAATTTTGATATATCATTGAACAATTTATCTTCCTATAGTAAAATAAAATGAAGTTGCAATGCAATTACAGACAAAGCATTGGGTTCCCTCATTATGCAAATGAGCAGACTCAAAAAAAATATGCTGCTTATTCAGAGAGATACTTCTGCTGGATAGCTGGGCATTAGTTGCTGTGTACTTAACAATGCAACATGTTATGCAAATGTTGTTATGTATTAAACATGTAACAAATTCCCAAAATAAGAAGAAAAAAATCTGGCAATAAATGTTTTGTAACTGTACCACAATGCAAATACTCAATTCCTTCAGAGGAGTCCCCTCGCCCAAGGCCAGCCCAACAATCCCCCTTCATTTCCCCAAAACAATCGATCACGCTCCAGCCTTCTGGCCCTGCCGGCCCTGCCTCGCCCCCCTCCCCTCACCCCCTCACCTCGCCGCGGGCCGCGAGGAGCCACCTCACCTCACCTCGCGTTGGGGGCATCGAACCCCAACCCTCGGCCAGGCGTGATGGGGGATGACCATTCCACCTGGAATTAGTCGAAGGGACAGGTGTCGGAGGCCGGGGGCGAAATGAACTCCCTTCGGTGACTGGGTGGCAGTGTGTCTGAAATGTCAAAGTGTGCGGGTGAGCGAGGCCACCACCACTGTGACTTATCACGATGGATAGATCAGCTTGAACAAGAACAACCTTTCGTCGAATATAAAACAACTGATCATATATTATTCTCTTACAAAACGTACATTATTATTGATCATAAATGACATATAAAAAAGTTCTTTTTTTGTGCTACACGAAGTTTGATAATAGTATAATAATGACAATATTTCTACAACAAACTGTGCGCTTCTATTATAGGTAGATAAGAGATCAGTTTGCATTAAAAAGACTTCTGAAAACCACAAATGGATGGGGCTGTGAAGGGAAAAGTTCCGAGCATAAATTGTGCCCCGGCTGAGTGAAAAGCGCTCTAAAAATAACTAACAGCCTCTATAACTTGAGTTAAATTGCCCCTACTGCCCCGTCTGTTGAGAGAATATTGATTAGATAGTGCAAATCTCGCGATCAGAGGTGACTTGCTCATCAAAACAACTGACGCCATGGGAAGATATTAATGTTTAGTATCTTGTCGAGTTGCAGAGGATACTAGCGAGAGAGCAGAAAGAGAGAGAGAGAGAGAGGAAGGAGAGCAAACGCGCACGTCTACATATGGATGGTCTCAACCTCGGCTTCCACTATTTTCTCTTTCATTTCTTCCTCGGCCTCTTCCTTCAGCTCCTCCACGGCGGACTCTGTCGCTGACGACTCCATTTTGTCGGGCTCGACGGACTTCTCCGGAATCTCCGTGACTTCGTCGATGGAATCCAAAATCTCCTGCGCAAGCAATGAAGTTACCAAGGCCATGGCGATTTTCATCAAAAAAGAAATTAAGTCGCAACAGTGCAGCTGTCGATTAGAGTACTCGATACGAAAAGAGGAGTTATGGCCACATGTAGTTGGCGTTTAACGTCCGCTTTTATGTCACGCACGTCAGGCTCTTGAGATCGATAATTTCGTTTTATGAGAACTGTCTGTGAAAACATGTAGGATGCAAGGGCGCGCCTCGCCGTCCCCTCACCTGCATCTCCTGCTCGTGCTTGTCGACGCCCACGCCCGTCTCTTCCTTGATGTGGTTCAGCATGTCCTGCGCCTTGGCCGCGCCCCCGGACACGGCCTCCTCGGCGCCGTGGATCATGCCGCCGAGCTTAGACTCGACCTCGTGGACCGCGCTAGACACCTGCGGGCAGGGGAGCAGAGAGCGGTTCAGCGGAAGGGCGCGGGAGAGGATAGGGCGGCAGCTGTCTGATGCCGAAGATCGCACACTCGCCTCTGCATCTTCGTCGCACTTATGGAACCCTGCCATTCCCAACATAGGGCACCGCCATAGGTGTGACAAGGACGGAGGCAAGAGAGTGGTCTTCGGAATCAGACGGCAGGTGGAGGGAGCGCCTTACAGCGGCGTGATAGGCCACACACACGGGCAGCGGAGCGCGGCGGGCGTGCCTACCTCGCAGGCGCTCCAGCGAGGCGGGTGGGTAGGGTGGGTGTGGGTAGGATAAGGCACGACCAGGACAGGCAGGTCGGAGGTCTGACAGGTCTGGCCTCCTAGCCCGACCCGACCCCGTCTGTTCCTCCGCCCTGCCCCAGGGCTGCCAATACACCCGTACCGCCGGCACGCGCCTCCAGGGGAAAACAACTCTGAAATTTTTGTACCCCTTGTAATTCAGAAAAATTCACAAAAACTCAGGAAACTTCAAGAAAATTTACAAGGATTAAGGTAATATTCAAGTAAAATTGAACAAAATTTTTCAAAAAAATCACAATATGTCTACACCAAAATTCAGAGTTGTTTCCCCCTCGCGCGCCTCCTACCCACCCGGGCCATCGCGTCCAGACCTTCCTCTCCTCCTCATATACCGTACCTGGTCCGAAACGGCGTTCGCTGTAGAGCCGATCGTGTTCTCGACGGCGGTCACCGTGGAGCTAATCTTGTTCTCGACGCCGTCGACCACGGCGCCGACACGCTCCTTGACTCCCTCGGCGACACCTGCGGTGACAGCAGAGGCAGCGTTACATCACGTGACACACGGGAGGAGTGTTTTGGCAGCGAGACTTCCCTCCTCGGCGCGCGAGGGTGTCGCGGAAGTCCGCCAGCCACTCTTGCGAGTATCGATTCGCGTTGCCGAGTGTCCTTGAGGCGGTAGTGAGGCCGACGGCACTAATCCGGGCGCTGGTATGGTGTGGCGTGGTGGGCCGGGGCCGGGGCCGGGGCCAGGGCGGGGGCCCAGGCAGGGGCGGGGCCTGGCGCGGCGTAGGGGAGCCACTCTCCTCACCCTCTCCCCAGAACCTGACCACCCTCCGGGCCGCGAATAACACGACCAGCACGCGAGAAAGCCTTGCACCCTTTCTCCGGGCCGCCCTTATGGGCAGGGGGTGGGTGTGGGTGGGCCGCCCCTCCCTCCCGCCCCCCTCTCTCCCATCCGCCCGGCGGCCCCCAGCCCGCCGGACCCTCCAGAGCCATACTCCACCCCACCCGACACCCCGACCCACTCCACCCTCACGCCGCGGGGCGGGGCGGGGCCCCACGCCCCTCACACTCGACAACATGCTCGCATAGCGACGCTGACTGGGAATTCAAGCGATGCGCGGTTTCTAAGGGCGGCATGCGGTGGCGCGGCGCGGCGTGGCGTGGCGTGGCGTGGCGCGTAGGGCAGGGTCAACGAATGACGCCCGCGAGCGCTCGCGGCGCGGGGCAGCGGGCAGCCCGGCCCCGGGCGGGGCGCGCTGCATAAACATGAGGGCGCGCTGCGAGCCGCAGAGGAACAGTTCCAGGAGCCATTAAGCAACATCAGGGCTGAGAGAGGTGCGTTAAGCTCCCTCAGCACCGGGCTGATGCCGGCGGTGCAAAAATATCCGCGAAAATTATAGCAGTCGTAGACGGAAGGCGGGGCCGGGCGGGGCCCTCCTGGGGGCGGTCTATCTCTGTCGGAGTCCTCTCCTCCCCCGTCGCCGCGCCGCACCCCCTATCCTGTCCCGCACGGGGTAGCGGTATACCGTGGTGAGAGAGCCGGCGGGAATTATTTTTAAATCCTCCCCCCACGGCGCAACTCCACCCCCGCGGCCGGACCGCACCCCGCCCGCCTAATGCAGCTCTCGCGCCAGCGCCAGGTTCGCGCCACGCCGCTTTGGGCGTCACGCGATTGGCCGGTTTGTTGAGTCGAGCCGAGCCGAGTCATGTGAAACAGATCGGATCCGAGCCGGAGCCGGGCGGGGCGGAGCGGGGCGGAGCGGAGCGGGGCGGAGCGGGGCGGAGCGGGGCGGACCACACGGGCAGAGGTGTGGAGGGTGCGGGTCGATATTCACACGCCGCGACAACAAAGGCATTTTCGCGCTCGGCCACTTGTAGCTCCGGGAGAGCACTGGGCGCCGGCGCCGCGCCGTGCGGGGTGGATCACCGTGTGGTGCACCGGGCCGGGGGCGGGGCCGGGGGCGGGGCCGGGGGCGGAGAGCATGACAACGACCCGCGGGGTCCTTGAGCCATGCCTGTCACGGCGCGACAGGTCACCGCCCCCGGGCCAGCCGCAGCCGTGGGCCCGCTCCGCCCGCTCCGCCCGTCCCCACGCCCCGCTCCGGTCAGCAGACTACTACTGGATCTGGGATAAGCGTTAGTGCGCCGTAAAGCGGCGCCCTCTCGGCTCCGCTCTGCCGCGCGGAAACCGACTGGTTCCGGATAAAGGGCGCCCGATCCGTACGAGACGGTGAGCGCGGGGCGCGGTGGGGGGTGGAGAGGCAAACCGCACTGCAAATATCCTCGCGTGGAGCCCTAAAACTGCAGGGGTGCCTGACCTCAGCAGCGCTAGCGCCGAACACTGACAGCCGACGGCGACCGTACATAGCGTGGAATAATATTCCAACATTAAGAGGAATTGTAATTATTCCCGATGACGAAAGTAAGACGGAGCACGTCTGAGCACCGACCGGCCTGGGAGGGTGACAGGTGGCAGGGGGGCGGGCGGGCGGGCGTCTCCGGCCCGTGAGAGACACAGGCACAACCCCCTTTGCAGGCGGCTGCGGGCGGGGTCGAGGTGGAGGCCCCCAGCTCGCGGCCCCGGCCCCGCACAGAGTATTCACACACCGCCAAGGCGTCAGTCACACACCCAGAATAAGGGACCCGCCCCGGCGGCCCCGGCAGAAGGAGCGGGCCGCCATTGGTCCGCAGAGCACCCGCGCTAGCCGTGGTCCGTGGTCCCCGGCCCGGCCCGTCCTGGGCTGTCGTCTGACTCCGCGAAGACCGCTCTCGCGCCTTCCGTCTTTGTCGCACTCTGGGACCATGCCATCCCCAATACGGTGCACCGACGTAGGTGCGACAAGGACGGACAGCGATCTTCGGAACCAGACGGCAGGCCTGGGCCCGGCCCGTCCGACCGGTTCCGCTGCTCGATCCGCGGATCTTTCGCTCTGCCCCCGCGTTGAAGACCCCGCGCCGCGCCGCGAGGCCCGGGGCGGGGCGGGGCGGGGCGGGGCGGGGCGGGGCGGGGCGGGGCGGGGCGGGGCGGGGCTAAGGACCGGGCCGGGTCGATGATGGGGCGGAAAGCGCACGGCGGAGGGGCCGTGAGAGAGGACACCTCCCGGGTACGTACTGCGCCCTCTCGCCCCCGATAGGTGGTATAGGTGGTGCGAGTAACACAATTACCGTTCCTGTTTGTGAACACGCGCGACAGGCGTGCTCCTTCTTACACTGAATCGCACTATCGCGCCGCACCGCCCCCCGCTCTCCTGAGAAACACGACCCCCAAAAAGCATATTAAGTCTCGTTCACGCGTGGTTGTTTGGGAAATTGTGAGCGCGCGTTCGCAGTGGGAGAAATTGGTTCTTGTCCCAGCCGGGCCGAGACCTCTATAACCCATTATGGGAGCGAGGCACGAACGGATGCCGGTGCCCCCGCCACCCCCGCTGCAGGGGAGGGGCAAAACAACTCGGACGATTTGTAGTCCGGCAAATCACCAGCCCCGCCGCCAACCCACCCGGGCCCCGCGCGCCCTGCGCCGCGCACCCCAAGCACCAGTCGATGGCAACAGATCTGGGTTAGCAGTTCCCGGCCTGACCCGGCCCGGCCCGGCCCCGTGCTCACTGGGCATTATTGGAGACAAATGTTGATCCGCCGACCTTGATGCGACCTCGGGGAGGGGTTGGGGAGGCGCGGGGCGCGCCGGGGTGAGTCAAGTTGCAGCGCGCGGGAACTTGGGGTTATATCGGGCCGAAATTAGTCACGGGGAGACCCGCACCGCTGATTCCCGGCAGCCGGAGGTGGGGTATGGGGGAGCGTGGAACAGAATCAGAATACACTTTTTCCGATGTTCAGGCTCTTCTAAAAACCGACATACCAGTTTCTTGTCATAAAAAAGATAACACGTATTTATAACCTACTCGCGGAGAGGTAATTGTTTTCTGTAGGGTTATAAACAGCGAATCTCATGGTGGCCGATGTTCACTGGCAGTTTCCACACGGTGGACAAGGATAAACCGACGTCTACGCTATGACAGCAGCTTGTTTATACAACCACTTCGTACAGAGTACACAAATGGAATTGCATACATCCGCGCTTCATCGCTGAGCTATATCTAGATTTGTATCAAAATAAAAATCCAAATAGCTCAGTCTACATTTCACCGCAGGACTTCCGGGCTTAACCAAGCGTGATGGGTTGAGAACCGACCCGGCTACCTTGCAAACTTGAAAGGAAAACAAAAATGTGCTGTAAAAATTCTTGAGATTGCAATCTGGAAGCGCTGCACGGATAAAAAGAAAAATATTTACCCCAGACCAAAATTTTAGTTACTTTTAAGACAACAATTTTTTTTGGTTCCAGATGTCGACGCTTTAGTAGTCAGCACCAATTTTTTTTATCACCAAAACTATAATTTGGTGGCTGAAATTAACGTGCTGGTTACAAGGATGAATAAAACAAACAAAAATGTTTTGTTTGGTTTTTGTTTTGTTTCACTCTGACTAACACGTTATTTTCAGCGATCAAATTAGTTCTGCTGACAAAACTTTGTTTCTGATCACTAAAGCTTCGGCGTTTGGATTGGAACAAAAAAAGATTTGTTGTCTTAAAAGTAACTGAAATTTTGGTCCGCGGAACTATTTTTTTTCTCCGTGCGCAAGCCTAGGGAGGCACACTCTTAGCTCAGCCCGACACGTGCTCCAACCTAGTTGTAACTGGCGGACTACCGACTACCGAATAGTCCTCTCCGAAGTGTACACAAACAGTGCAGTTCCCATCTGTTTCCAGTCAGAACTTTGCAAAGATGGCCACGACCAGCGACTCAAAAATTAAATTTTACTGAAGGCGTCGAAAATGCCTTTCAACAGGACCTAGAAACACGTAAAATAACGCCACAACATTACGTTGAGGATGGGTCGAAAACACTGGCCTCTTTTATATTCCCGGATCACGTGAGCGGTTACGGACGCCTCACGCGCAACGCATAGGCAACCACGCAAACACACGTGTCGAGCGGCGCGGTATTGCCACACCATAGAGCCGACCTTCGGCAGCTATGGTTGCCGTTTCTCTAGCTATAAGCACTTGACACTCCCAACCGAGGGGAGGTCACTCATACAAAATGTGTGCAATTGCAATGATATTTTTTGCTCGTTCTTTATCCCACCAACCTACAACTTACTCGGTGGTAAAAGAACGAGTATTGTTCTCAGTGCAGTGCAACACCAAACATGATTCCATGTTCATCTCAAAACACAGAATACCGACAAACATAACACTTATTCCATTTGAAACTGTAAATGCTGGTGTTTCTACGAACGATGAATAACTATTTCTGGAGTTTAATAGTATTTTTTTGAGAACACCTAACAAATCTCGCCGATTTTCGTGCAAGTCCCTAACCCAGCTTTTTAAAGGACATTTTAATCCCAGAAGACACAACAGATACAAATAGAAAAGTTGTCTTTTCGTTATGTTTAAAAGTTAAAGTGTTAAGGTATCATCTGCAAAAAAAAATTTAAGGGTTTTCAGTCTAAGTTTCCTTTTCGATAAATGTTGTCGTAGTCCCTCTTTCCATTACTTCAAAAATACAGTTTAAATGGTTTAATAAGTGTTATATTTGACGATATTCTACATTCTGAGATGAAGAAACAATAATTTCAAGAACATCGTACAGAACGAGTGTCCATTTTAACACTAAAGTAATTTTGTGCTTTTGTCTCCCTTGTTGATTTTTTTTTCCGAATTTTCTTTTGATTTTTTAAAAACAATTTCTGTCACATTTTGACAAACTTTGAAGATTTTCTGAATTTTTTCAATTTTATTTCGTTTTTTTCATTTTTCTTGATTTTGCGGATTTTTCTGTATGATTTAATTTTGATTTAAAAATTCTTAAAAATAAAACGCATTTTTGTGGGCTGTACGATGATTTTTCGAGATGACCCTTCCCCCCTCCCCCCCCCTCCCCTTCGATCCCAAGACAAATCTTCTCTTTGAGAAGATATGGTCCAACTGATATAAATACACACACGAGTCTCGCTTGGTCTCACGTACCGTGCAGCGGGTACGGCGTGGTCTCGTCGTTGAGCACGGCCTGCTCCCGCTCCTTGCCGGCCTGCTCCTTGGCCTGGTTGATGAACCTGCTCGGGTTGAGCGCCCGCGCGAGCGGGCTGCTCGCCGCGCACCCCATGCCCTGCCGCCCTGCGCTGCGCCGCTGCCGCTGCGCCGGTGGGGGCCCGCAGTCGAGGAGGGGCTAGGGCAGGCAGGCGCCTAAGGCATTTGGGCCCTGGCGGCCTGCACTACAACCGAGTGACCACTGGCCGGCCCCCCGGCCGGCCCGCGGCCCGCGGCCCGCCCCAGCTCGGGGCCCCGGGGCCCGGGGGTGTGCGCAACCCCCGCACGCCCCCTCCCCACAACACACACACACACAACCACCCCGCCCCGCCGCTCGCACTGCTCCACCACCCAGCCCCCGCCGCGCGCGTGGAGGGGGCGGCGGGCGGCGGCAGGCAGACAATCAGGGCAGCCGCCGTCACGCAGCGCCCCGCCCCGCCCCGCCCCGCACACACGCTACCAACAACCTCACACCAAATAATATCATCAACCCGCTCAATACGTCCGTCCAGTCGTGTGGGGTCGCCCGACCCGCCAGCCCGGCCGGGCCGGGTGCGCGCGACCAGCCCTACCCCTACTGTGCATCCACAAAGGCCCTTGCGAGACCTGCACGACACGACACTCCGCCCGCCCCGCCCCGCCCGCCCCGCCCCGTCCACACAGAGACTACTCATCAGCTACTCACGGAGCGGCGCGGCGGCGCCCTTCCCCGTTTTCCGCCGTCGCGTTTTCCACGCATCGCGTGTCTCGCACCGCGGCAGTGGACGTTTGATTTTGTTCTGGTGCACGCACGCGGGCACGCGCGCAGGGCGCAGAGCAGCAGGTGCGACGTGTTCTCTGCGGATGAGGGCAATCAGGTGGTGATTACAATCGCCCGGACCGGCTGGAGTCCGCTGCTGGAGGGGCAGGAGGAAAGGCTGCTCGCTCCGTATGTCACAGCTTCCCGGCAAACCACGAGAATTTCGAGAAGTACCGCCCCTACGAGTATGCCAAATGACGCACATGCCGCACATACATACGTCCGCGCGTCGCGCTCAGCTGATCCATCATAATAAACTAATGGGCGACAAGACAAGCAAGGCCCTCTAGAGCCCCGGTAGCCCACAACGAGAGCCCGAATCCTGACGATAGCATTTTTCGAACCCAAAATGTTTCGCAGAAGCCTTCCGATAAATTGCGCCTGATGACGTTCAGGGACCGGCGACCGGAATTATTTCTGTGCGCACGGCGGGGGCCGGGGCCGGGGCCGGGGCCAGGGCCGGGGCCGGGGCCGGGCGCGCTGAT
Source organism: Frankliniella fusca (assembly GCA_029379305.1). Taxonomy (NCBI): domain Eukaryota; kingdom Metazoa; phylum Arthropoda; class Insecta; order Thysanoptera; family Thripidae; genus Frankliniella; species Frankliniella fusca. The sequence continues at coordinate 41,433 of JAHWGI010000106.1, forward strand.
AACACAGGGGAGGGACTTCCCTGGCCGGTAAGAGAGCCTGCAATGCTGCTGCATCAGTCGTCACCGCCTGCGGGCGCGGCGCGGAGGGAGGGACGGGTGCGGGCCGGCGGGGAGAAACAACGACTCTTCTCCTTCTCCTCGCAGGAGAGCATGACGTCAGGGGGGACACGTCTCACGCCTCGCTTCGCCGAGCCAGCACTGCCGGCCCGCGGGCCGGCGCGGCCCTGCCAGCCGGGCGCCTCGCTTGCTCCGACCTTGACCTTGGTGTACCGCCTCTGCCTCTGCCACCGCCGCAACAGCATCCTGCCGTCGTGGTCCTCCTATGCGGCCCGGCGGCCCCACCAATCCCCGCCCACCTTTAGTTCCAGTGTTTGTTGCCGGGCCGGAGAGCACCGCACTCTCTTCCTCACACCGGCTAATGTCTAATTCTCCCTAACTGCAGTAACCGCGGCCCCACCGACGCTCTACCCGCCCCACCCACCCTCAAACATATGCTCTAGTCCTGAGCCTAACTGCCCACCGTGAAAAAGAGTTCTGCTCTCGTATGTACCTCGGTATGTACCTCCCCCCCCCCGGGCTGCGCTCATCCACCCCCTCAAGAAGCAACACGAGGAACGGCCGCGTCGCACTAGTTCGTGGTACAGCGTACAGCAGCCCGACGGCCGTAAAAAAGAACACTAAGGCGGGCAGGACAGAGCGCCGCGCCGAAAGCACGCTGGGTCGGGGGCGCCGGGGGGGCCGGGGGCCGGCACACGACTGGGAGGGCCGGGCACCGGGCCTTCCCCCGAACCAAACTTCCCAAAACACTCCCCCTCCCCTCCAAGCGGGCGGATACCGTGGTCGTTAGTGTGTGTGAGCGTTGTTGGCAGACGTTCGCTCGTGCTGCAGACGCGTTTGAGCCCCAGCCCCTCCCCCACTAACATCTCTCCCCTCCGATCCGAACCTCCTCGGCGTCTCCCTTCCTCTGTTTACGTCGGCCGTCTCCCTCGCTCTCGCGGCCGCCGCCGCCTCGTACTAGCCGGCTTGGCGAGAGGCGAGAGGGACGACATATACACACATGCCACATGAGCAGAGAGTAGACAGTGCGCTGCGAGGGGCCGAGCGAGCAGGGTCCTGTGAGCTCCGCAGCGTAGCCGAGCCGAGCCGGTTTTAAGTCAGACAACAGCGGCAGCCGCGCCCGTGCCCGCGCCCGCGCCGGCCTGTCCCCCGACCAGCCGCAAGACAAGAAACACACAAAGGACAGGCAGACGCCGCGTCGCCGCCCCGCCCCGCCCCCGGCCGCGACGCACACGCGTGAGTACTGAGTACCGCCTGAAGGGTCATCCGCTCAAACAAAATCAAAGCAGACGCTAAAAAAAAAGGTCGGGGAAAAATTTAAAAAAATCGAGGAGAAACAAATTGAGGAAAACAAAAACTAAAAGGCCCTATTCGGGCATTTAGAGAAGAAATACGGAAATCAGGACCGGAACCAGTATCAAAATTTCAGCAAAATACCCACGCAAATCCGAAATGAAAGTTGTAGAGGGAGGTTCCCAATGACAACCAAGCACAGCAATATGGTTAAAATTTCGAAAAAATTCTTATTTGGACCACTGCTTCCGGTCGGGATTCCCTTCTTCTTCTCCCCTAGCCCAGATATATATTAAAAACATCAAAGAATTTCGCGAAAAAAAGAAAGCAGAAACAGTGTACACTCCAATTTATAGTGAAGGGCCCTCTCTTCGGCACCAACGGCGCCTCGCACCCCTTCCGCTCCACCCTGCTGCAGCAGGGTAAGGTGTACGGGTACGTACCATGAGGAGCTTTGGCTTGGGACCTCCAGAGGAATTTCATTGTTCCCCTGGGGTGGACGTCCTCCGGTCCGGTCCGGTCCGGTCCGGTCCCGGCCCAGCGGCCCAGGCGGCTGCGGATCAGATGACCCCGCGCCGCGCTATCAATGTCTCCTCCGCTCCGCACCGCGGCTCTCCACAACCAGCCTAATCCTCTTCGTCTTTCTGAAACATAGCAACAAGAACTGTCCTCAGAAGAAAGCAAAGTGCCCTATTTTTACGTTCATGTGTGAGCTTACAAAGTAACAAGCTTAATACGGACCGACTGCAGACGATTTCCTCTCAACAAAAATAAGAAAAACTTCGCACAGCTTTGTGGCCACAAACAGGGTCGTGCCTATCTTTCTCTCGCTTACTCCAAATTTGTCTTATTTTTGGTAGAATTTCAATACTGAGTCGAAAAGACGAGTATGAGCACACTAGTGCACCACCAAGACCCTGTTAAAAAGACCGAGGGCCGCAGGTCGTAGGGCGGGGCTGTCAGGTGCTCCGAGTTTGACGGCGTGCATGCGCGATGCCATATGCGTCAAGGGCTACACACACTGAAACACGAAGGGCTCCACGTCCCCGCACACGCTTCCATATATACTAAGTACCATCAACGTGTCAACTCGACTGTCGTTGTGTTTCAGCGCTGACATGACGGCGACGCACCCCGCGGTGCTGGTGATGGGGGCCGTCCTGGCCGTGGCAGCCGGCGCCGTGCCCGAGCCCAGCCAGAGGTGAGTCCAGCACGAGATTGACGACGGCGTCCGCGGCGTCCGCGGCGTCCATCCACCCCCCGCACCCGCTGCTGCTCCACCGCTTCCACACCGACTAGTACGACGTGTTAGCGCGCGCGCTCTCGCACATAAACACGCGATCTAATCTCCGGTCGCAAATGATACGAGGAAAGCGTCACTTGGCAGCGCGATCGATCGGTTCAGGTGGCGCCGCTAGGCCGGCCCGGCAGCGGCGCCCTGACCACCCCCGCTCACTCCCCCCCCCCAAATAGGCGACGAGTGAGTGGGATTCCCGAACAGGTCCTTTGACGCGGGAATAGATGGTTTCGGCTCTCGGCATTTAGAGAAGAAATTAGGACCGGAACCAGCAACAAAATCTCGGTAAATACGAGAGCAAAATCTGATTTGAAAGTTGCACAAGCGATTCGCATGCGAGGGGGTATCGCTACAAAAATTCATTTAACAGTCTAAAAAAACATTTTTAAAATCGAAAACAAATTTTAAAAAATCAATATAAAATCAAGAAGAAAGTTACAGAAAAATCTAAAAATTCAAGAACAATTGAACAAAAAACTGATAACACATGAAAAACGTCAGAAACATTGAGAAAAAATGTAAATGAATCAAAAAAGTGAAAACAAAAACAACAGTATTTTCTTCAAAAATCGAAAGAGAAATCTATACAAAAAATTTTAAGTCTGAAGGATAATTATTGTATACACATTTTGTATGAGTGATCCCCCCTTTCCATGGCTCCCATGGTTTACATTTAATTCGAAAAAAAGCGTGGAAAGAATACTGAATCCGGTCTTGATTTCCTCTCATTCTGTATCATTCCTCGAAAATAAAATAACGTTTATTTGTGACCCCGCCCCTTTTTACCTCTCGTCCATTGTAAAGGCCAGTGACCATTTAACTAAAGGCGACAGAGTCCGCTCTAGTGGTTACCTTTCCCACCGCGCTACTGCTAGGACCCCATAAGCACTGCGAGCGCAGGGCCCGGGGGTTCCCCGGCTCAGGTGGGCGACGCATGCTTCCGCATGCCGGGGCCGGGCCGGGCCCCCCGGGCGACGCCCCGCGGCGCGGTACACTCGTGCCCGTGGCGCCGGGCGCCGGCCGGCGCGGCGAGCAGTGAGCGTCGCGCCGCCCGCACAGCTGACCGGCCGGCTCGGGCCCCGCCTGGCCCCGCCCGCCCACCAGTGCGTCACAGCCGACGGCTGACTAAGCGCCGAGCCGAGCGTCGTCAGTTGACTTATTCTTATCCAGACCAATCCGGTCGCTCCGCTCCACTCCCCGCGACGCGTCGGACCACCGGGCGGGCGGCGGGCCGTCGTCAGTGGATTTCCGGGAGCGCCGAATGGCGCACCGTACCGTCCGCGCCGACCAAACAACCAACCAAAAGTAATGAGATAAAAATATAACAAAATGTTCGTGTTCAGCCCCGGTATGAAGTACACGGTGCTGGCGCCCATAGCGGTGCGGCCAAACTCCGAGTATGTCGTGGTGGTGACCATGCACGACGGCGACAAGGACACGTCCGTCCACCTGGAGCTGGTGTCGCAGGAGCCGGGCGCCAATCGCACCTACTCGCAGGACGTCGTGGTGCCGCCCAACAGCTCGCGGACGGTCCGCATGCAGGTCAGTGGTAGATGCCACCAGGACGGCAGGGTAGTGCAGGGCAGGGCATGGTCCACAAGGTCCACAAGGTCACGGCCGGCCCACAGCCGCGCGCCTACTGTAAGACAAATACGGTATTGTGCGGCTTGATATGGGAAATCCGCTTGGCTAACTGATGAGCTCTGCTTCATCGTGACACTGATACGAGGCGGCAATATAAAGCCATGTTTACAGAATATGTAATCGACCTTTTCATAGGAAGAGAGATTGCCGGGGAATTCTGCACATTCCCTCGAAGTAGTTTGAAATGGTGGTAGGTCAACTTCATAAACAGAGCTGATTAAGGCCGGCGGACGAGGGTGTCGCGAGATAATGGACCGACAGAAAGCTTTCCTGATAAGAAAAGTAGTTTTTTGTTCTTTTTTTCTGTAACATCATTCTAGGAGAACGCGTTGATAGGCTCTATTGTATTAGGTAAATGCCTAAAACGCGTTACTATAAATAGCGCTCTAGGGACATGGATTTTAATATGAATAAAACTCCAACTTGTACAGGTGGGCGAATTGGGCACTGGCAACGTCACCCTATCCGCCCGCGGTGGCGAGGGCGACGCCCGCTGGTACAACTCGACCAAGCTGCAGCTCGCCAGCAAAAACGCGTCGCTCCTGATCCAGACGGACAAGGCCCAGTACAAGCCCGGGCAGGAGGTGCGCATCCGGGTGCTGGCCCTCGACCCCCGGCTCCGGCCCACCGTGCTCGACCCGCTGGACATCTACATCACCGTGAGTGTAGCGCCCCTCCTCCTGGCTATGCTTGCTTGCGTTAAATATGTGGGGGAAAAAACGTTCCCGACAGTTCAGGGACCCCCTAGAGCACCCCTGTAACTAAACCAACTAAACGCAAACGGTGCTGCTGCGTCCGCGGCTGACCCTGACCGGACCGGCCTCTGTTTCTGTCCTCGCTCCAGGATGGCAAGGGCAACCGCATCAAGCAGTGGGCGGCTGAGCACACCCGCAACGGCATCTGGTCCACGGTGCTGCAGCTCTCCGAGCAGCCCGTCATGGGTGACTGGACGGTGACGGCGTCCCTGCCGGGCTCGTCACCGGTCAACAAGAAGTTCTCGGTGGCCGAGTATGTGCTCCCGACCTTCGAGGTGTCCGTCAAGGCGCCGGCCGCCGTCTCCTTCAAGCACGGCAAGGTTGTGGTCACCGTCAACGCCAAGTGAGTCCGCCACGACAGAGCTGTTTGTAGACCCAATACGTCTCGAGACTAGACTTTGGAACGCGCGCACCTGTCTCCAGGTACACCTACGGCAAGCCCGTGGTGGGCAAGGCCACCGTCAGGGCCCCGCTGCCGTACTACTGGGCGTTCCCCGATGTGCACGGCTTTGCCCCGATCCCGATCAGCCCGATCCCGGCGATGCCGATGGTCGGCGGCAACGAGAGCACGACCACCACCACGACCACCTCCACCACCCCGGCCCCGCCCCCGCCGCCACCCCGGCCCTCGCACATCGAGAAGGCCGTGCCGATCGACGGGACGGCCACAGTGGAGTTCGACATTACGGAGGAGCTAAAGTAAGCATATCATCTTGCCATTTGATTGCCGAGCCTGGGCCGCGTTGTGAGTGATGTGAGCCGCGCTTTAACGCCACGCATACACGGGTGTCGCAGGATGAAGGAGTCCGTGTACTGGAATCAGGTCCAGTTCGAGGCGTGGGTCGTCGAGGACCTGACGGGGCGTAGGCAGAACGCCAGTGGCGAAGCCAACACGCACGTCAAGAAAGAGGACTTCGAGATCGAATTCGTCGACACACCGCACGACTTCGTTCCCGGCCAGCTGTTTATCGCAAAGGTGAGCGCGTCGGTCGGTCAGACTCGGCACCGCGCGCCGCCCCGCTCCAAGCATACACTACAACACGACGATTGCCTTCCCCACAGGTGAAGGTATCCGACCTGGAAGGTGCCCCCGTCCAGGACACAGAGAACACCGTGTTGCTGCAGACTCGTAAATCGTGGGGCGAAAACATGACCACAGTGGCCGAGAAGAAGGTGCCGTCCAACGGCATTGTCATCTTCGAGATCGAGACGAAAAAGGACGCGGACCAACTGAACCTGGTGGTGAGTACCGACAGCGAAACGAAAGAAAGCGGCGTCCGGCTCCACGTTTGCTACAAAGACTTTGCTCTGCAGGCCACTTACAAGGGAGGTGAAGCTTTCCAATACGTGCACCAAAAGCGGAAGGAGCTGGACAACGAGGGGGACCTTTACATCAAAATCGAAAAGGAGAGCGTCAAGGTAAGGGATTGCCGAGCCCAGTGATATCGGCCGGCCTGCTGCGCTGCGCCGCGCGTGAGTCAGCGCGTGACGGTGTCCCCTCTGTTCCCTTCCGCAGGTCGGCGACGACCTGGATCTGCTCATCAAGAGCAAGGTGGCCCTGCAGAAGGTGACGCTGCTGGTGATCGGGCCGCTCGGCGTGCAGGAGGTCCAGTCGCTCAACCTGGCCGGCGAGCAGGACGATAAGGAGGTTGCGGCGCGAGTCAAGGTCACGGACGGCATGGTGCCGGCCTCGCGCCTCCTCGTGCACGGCATCAGGGACAACGGCGACCTCGTCACGGACGTGACGGCCTTCAAGGTGACGGGTTTCACGCCCGCGGTGGAGGTGCGCGTGGAGCCCGGCCGCAGCCAGCCCGGGCACGACGTGACGGTGCAGGTGGCCGCCAAGCCCAACGCCACGGTCGCGCTGCTGGCCGTGGACCAGAGCGTGCTGCTGCTCAAGGACGCCACCAACGCCATCACCCTGGACGAGCTGCACAGGGAGCGGCTCAGCTACGAGGCGCTCACCGACTCGGAGTGGGGCTACTCGGGTCCCGGAGCCGAGAGCCTGGTTGGCGGCTGGAGAGGCTGGAACGAGTCCCCGGAGGAGCCCTTCAGGGTGAGTAAACGCGACCTTGCCCGCGTACAGTAGGGCTTTCATGCGGGAGCAGATGTTACATGTGGGCCGTTGTCTGCGCAGAAAGCCGGCCTGGCGTACCTGACCAACGTCAACATTCCCAAGCGGCAGGTGAATTGTGAGTATGGCATGAAGAGTCTTGAATTTCCGCAATCTCCTGACTTTAGTTTAACGACTTCGTCTGTTGCATTGTACAGGGTTTCCACTGCATAGAAAACGTAAGCACAAATATAGGCCCTGATCTGGGCGCTGTGGGAATATCCGACTCAAACAGAACTGAGGGGGGAGATAAAAATGGTATATTTGTGCGGTTTGCAACACTCGTCAAAAAGTTTGCATTTACAAATGAGTTTATGATACCCAAACTCTTTTGTGTTTAAAAATTTGAATGAAATCTCGCTTTAAAAAAGTATTAATTTTCGTCCAATAGAGCCAGTTGGTAAGCTAGAAAATGTGTAAGGTAGAGGCGGGTGCGTGCGCCGCTCACCCAACTAGTATTCCACACTTTCAACGCTTTCCTGCAGCACAAGCTGGCAATTCTAGCGCACTCAGAAAAGCGATTTTGACCGACAGCCAAAATCGTGTTAAAAGGCATAAAATTTACTTCCTGAAGCCATTTAAAAGTTTAGTCCAGACTTTGAACTACAATATAATCAGTTGAAGAAAATTTTGATCAACCCGATCAAACTTATGTCTGACCGAAACAATCAAAGTTCAATAGTGTTGGCTTCATCAACTTTTTTTCTTTCCCATTGATTAATGTTTTTCCCCCTTTTTTCCCGCAGACTACCTGGGCGGAGGAGCGCAATTATTTGGAGTGAACATGGCGTCCGCAGCAGCACCAGAGTCCGTGCGTCCGATGGCCCTGCGGCCGATGGCCGCCTCCGTTGGGGCTCCGGGGGCGGGAGGCTTCGCCGCCGCACCACCCAGGCTGCGCACTCTCTTCCCCGAGACCTGGCTGTGGCAGGAGCTCGACTCCGGGTGAGTTTCTACGCCTCGCGCTCGCGCAAACAGCGTCCTTTCGCCTAATTTTGAAGTTGAAAACTATATGCGTATATGTCTCCCTCTGTTCCAGTGCCGACGGCAACGTGAGCCTCAAGACGGTCGTGCCGGACACCATCACCTCGTGGATTGTCTCGGCCCTCGCTGTGGACCCGGTGCACGGGCTGGGCCTCAGCAACACGAGCAAGGTACGCGAGGTCCCGGGGCCCCGCAGCCCCACTCGGTACCGCGCCAGCCCGCGACACCTACATCTGCGCGCCGCACGCCACTCACGAAACTAACGTGGTTCCCCGTCGCAGGTGACAGTGTTCAGGCCCTTCTTCGCATCCCTGAGCCTCCCCTACTCGGTGATCCGCGGCGAGACCGTGGAGGTGCCCGTCCTGGTCTTCAACTACATGGACGAGCCGACGACGGCCACCGTGACGATGCACAACCCGCGCGACGAGTTCGACTTCGTGGAGCCTAAAACCTACTCGCGTAAGGACATCGCCGTGTAATGATGGCGGGGGAGGGGGAGTGGGCGAGGCGGAGGCCTTACAGACTGTGTCGGTCCTCGTTGCAGCGCGGCAGCGGCGCGAGGCGGGCGAGGGCGAGAAGAGCGCGACCAGGTCGGTGGACGTCCCGGCGCAGGGCTCCGCCGCCGTCTCCTTCAACATCACCACCAAGAAGGTGGGCAACGTGCTGCTCAAGGTGACGGCCCTGGCCAAGGACAAGGCCGGCGACGCGCTGGAGCGCCCGCTTAGGGTGAAGGCCGAGGGCGAGCCCCAGTATAGGAACAAAGCCATTCCCATCGACTTGAGGAAGGAAAAGGAGTTCAAGACCACCGTCAAGATAGACATGCCCGCCATGGTGCCCGACTCGGAAACTGTGGAAGTGTCGGCGATCGGTAAGCCCATGCCAGCGATTGGGGTGGAAAATTCTAATCCAAAGTGATGAAGTTCTGTGAACCTTCTTCGTCACATCGCAGGTGACATTCTCGGACCGACAACTGCCAATTTGGACAGCCTCATTCGAATGCCGTACGGCTGCGGCGAGCAGAATATGTTGAACTTTGTTCCTAACATCGTCATTTCTAAGTATCTGAAGGTGAGTTTGCTTGCGAGGGAGATGAAGGGCGTCTTTTGAGGGGCGCCGTGCAGGTAGGCACACCCGCAAGGGCCAGTATGCTGCCTCCGCCTTGAGGGTTAGAGGATGATCATGGGTGTCTTCGGAAAGCGAAAACCCAAGCAAAGACCGCTTGAAACTAAATGTAATATTCCGCTGCAGCGTACGAGACGATCCACTCCGATCATAGAGAGCAAGGCACGCTCCTTCTCGGAGATCGGCTATCAGAAGGAGATGACCTACCGCCACAAGGATGGCTCCTTCAGCGCCTTCGGCGAGAGCGACAAGAGCGGCAGCACCTGGTCAGTCCAATGTCCAATCCATTCTCGTCCCTGCGGAGAAACGCCCGCGCCGCAACCCAGAATGAATGAAACTGAATCTCACTCACCATTCTCTGTGCTCTCGCGGGCAGGCTGACGGCTTTCGTGGCCAAGTCCTTCGAGCTGGCGCGCTCTGCTGAGCTGGTGCAGGTGGAGCCGCGTGTGGTGGACGAGGCGCTCGCCTGGCTCGCCAAGCAGCAGTCCGAGAACGGCTCATTCCCGGAGGTGGGCACGGTGAGCCATCGCGACATGCAGGGCGGCGCGGCAAAGGGGCTCGCGCTCACCGCCTACGTGCTCACCGCCTTCCTGCAGAGCCAGGTGAGTGTAAGGTCCGGACCGGGCTGCAAGAGGTACATCACGGAGAAGGTAAGGGTACTCACCGTGTGGTTGTGGTCTGCGTGCAGGACTCGACCTACAAGCACCAGGACACCGTCAAGAAGGCGCTCGAGTACCTCGTGGACAACCTGGGCAGCCTGGACGACCCCTACGCCGTGGCCATCACCACGCACGCCCTGCACGTAGCCGCTCACCCCGCCAAGGACAAGGCCTTCAAAATGCTGGAGGGAAAGGCGAGCAACGAGGGCGGCTACCGCTTCTGGAGCAAGGCCATCGAGGCCGACAAGAGCAACCCGTTCTGGAGCCAGCCCAACTCGGTCAACGTGGAGATGACCTCGTACGCGCTCATGACTTACGTCTCCCGCGGTATGCTGGATGAGGCCCTCCCCATCATGCAGTGGCTCATCTCTCAGCGCAACTCCAAGGGAGGCTTCGCGTCCACCCAGGACACGGTGGTCGGGCTGCAGGCCCTGGCCTCCATGGCGGAGCTCATCTCGTTCCCGCTCGGCGACATGCGGGTGCAGTTCAAGTACGCCGGCTCGCCTACCGACGAGACTAAGGGCGCGAAGGAGGCGAACATGGTCGTCAACAGCAAGACCAGCATGGTCTTCCAAAAGGAGGAGGTAGGTGATCGGAAATCCGGGGGCTGCGTCCTCTGGGCGACGTTGACCGTTTCGGTTTCGCACTGACGCCTTTCTCCTCCAACAGCTCCCCCGCCACGTCCGCGAGGTGGAGGTTGCTGCCGACGGCGCGGGCTTCGCCCTCGCACAGGTGTCGTGGAGCTACAACGAGGACACAGTGGGCAAGCACCCCCTGTTCAACCTCAAAGTGGACGTGGACAAGAATAAGCCGACCAATCTCTTGGAGTTGAAAGTCTGCACCAGGTGAGAATCTGTGCGTTGATTTTTGTTCTCTAAACTCTCGTACAGCCTTCACATTAATTGTTTCCTTTTGGGTCAGCTTCATTGGTGGGCGTTGGGGCAACGAGAGTAATATGGCCGTGGTAGAAGTCACGCTGCCGTCCGGTTTCACTGCGGACCAGGAGGCCTTAGCCGACCTCAAGGCCAACGACAAGGTGAAGCGCGTCGAGACCAAGGATCAGGACACTGTCATCGTCCTGTACTTCGACAAGGTGGGTTTGGGAAGGAGGGGTACTTTTGGTTGACCTCTATTTAAAGATCAACTTTCTCATAAAAGTAAATGATCCCTTTTTTCTTTCAACTTTTTCACCCTTCTAGATGGAAACCAAGGAGTACTGCACTGATGTGTCAGCAGTCCGCACGCACTTTGTGTCAAACCAAAAGCCAGTGCCTGTCACAGCCTATGACTACTATGATCAGAGTAAGTGCACAAACTTCTTGTAAATGCTACACACTGACACTGAGGATTTATTACTATTAAAATGTTCGTCTTGCAGGTAGAAGAGCGAGAGTGTTTTATGAGGCGCCTCCAGTCAACCTGATAGACAAACAGCGCTGATCCCCAACATCTTTAAGCTTCCATCTCCATCATATTTTTGTACACTTTGCATAAACAGAAAAATGTTTTGGTAATAAAGAAAGAAAAGCACATTTTAAACCAATGAAACCTAAATAAATAGAATAAGGTCAAGAATTACGAGTAAAAAAAATCACAAATCTATAATTGTTTCCCATTTAGTAAGAATTACAGAGAACAACAGCAATGCAAAAGCACAACATCTGTTACTGCCTTTTAGGCCTTACTTGTAGACTTCGTTTACGTTTAGATAGGTCAGTTTGTTCTAACTTGGATTCAGAGCTAATTTTCCTCTCAGTCTGATTATCACTATTTGTCTTTTCTAGCTCTTGGGAAAGTTTAATATCAGCATATGTTCGGAATAATTTATCAGGCACTTTTCCCATGGCCTTCAAAGCCAATATAAAATCATGCCGAGTGCTACTATTCAACCCAAACTCCTCTGGTTTAAATGCATTTTCTGAAGATCCTGGCAGACCCAGAAGCTCAACAAGAAAAATGTCACGGAAATACTTGCGTCTAAAAATACTAGCTTCGAGGACAGGCTTCATAACTTCATTAGTTTGTTGATAATGAAGCAATACCTTTACAATATCTCCCTGCTTGAAGTCCTGATGCAAATTTGAGAAAATTAGTTAAGAGAATTTTCATGCTAACAGTGTGCAGATACAAGAAAATATAAAAGGAACGGAAATTTACCAGTCCAGGGTATGTTTCATGCCTGCTGTCGGAAAATAGACCAGCTAATTCAGAGGATTCATTCAAATCAGCTAACCGCGTGCGAGCTAGGACAGTGTAGTCATGCAAGATTTGATTACAGCCTGTTGGTGCCTGTGGTACCTGAATATGTGAAAATGGTTTTAAAAGGGTTCCAGAACAAGAACACTTAACTCTCTTCAATAATAAATTAAGCTAGAAATGTAATACAGAGTTTCTGATCAAATGACACACTTACCTTGTTGATGTGCACCCTTAAATTGTCAGCTGTTTCAACTGGCACAATTTCGGTAAGGAACTGCATAAGGGATTGAAAATGGACTGCATTCCTTGCAGTAGCTGAATCAGGACCAAAATAAGAACTGAACCAGGAGGAGTAAGTTGAAAAATGTTTACAGTCAATGGTGCAACAGTGTCGAGCCAAAAGGAATCCTGCTGACAGTTCAGTTTGCCGTCCTCCCTCTAGGCCAAGTTGAATTAGCCCATCAATAAGTCCTAAAAAATATATTTTTAAAATTATTTTCACATACTATACAAAAAAAATTAAACTCAACCATTTTTGTTTTCTTGCATACCCTGCAATTTATCACAGCATTCTGGATTTCCAGACATCACAGCAGCAGTCAACAAGAAAATTACTTTCCAGTTAACCGAGGGTTTAACAACAGCAGCACACACTTGACTAAGAACTTTGTCATCACCCAAACCCCTCACAATCTAGGGTGAAAAAGAGTAAAAAACATTATCAGTACAAACACAATATACACACCACTCACAAAAAAAATAAACTGAGATCTTACTGAAATGAGTAAACTCTTGTAAGATTTTGATACACTTTCCAGTGTTGTCTTTTCCTGAATTTCCACTGCATGAGTCAACGATTGAACAGAATGGGGCTCACTTTGTTCAGTAAGAGGAAGTAAGAAACATTTAAGTAGAAATTCCTCAACTGCTTCCGGCCCACAACTTGATAGCAGCCTATCAGAAGATAAGAACGAGAAGTCGATTGATTCTAAACTGAATGGAGGTGGGTTGCATACCCATGATACAATCTAAAATTCAAATGAACTTTCATTAAGATGCAATACAATTTAAGTGATTCTAGCAAATTTAAGAAAATACTCATACTCACCTCCTCTGTAAATTTCTTCAAAGTGGCTGCACAAATCATTGATAGTTGAAAATTTAAAGGTCCAGACTGGCTTGCAGAAAGTAGAGACATAAATACATCCATAACAATCTGCATGTAGTCATTGGACTTTTCTGAGTTGACTAGTAACCATAAAACTGAAGATGATAAAACTGATTCGTTTCCCGCAGATTCATTTCTGCAATAACATTATCACATCAAACTTACTGTTGATGACATTTTACCATTGTAAAGACATAGGCATACATACTTCAATACATATGAAGATATTTGTAAGATATCTGCCCTGTGAAGTTCCCAAATTAATTGTAGAGGAAAAATGGGCTAAAACATAACCATTAGTGATCAACATTATTAATAGAAAGACATGGAAAAATAATTCAAACTGACAAAAGAATGTAACAATTTTTTAAATGTTTTATACCTTTGTTCTGAAAAGATCTTTCACAAACACATGTTTATCCAGAAATTTTTGTTCCCTAAGATATTTTAGATCATGAATGGCTGCATTGCTTAAGATTTTGCAGTCTTCTGGAATCAAAGCGAAAGGATGTTTGCATTTTAAAGCAACAGAATGCAAAGCATGTACGCAGCGATCAATGAGAGTAAAGGTATCACATCTCTGAGAACCATTCGTTATCTATAAAATAAAACATTAAAAGTTGCAGCAAATATTAAATGAAAAAAGTTAACAAAGAAGTAATAGCACCACCTTCATGACTGCACTTTCAAGGTTGTGAAGAACGTCTTGTTCTTTCCATCTATTCAAATTTTCATTCAGAAGAACCCAGGAATCTTGACCACAACCGGCAGGCCTCTTGTTAACCCTCTTCTCTGAAAAAACAAATTATTTTAGAAGTAAGAGGAGATATTCACATTGACACATGATAGGAAATAGAACAAAACAGGTACCTAAGAATAATCTAAGGTTTTCCATGACTAATTTCTTATCTCCATCAGAATAAGAAGTCTATTTGTTAATTTCATTCGCATGATTTTTTGAATGAATCGCGACTAAGGAACGAGGTAAACAGCACTAAATTTGTCATTCTCAACTCGAGGTGCTCGAGGTCCTCGAGGTTTATTCTCAATCTGAACTGCAATGTATCTCCTACAATTGCAATTATAGGTTAAAGTGACAGCAGGAGCAGGACCGCAGACCGAGGCCGCAGGACCGTCTGGGGAGTGTTATGTGACTTTGTAAGGTATCAAAATCAGAATGTTTTCGTCTTAACTCACTATTGCGGGTATTCCAGCTCATAACTGTTAAATCTCTGTTCTGCTAACCTCAGATTTTCCGCTGCCGCAGCTTTTCCTGTGATGAAGTTCGAATAACGAACTATGAGTGCATTATCTAGCCCCCATCCCCAGGAAAACAAGGAACAGGTATAACTCAAAATCAAAATTTAACTCATCTGAAAAATCTTTCGTCACGTTCATGTGGTTTTCCGTTAAGTTGGAAGCACTATAAAATTGTACAAATTTGTTTAAGTATTGTCTTCATAGTTAAATCAATGAGGTGTACTTAAATTCACTGAGGTGTTATGTTTTCTACAGGATTCTTTTGATAAATTGCCGGATGAATTGGTAATGCAAATTTTTTCACATCTTTCACCAGAAGACATAGCATGTCGTGTGTCAAATGTATGTTTACGATGGCATTCTATTGCCAAGGATCCAGTGTTGTGGGAAAAGGCAACCCTTCTGTATGACGAAATGCTATCTTTAGAATTTGAAGAAACAATCCTCTTTGCACCTTTAATTGCAGGAGTTCACATAAATATGTTTAGACATATAAGTGATGCCACCATTAAATCCATGATGCTAGGGTGTAAATCAATAAAGTGTCTTAGCTTTTACCCAGGAGCTGAAGTACCTGTTCATGTCAAATTGAATGTTTTAAATTTTTATGGGGAAAATTTGGGAGAACTTAATATTTTTGTTGATGACTCATACCTTGCAAATTCTAAGACATTTTGTAAAATTTTAGGTGAAATGAGACACTTGAAGATTCTAACTTTTAGAGGCAGTGTTAGCTCAGGTCTTTTTGACAATGGATTCTTTGAAAATAGTTTATGGAAACTTGAAAGCCTTGATATAAGCACCCTTTCTATCATGTTCCAAGAAAATGAAAATATTCTTTGCGGAGGTGTTAGTATCAATCCCTGGCAAAATTTTATACTCCGAATTTTAGATCATTATGCTCAAAATATGAAAAAATTATCACTCCCAGAAGGTGTTTTTGATCTATCAACTGTAAACAAACTTGAAATTAAATTCATTTGCTCAAAAATAGTGAACTTAAAAATTTGTGAAATTGGTTTACGAGTTGTAAAAAAGTTAGATCATCTAAAGGTCTTGTATGTTCAGGGTTTATCTCGTAGAAATTTGGAACACCTAAGAGTGTCAGCAGGTTTACAGTACAAATCAATATTTGACTGGGTTGATAATTCTGTACAGTTTTCCAATGTGAAAGAGCTTACTTTAGAAAACATTATAGAAGATGAGAGAAGATTAACTGACCATCTTCTACAGGCATGCATTAACTTGGAGTCTCTGACTATCTCCTCGGGATGTCATACATCAGCACAACTTTCCAGTTATATTTCAAAATCACCCTCTTTGAGAAAATTAAGTATTCATCGCATGCCATGCTTAAAATCCAAACACTTAGAGACTATTAAGTGTTATTTACCAAATCTGTTGATACTCAACCTCAAAAATAATACACTTACTGATGGAATATTACAGTTTTATGTGAATAATGTCCAAGAAAAAATGCCAAATTTAAAATTAATTTGCGATTGGGGATACTGGAATATTAATGGTGGAAATCCTTGGTCTGGGCAAGACAAGCTTTGTACCATGTCTATTTCTTCAAGATCAGTGACAGAGTGTGCAACATCTAGTGATAGTCTTAGTCATGATAGAGTTAAAGTAGCTCAGATGCTTGATGCCCTTACCGATTATGAAGATGATGATTAAAATTCTCATGTAAACATCTAATCACTGTGTTCTTGTTGACTTATACCGTTCTCCTCTCCTTCTTCAAAATGTGTTACTTCTATGCTTTTGGAAATAAATTTTATGAATTTTGCAAAGCTTTTGAGCTAGTCCATATCAATTTCATTTCCTCTCTTTGGTTTTCTATTTTTGCAAATGAAAATTTACTCAAGGAATTGTACACAATGTTTTTCTCTCACCTTCTTAAATGCTAGCAAAGAATATCTTACTTCTTTAATTCAATTTTTCAACTTAGACCTGTGTTCTGTTTCAGATAAATTTGTTCAATATCTAAAACAAGTATCAAACCACAAAAGAGAAGATGGCTGATTTTCTAGCAGAGAACAATCCTTGTGGACAAACTATTGTACGCCTGGTATCTCGGGGAAATGCAATAATTGCAGAATTACTCCGTCTAAAAGATTTCATTCCAACAGTGTTTAGGTATGTTACCACAAAGCTGGGAAGAAGCTGCTTTTCTTTGAAAGCTTCAATAATTAAATATTCTTTTTCTTCCCAGATTAGAAACCAAGCAGGATCAACAGAAATATGGAGAAATAATTTGTGATTTTATATATTTTAAAACATCAGATGAATTTGAAAACAGAATTGAAGTTAATCCAGTAAGAATAAGAGTCTAGTTGATATTAATACAAGTCACTGTTAACTTGATGATTTTAATATGTGAACATTTCTCCACAGCAATTGCAGGACTTGGATGAGGAGTTCAGAGAGAACTACTCCGAAATTTTGACTAGATTTTATTTAGCTTTAGAAAGTGTTCATCAGTATGTTGGAGATTTGAATAGATTTTTGGGAGATCTGGAGGAGGGGCTTTATATTCAACAAACACTGGAAAGTGTTTTCCAGTGTGATGAAGGAAAGCAATTAATGGTTTGTAATGGTACCACTGTAATTGCAACGACAGCTGCTTTTCCAACTTATTGTTAATTAATTAATGCTTCTTCCCTCAGTGTGAGGCTTTATATCTCTATGGAGTTATGTTATTAGTCGTGGATTCTCATATAGATGGTACTGTACGTGAACGCATGCTTGTTTCGTACTATCGCTACAGTGCGCAAAGATCATCTCATGGTAGCAACATAGATGATGTCTGCAAACTCTTGCGCTCTACAGCTTACAGCTCAGTGGCAGGAACAAGGCGACCTTTGAATTACCCTGAAGACTTTTTTAGGTAATTCTTTGATTATTATCAGTGTAGTAAGTTTGTCTTCTCCTCAAAAAATAATTTTTCTCATCTACCCCCCTCCCTCCTTTTTTTAAAATTTTTACTTTTAGGCGTGTTTCTTTGCCTGAGGTATACATTAGTGTTGTTCTTGGCTGCTTAAGATCAGATGATATTTACCATCAGATGGCAGCATACCCGTTTCCTGAGCATCGCAGCACAGCTCTGGCTGTTCAAGCTGCAATGCTCTTTGTCTGCTTGTTTTTTGCTCCAAATATTCTCCACTGTCAAACAGCTCAAATGAGAGAAGTTGTAGACAAATATTTTCCAGATAATTGGGTTTGTAAAATAATTTCTCATTTTTATCTATCTAATTTTGCAAGTGGATTTCCTCTAACTAACACCTACTACCACATGTCTCCATAGGTGATTAGTGTTTACATGGGAATGACAATCAATCTACAGGAGTGGTGGGAACCCTACAAAGCAGCAAAAACAGCGCTTAGTAATACTTTAGATCCTGCAAATATTAAAGATCATGCCTCGAGATATGCTACGAAAGTACAGGTAACAACTTTTCAAAGTGCTGTGTGGTTCTTAAAAATTGAACGTGACACATTTGCCCCCCTGTTTAGAAATTACTACAGCAGACAAGGCAACTTCTCCAGGAAGGTGCACTAAATGAAGATGTTGTTTTAGATCATGTTAATAAAGTTGTTAATGTTGTAAGAGAATGTAATGTGACTCTTCGGTGGCTAATGCTTCATACTGCTCCCCTCCCCTCAGGTAAAAAGCTTTTCTTACTGAGGAAAACAAATTTAAAAAACCTTCTGATATATTTTGTCATAACTTCTTCTTTCTTAATTTGTGCCAAAATAAAAGTGTTTTAAATTTCCAGCTTCAGATAACAATAAGAAATGTCGTCAAGTTCGAGATCAAGTAATATTGGATGCCAAGTATGAACCATTACAAGTGTTTGAACTGCTTTTGAATACAGCTCAGTTTGAATTGAAGTTTAAAGAACTGTTCAAGAAGGTAATTGGCATGAGCAGTATTTTTGTAAATAAAAATTTTGGTGATCCTAAGTATGTTTTGAATAGCTGCTTGCAGAAAAAAGTGATCGTTGGAACAATGACAAAAGAGAGGCTGTTGAGAGAATGCAAGAACTTGCTGAAGTTTTCTCAGGTTCCAAGCCTTTGACAAGAGTTGAAAAGAATGGTGAGCATTTTCAAGTCTAAAGGACTGCTGCATAGGTAAAATTTATTAAAATAGTGGATCATAGATTTTTAAATAATTTTCTTTATTCTAGAAAAGCTGCAACTTTGGTTTACCGAAATGGGGAAACAAATTGATTCTCTGAAACATGAGGAAGCTACTTCTGCTGGTCGTAAGATTGCTCAAATGATTGAAGCCTTAAATGAAGTTCAGGGTAGGGATTTATCTTTACAGATCTGATTTATGGTTTACCTCTCGTAAGGGAATTTTAAAGCTTTCCTTGTCTTTCAGAATTCCATCAGTTAGAAACAAACATGCAGGTAAAGCAATTTCTCCTTGATACCCGTACTCATCTTCATCACATGGTTCGGGCTGGGAATATCAAAGAGGAGGTACTTATTTCTCTGCAAATGATTGCTGATTTGAGCTATGCTTGGGAAATAGTTGAGTCATATACCAAATATATGCAAGAAGGTATTAAAAAAAATCCCGGATTAGTTATTAAACTAAGGGCAACATTTTTAAAGGTATGTCTACTGGTCAATTGTTCTGAAAAATTGGAAGTTTTACAGAATAATGTTGTTTTTATATTCCTCATAGTTATCATCAGCATTAGAAACCCCATTACTGAGAATCAATCAGGCTCGCTCTGCTGATTTGGTATCTGTGTCAGGATATTACTCTGGCGAACTTGTCGCCTATGTACGAACAGTTCTGCATGTGATCCCAGAGACAATGTTTGGATTAATGGCAAAGATTGTCCACCTGCAAACTCATGTGATAAAAGAGTTGCCAACAAGACTTGAGAAAGAAAGGCTGAAAGACTTTGCCCAATTGGATGACCGCCGTGAGGTTTGTATATTATCTTCATCAAACAAGTTAAGATAGTGTAACATTGGACCCACAATAACTTTCATTATTCAACAGGTGGCAAGGTTAACTCATGCTGTTTCTGTGTTAACGGAAGGTATTCTTGCCATGAAAAGCACTTTGGTAGGCATCATCAGAGTAGATCCTAAACAACTATTAGAAGATGGAATACGAAGAGAACTTGTCAAACATATCAGCATAGCTCTGCACAATGGGCTAATTCTCAACCCAAAGGCAAAAGTAATGCTCTTAAAGGACCTCTCTAATCGATAATTACCTCAAAAAAATCTTGTTTTCTGAAATTGTAATCTTTAACAGGTAAGCGAATTGATACCTAAACTTGAAGCTCTAGGGGCAATTATGGACGGACACCGACGTTCATTTGAATACATTCAAGACTATGTTAATATTTGTGGACTTCGAATATGGCAAGAAGAAGTTTCAAGAGTTATGGGTTATAACGTTGAACAGGAGTGCAATTCATTTTTGCGCTCTAAAGTGCAAGATTGGCAAAGTGTGCACCAAAGTCGAGCAATTCCCATTCCAAGTTTTCCTCCTCCATCACAGGATACCACTTCTGTGAATTTCATTGGAAGACTGGCAAGGGAGCTTATAAGAATAACTGACCCAAAGTTGGTTTCCATCTCCGTGCTTCATTAGTTTTCATGCAGCATTACTTAAATAAATAACTGTACTCCCTCTTTCTAGATCAACAATATACGTGGAATATATGACCACTTGGTATGATTTAAAAACACACAAAGAAGTAATAAATATGAAAGTTTTCTCTAAAATCAACAAATCGTTGGGTATTGCTGGACTAACAGGTCTTGATAAACTTCTATCTTTCATGATAGTTACAGAAATTCAAGTAAGTCTGACTGTCTCATAATAAAAGACTTCTTTAATCGCATACTTTGATGCAAACCAACCATTGTGCATTGCAGAATCTTCTTGGGGCATTGCATAAAGGAGTTCTAAATGATAAAGCATGGTTGGAAATGTTTGGCAATGTATCAAAGGATTTAGCCCCAACAACAGGAGTTGTTAGTAAGTGTGATTCACAGTACTGTGTTTGAAGTTTAAAGTTTCAAGGTCATTTAACCTATTTATTGAACTTGTAGGCAACCCTGCTCGGTGGTATTCTCAACACTGGAGTAGGGCTCTGAAAGTTTGGCCACAGATTTTAGATTGGGTGTTGAAAGTTGGCCAGATGCAACTTCTGCGCAAACACATAGGCTATGAGCTTAATGTTGCCTGCCGGTTTGATTCAAAGCACCTTGCTGCTGCTCTCAATAATATGAATTTGTGAGTTTCTTTCCTTTCTCCTCTATAGGAATTGACTGATAATTTTGTTGTTGGTCTCAACTATTTTAAAATCACACATTTCCATTTTTAGGGCACTTTTATCGGATATTCAAGCTCACTACAGAGATCCTGCTCGCCCCTACCCTAAAGAAGACTCTCCTCTCATGTTTGAGCTAACCACTTACCTAGATTGGGCTGGCATTGGTGATCCATGTGCTAAAATATATGTCACCACTCGTAATTTACCATATTTTGCCCTTCTATGTTTTCTCTTTGTACTGTCCCAGTTGCAGAAATTATCATATGCACGGAATGTTGGTAAGTCCACTTACATTGAAATTTTTAGTGTTATCTTATCTTTTGAAAAATGTATTCAATTTTTACAGGTGGGCTGAGTTGTAAGCGTCCACAAGAGCCCTTGGATGGCGTTGCTTTGGTATTAGGGGTACAAACCATTCTCCGACAATTTCATCCTGAGGTAGCCAAACAATTTATTCTATATATGAGTCAGTTTGTTAGATCACACACAGACTCATTAACTCGGTAAGATTGCCTACCCTTTGCAGTCTAAAACTTGTACAAAACAAAATCTAAGAGCAAAAAATTCTTTTCAGAAATGCAAGTAAAACTCCAACTGAACTACCCCCTGAAGTAACAACTGCATTACATTTCCTTGACGCATTTATCAAATTTTCTGGGTTTCAACGCGAAACCTTGTCAGCTCACATTCCAGATACAATTCTTGATCTCTTCCAAATCCTAGGATAGTAGGAAATGCTGTTAATGTACCACATTTTTGATAAATATATTATGTTTAATATCTCTATATTTACTATGCAATGTTTTTTGATATAATAACAAGAATATAATAACTGTTTCATGAGCTGGGTGAGTTTTCTGTAACACCTTCTCCAGTCAAATAGTTATAAGTTTCTAAACTTTCACACACTTCGGAAATTTCGGGAATAAATCTGATCGCTCCTAAGCCGACAGATCCACGTTGGCCTTGCTAACATCATTGGGATGTAGCGAGCCGGTTAGTTCCACCGCTGGTCGGACGGTCGAGCGCCGTGAGAGTAGGCAAACCATATGACACTGGAGCGCTGCGAGACATCATGGTACGTGATTTAAGCGCTTGTGTGAGGTCGGGATTCGATGGGAAGAAGAAGCGACGCGAAAATGAGAGGGGAGGGGGGGGGAGGTTTCGGAGAGTGTACTCACGCACGCCGCTGCGGCGCCCGGCCCGGTTCCTCCAGACCACGGTGCCGGTGCTCTGGTGTCTAGAGTTCGGACTCCAGACCAGTCTGCCTCCGCCGCTCCTGCCGGCAGGTGCTGCTCTGAGGTCCGATGGCGCCGCGGCTGCTGCTCCTGAGCGCCGCCTTGGCCCTGGCGAGCCTGGCGTCGACATGGGCGTCGCCGTGCGGCCGCGGGGAGCAGTGCGTGCCGCTGACGCGCTGCCCCGCAGCCCAGCAGGCCCTGCGCGAGCGGCCGCCACGCCGCCCCAAGCACTGCGGCTTCGCGGACAGCTCCACCCGCGTCCCGGACGTGTGTTGCGGCCGGGACAAGGCCCAGGCTCAGGGCGCCGACAGGGAAGACCAGTGTGAGTGCCAGGTGCAAAGTGGAGGGAATCGCTGACTCTTACTCGCGAGCTAGAACGCGGCGCGTTTTGGTCCTCAGCCGCGGCCTGCCCTCCGCCCGCGCCGCCGCTCGACCCGGCCGCCACCCCTACGATGAATTGTGAACAGCTCAGGAAGTCTCCGCCCATCACAGACGCTCGGCAGCCCGGTGACCTGGCCAGGAGGAGTAAGTTGGTTCCCACCTTTCCCTTACCTTGCCCCAGTCTTAGTTGCTATACAAATATCCCGCAAATGATTCTTCGATGGCGCGCAGTGTGCAGGAAGCACCAGGAGGACTTGTGCGAGCTGCCTCAAAAGGGTCTATATGGACAGGCCTGTGGTGCCAATGGAGTTTTGACTGACATTTTGGAGTACCCCCACATGGTGAGTATTGAGAAGTCTATCCCGATCCCCCCATTAAGGAGCAATAATCAGATGATGATTGACCCCTGCGGTACGTTGGCAGGCTCTCATTGGTTACGGGCAAGGAGACAGCCTACAGTACTCCTGCGGAGGTTCGCTGATCGCACCCGACTTCATCCTCACCGCCGCTCACTGCGCAAGAGTTTCCGGGTACAGTACACATTCAAACAAATAAACACAACATCGCGTTGAAGTACGACGTCATGAAGCAGCTTTTTAAAAGAAACTACTTAATTTTATTGGAGCTGGGGTAGTGGCCGTAGCGGCAAAAAGTCGCAAAAAACTAGCACAAGTAGTCTCTAATGTCAGAGATACATCGTAAAGGTGCCCCCACAATCAACTCATCGGGAGGTGACTGAACGAAATTTTGTGTACCAGGAATTTAATTCCTGCTTCACCCTGCGCTTGTGCTCTCCGGTAGAGATGTGCGAACATGTTCGTATTCGAACGAACACGAACGAACCGAACACGATGTTTGTTCGTTCGGAAACGAACATTAAATGTTCGGGCACGAACTGTTCGGAAAACATCGTCTCAGAGCGTTCGTGGTCGAACATTTCACCACTTCTTTGCATGAATTCAGTAATAATGCCTTAAAATCAACTTTGAAAGAGAAAAATGTACCGCAGCTGAAGAAATAAACGCTTTTTAGAAATTGTCCAGCATTAAAATGATTAACACTACTAAGAAAAAAGAATTTAGTTTAAAAGTTGTTTGTTCGGATACGAATACTTATGTGTTCGGTTCGGTTCGTTCGAGGTGATTTCAGATGTGTCCGTGTTCGGTTCGGTTCGAGTTGTTTTCCTAAATTTTTGTTCGTGTTCGTTCGAATTCGAACCAAGCCTGTTCGCACATCTCTACTCTCCGGGTAGGCCGCCAACTTCACACGAGTGCTTGTCGGGTTTGCCTATCCAGTTTGTCGCAGGCGTTCCGCCTCGGTAACGGCTGGGGGTGCCATAATATGCAGAAAATCCTATCCACTAAGACAAATTTTCTTTCTGTTGTGGCTTTGCTTCACAGACAGCCGGCGAGCTGGGTGCTCTTGGGGTCCACTAATCGCACGAGCCTCGAACCAAAAGCAAACGACACCCACCAACTCATCAAGGTACCAGACCAGCCAGCAGTACTTTAAAATCCGCTATGCTAGACATTGCATTGGCGGTGGCGGTTAAAATACACTTCTTCCAGGTAGCAGAGGTGATCGTGCACCCCGAGTACCTTGCGACACTCAAGTACCACGACATCGCCCTCCTGAGACTGGACCGACCCGCCAGGGTCAAGGCGGAAGAGGTCTATCCCGCCTGCCTGAACACCGACGTGGACGTAGACAGCACCGGGGTGGACGCCGTGGCTACAGGCTGGGGGAGGACCGGTTTCTGTGAGCAGAGGAGGACGTTCCCGCCTTTCCCGTGCAGCAAAAAGCATTTGTATTCTAACGCAAAAAACATTGCCCTTATCCCTTTTTCGCTCAACAGTAGAGGATGCTAGTCCGTCTCTAGTCAAGGTGACACTGAACGTGCGCAATCTGCAGTACTGCAAGGACAACGTCGAGCTAGATGTTGAGAAAGTTCCTCGTGGCCTGCTAGACGACACCCAGATCTGCGCGGGTGGGGGTGCAGACAACCAAGACACTTGCCAGGTCAGAGAGCTACCAACTATCACCCGCTCCCAAATGAAAATTAATAATTGTGGTGCACTTGTAAAGTCAACGAAATCATTTCCCAGGGCGATTCTGGGGGACCTCTCCAAATACCTGCAAACCCTTTCGATTCTAATCGTTGCATCTATCGCATTATCGGAGTCATATCCTTTGGACCCCCTTGTGGCCTTGGAAAACCAGGCGTGTATACAAAGTAAGTTTGTAAAGGTGGAAATCAAATAGATAGGCATAGTATCATGCAGACGAGGGGTCGAGGCGTGGAGAGTCCTGTGGAGCATTCGTGCACACTGGTTGCCTATCCTTCAGGCTGACTATCGTCAATTGTAGTTACTCCAGTTCTTTATTAAGAAGGCAGCGAACGGAGGACTTTTCGTAATTACTTTTCCTATAATACTATGTTTCCAGAGTGGCGGCATATGTGCCTTGGATAGAGAGTGTCGTCTGGCCGACCACACAGGATGGTTGCGGGAGTAACACATACTTCACATTTGAGGGCAGCGAAGTTCGCGTGGCCAACACTGGACCGGGGTCCATTGCGAGGGGAAGTAAGCCAGCGACCCAACAAAAATCACCCACCTTCGCCCGTTCATTCTATCGAAACGCTGATTGTGTTCTGGTTCAGTGTGCAGGGCGTACCACGTAGCCTTCTGCCGCAACTACATGGCCGACATGAAACCTGTGAAGCCCAGCCTCGACCGGGAAAACGCGTGCCACCACAACAACGCAGAACCGTGGGAGAAGAGGGCGCGGGAACACACGACAGTCACTTTTCGATACGGAGATTCCCAAATAAACTATCAGTACGACTGCGCCGGCGCCCTCGTGTCCCCCGACACCGTGCTGACGGCCGGCCGCTGTGCCGCCCTGGGCTGGTAAGTCGTGCGCCCTAGCCCGGGAAAGTAAGGCACCTACCCCGACGTTTTTTCGCTCCCTCTTAATCAACGCCTTTCTTAGTTTCCCGCTGACGCAAGTCACGCTGCAATCACCCGGAATGTGCGGGGGAAGCATCGTCATGGTGGACAGGGTCGTCGTGCATCCGAGCTACCGCCCGGGACGCGCCTATGCCGACCTGGCCGTCGTCAAGCTCACCAATTCCTTTGGACCTGCGTCACTACTTTCCGCTGTGCCTAAACACGCTCTCCGACCAGGCGGTGCGGCCGGGGGTCCGGGCCAACGCTGCCGGCTGGAACGCACGGGGCGCATGTACGGACTCTTTGCTGGCATTCGCGCGGCAAAACTAGCGTTTTCCTTCAAAGTGTTACTCATTTATCCGTTGCAGGGGAGGATGTCAGGTATTACCTGCCGTTCAACAACACGGTGACAGTGCGCGACCCGCAGAGGTGCTCCGCCGCCCTGCTCGGCAGCGACAGGCTGAGGAGAGCGCTCCCCGAGGGCTACCAGACTTCCCTCCTGTGCGCCGGCGGGCTCTGTGACAACGAGACGTACGTGGTGAGTACACCTGCCAAACACTGAAACCTCTGTACACTCCGGCTTTAACAATCATTCTCTCACCTCGTTGTCAACCTGCCGCAGGGCGACTCCGGCACTCCACTCACAGCGCTCAAGTACTTCCTCGACACCCCTAACGGCCGGTACTTCGTGGACTATGCGCTGGGGGTGGCATCCTCGCTGACGTACTGCACTGCCCGGGACGCGGACGGGCGCCGCCTGCCGGACCTGTTCGCCGACGTGGCGGAGCACATCGACTGGATAGAGCGCACCGTATGGCCCGACCAATGACGTTTGCATCGAGACATTCTAAATTTTATTTTCCTAAATATACGAAAATCTAATATCGATCAAGGTTTCGATTATTTCGAGTCACTACCGGATTCGTTGTGAAGCCCACATTATTTCCATGAGTGTCTTCATCAATGATTGTAGCTTTCTGCACAACATATAAATTGTATTTGTCGGGTCCCTTACAGAACGAAAAGTCCCTGCTCGGGCCGATACGATGGACTAATGTTGGACTTTCTTTGGACTGATGTGGGACTGTTGGCATACTCAGAGCGGACTCTGGATGACAGGTTGACCAGGTTGAAAAGGTTTCATATTTCGGACTGATTTCAACCTGTCTCTAGTCCTCTAAAAGTCCGACCAGTCCTCCAAAAGTCCGACCAGCCATTCGAATTCCAGAACCTCGTTATACGTAGCTGCTCGCATATACATGATCCTACCAGGTGGAGACGAACCAGGGACCTTCAGACTCAAATCCTAACGCCGCAGACCACACGGCCGCCGGGACACATCTGGAAAGGGATCGATCGCACCCGACCTGATGCGGCGCTCCGCCAGGGAACAGAATACTAAGATCTAAACTGCGGAGCGCATATATCGGATGATATTTGGTACCGTGTCTTTTGAACTTTTAATTACTTGTCATAGCAGCGGGCTCTACACTCTCAGACCGTTATTGGCATTTTGTTATTATTTTATTAACCTTTTTGTACTGGTATATTATGGGCTAATTATCATACATACAATTTCCTCTGTTAACCTAAAGACATTTTTCCAAAAGGCCTGAATTATGTTAGAAAATCTCCATAGATAGGCAGAAAATAACAGTGCACAATTATACTAGTTCATATAAGTCAATAAGGAAATGCTTATGGCCGAAAATGTCTTTAACTGTCTGAGAGTGTAAATTTGTGTATTGGAAGGAAAAACACCATATTTTTTTACGTTTTTGAACTTGTTTTAAATTTTTACAACTGTGGCGGCGTGACGGTCTAGTTCTGTCAAATCTTAGTACCAATGTGCTGTCTTTTCATAACACGTATTTGCGAGGGGGCATGCACTCGCGTAGTAGTCGGGTCACTCTATCTGTAATAAAGGCGTAATAGCGTGCGTACTGGAGGCGTAATGGCCAAAATTCTCAATATTTTACGCGTTTTGGGGTCGTTTTAGGCTGCTATTGCCCGTTTTTGCCTTACTTTGGCCAAATCTGTAAATTTTCGGGGTGTAATTCAGCGTAATAGACGTATTAGTCGGGTCACATATTTTAAGAGTGAATGCGGGTCACATATTTTAAGAGTGAATGCCCCCTCGCGTATTTGACTTTTCATTACGTTACTAAAATTTCACATTATTGGTATAAATGTCATTGAGATAATATGATAATTCATGGTTATCGTGAATTATTCAAGTCAAATATTTTTTGCTATTTCAAAGCATTGTTGAGCGTCAATGAGTATGCGGGAAGTACGACTAGTCCGCCGAGAAACACTAGGGGGTTGACTAGATTGACCAACGAGAGTGGAGTGGACTGGATGGACTAAAGTCGTACCGGTCAACCCAGGGTATACTCTAAGCACACCTGCAGGTTGACCGAAAGTCCGACCGAAATACTCTGGCGTACTAAGGTTGGACCATGGCACACCGATGCATACTAGTATCAGTCTGTCCGCAACCTCTCTGCGGACTTCTCGTTCTGTAAGGGGTTTATCGTGTATGGGGACAGATGTAACTAATTACCATAATGTGATGAATGGCTCAAGGGAGAAGTCCGGGTGACGTCTTTTAGCAGCTTGGTTTGGCTGAGGGGTCATACACTCATAAAAATCAGTGTGCATCTGGTGCATCCGTTAAAAAATCAGAAAGAAAAAACAAACAGAAAAAATCAAGAAAATAACATCAGAATACAAATCAAGAAAAGAACATGAAAAAATCGGAAGAAAAAATCATTAAAAATCAAGAAAAATCACGAAACACAAGTAAAATGAGTGTACGCTTGAATTTATAGTGAAGGACCCATCGGGTCTGGCCCCACCCCTGCCGGGCGGCGCGAGCTCCTCCTCCTCCTCCCCCCACCGATAAGGTAGGTGCTGGTGAATTTTACGCGGATCGGACTGTCAAGCGTCGCGAGGCCAAGCACACCGTGTGTTCAAGACCATAAAATATTATGAGTTTGAGAGTGGTCCAGAGGACGTCATGCGAAAAAGTGAAGGGGAGGGGGTAGGGGACGCCCTGTCCACTCGCACGTGTCCGCGGGGCCGCGCCCGGCCTGGTTCCTCCCGCCTGACTACCACTACGGTGCTCCTCCTGAGTCTGGGTTCCAGTCCAGTCCAGACCAGTCTGCCTCCGCCGCCCCGGCCGGTAGGTGCTGTCCGCAGTCTAGTGCTGCCCTGAGGTCCGATGGCGCCGCGGCTGCTGCTCCTGAGCGCCACCCTGACCCTGGCCCTGGTGTGCCTCCTGCCGGCAGCGACCAGGGCATCGCCATGGGAGCCGGCGTGGGTGTCGCCCTGTGGCCGCGGGGAGCAGTGCGTGCCGCTGACGCGCTGCCCCGCAGCCCTACGGGCCATGCGAGAGCGGCCGCCGCGCCGCCCCAAGCACTGCGGCTTCGCGGACAGCTCCACCCGCGTCCCGGACGTGTGTTGCGGCCGGGACAAGGCCCAGGCTCAGGGCGCCGACAGGGAAGACCAGTGTGAGTGCCAGGTGCAAAGTGGAGGGAATCGCTGACTGTTACTCGCGAGCTAGAACGCGGCGCGCTTTGGTCCTCAGCCTCGGCCTGCCCTCCGCCCGCGCCGCCGCTCGACCCGGCCGCCACCCCTACGATGAATTGTGAACAGCTCAGGAAGTCTCCGCCCGTCACAGACACACGGCAGCCCGGTGACCTGGCCAGGAGGAGTAAGTTGGTTCCCACCTTCCCTAGCCCAGTCCTTGGTGAAATATTAATATTTAATGGTTCTTTGGTCACGCGCAGTGTGCAGGAAGCACCAGGAGGACTTGTGCGAGCTACCTGCAGAGGATCGATATGAACAGGGCTGTGGTACCAATGGAGTTTTGACTGACATTTTAGAGTACCCTCACATGGTGAGTACTGATTCGTCCATCGCGGTGCCCCCATTACGGAGCAATGATCAGATGATGATTGTCCCCTGCGGTACGTTGGCAGGCTCTCATTGGCTACGGGCAAGGAGACAGCCTACAGTACTCCTGCGGAGGTTCGCTGATCGCACCCGACTTCATCCTCACCGCCGCTCACTGCGCAAGAGTTTCCGGGTACAGTACACATTCAAACAAATAAACACAACATCGCGTTGAAGTGTGACGTCATGATAAGCAGCTTTTTAAAAGAGACGACTAAATGTTTTTGGAGCCGGGTAGTGGCCGTAGCGGCACAAACACGAAAAAACTGACACAAGAGTCTCAGAAGTCACTGATACATTGTAATATGCCGAAAATTACATGCAATAACTCAGAGTTTTTCAAGTTGTGGCTTTGCTTCACAGACAGCCAGCGAGCTGGGTGCTCCTCGGGTCCACTAATCGCGCGAGCCTGAAACCGAAGGCCAACGACACCCACCAGCTCATCATGGTACCAGACTAGTCAGTACTCTACTAAACTCCGCCACGTTGGGTACTGCATTGGCACTTAAAATAGAGTTTTTCCAGGTGGCGGAGGTGATCGTGTACCCCAAGTACCTTGCGACACTCAAGTACCACGACATCGCCCTCCTGAGACTGGACCGACCCGCCAGGGTCAAGGCGGAAGAGGTCTATCCCGCCTGCCTGAACACCGACGTGGACGTAGACAGCACCGGGGTAGACGCCGTGGCGACGGGCTGGGGGAGGACCGGTTTCTGTGAGCAGAGGAGGACGTTCCCGCCTTTTCTCTTGCAGCATGAAGCATTTGTATTCTAACGCCTAACACATTGCCCTTATCACTTTTTTGCCCAACAGTAGAGGATGCTAGTCCGTCTCTAGTCAAGGTGACACTGAATGTGCGCAATCTGCAGTACTGCAAGGATAACGTCGAGCTAGATGTTGAGAAAGTTCCTCGAGGCCTGCTAGACGACACCCAGATCTGCGCGGGTGGGGGTGCAGACAACCAAGACACTTGCCAGGTCAGAAAGTTACCACCTTCCACCAGATCCCAGGGAAAAATAAAGTGCAGTTGTTAAGTCAAAAAATCATTTCCCAGGGCGATTCTGGGGGACCTCTCCAGGTACCTGCAAACCCTTTCGATCCTGATCGTTGCATGTATCGTATTATCGGAGTCATATCCTTTGGTCCACCTTGTGGCCTTGGAAAACCGGGCGTGTATACAAAGTAAGTTGGTGACGGTTGAAATCTAATATAGGCAGTCCTGCCGAGCATTCGTGCACAATGGTTGCCTATCATCTAGGCTGACCACCGACAGTTTGCTCAGTTCATAGAGAAACTATACTCTATGGCTCAGTTACTCAAGTTCTAGGAGGCAGTAAACAGGGGGACTTTTCGTAATTACTTTTACTCTAATACTACGTTTTCAGAGTGGCAGCATACGTGCCTTGGATAGAGAGTATCGTCTGGCCGACCACACAGGATGGTTGCGGGAGTAACGCATACTTCACCTTTGAGGGAAGCGAAGTTCGCGTGGCCAACACTGGACCGGGCTCCATTGCGAGGGGAAGTAAGCAAGTGACCCAACAAAAATCAGTCACCTTCGCCCGTTCATTCTATCGAAACGCTGAGTGTGTTCTGGTTCAGTGTGCAGGGCGTACCACGCAGCCTTCTGCAGCAACTACAGAACCAAGCTCAAACATGTGAAGCCCAGCCTCGACCGGGAAAACGCGTGCCACCACAACATCCTAGAACCGTGGGAGAAGAGGGCGCGGGAACACACGACAGTAACCTTTCGATACGGAGATTCCCGAATAAACTATCAGTACGACTGCGCCGGCGCCCTCGTGTCCCCCGACACCGTGCTGACGGCCGGCCGCTGTGCCGCGCTGGGCTGGTAAGTTGTGCGCCTCAGCCCTAGAGGGAAAATAAGGCCGTATCAGCTTAAGCGAGTGGAGGGGTGGTGGGGGAGGCGGAGGGTGCGGACGTGTTTTGTATCGCTCTGTGTTGCTCCTCAGGTTTTGGTGGTTCAAACGCAGTTTTCCCGATAGTGTGTGGTACCCACGGGTGCGCATTGTGAACGCGAGTGCGTGTGTGAAGTTTCAGTGCGATCGATGTAGCGGTGCAGAAGATATCAGTGATTTTGTGTGATTTCCTCGCTGGAGCGGCGTCGCGTCCCCTCTCAAGTGCTGCAGAGTGCGCAGCTGTGGGGCCGGGCGGTGTTTGGGGCCTCGTCGCCCGCCAGGCCGGGCCGGAGATTTTACGGTGCCGGGCGGCGAGGGTCTACGGCGTCAGAGCGGAGCGACTTGCAGCCATGTGTCACCTTTGTGCAATTTCAGAGCCAGAGTGCAGTGTCAGTGCAGTGTCCAGGGAGGGATCAGTGCAAGTAATCTATGCAGTGTTAGTGCAATTTACGTGCAGGATTCAGTGCTAGTGATGTGTGCAGTGGAAGAGCAGCAGGCAGTCAAGCCGTGTGTAGTGTAGTATACCAGTGCACCTTGTACGAGCAGCCTACTACCCGTGAGTACCGAGTTTTAACGTTTTGGCATTCCCTACTGGCCACACCCGAGACGGTGCGGCGTCCCCAAGCCAAGCCACGCCAGACGCAGCCTCCTCCCCCCGTACCCTGCATGCAGCCCCCCCCCCCCCCTCTCCACTACCACCACCACCCGGCTGGATACAGGCCGCCTGTTTGTTTTATTTTCCACAGACATCCCCGCTGCTCCCCCCCTTCCCCTCTCCGCCCCCGCCGCCCCTTACGCAGCCCTGCAGTCGCGCCTGTGGGGCAGGGTGTGGCCCGGCGGGGCCCGGCGGGGCACCAGCGCTCGTCATGCGGGGGGGAAGGGGAGGGGTCGGGGAGGGAGGTCGCTGAAGGAGCCTAGTGCTGCTGACATCGAAGCGCATTCTTCCTTATTCTAGCATAGTGGGGGGCTGGGAGACAGGCCGCTGGACGCAGGGCGGATCCTAGTGCTGCTGACACGTGCTTGCAGAGATGATCAACCAAGCGTAGTCATTTTCAACCCTTTCAGGTATATGCCACATCAACCCCTCCATTACATCGAGACCGACGACACTATGAGTGGTAGCAGCGCGAACGAGGCACACTAGCTTTCTAACCCCACCCCCTCCCGAACTTTCTTTCTCTCAACAGGCATGAAGGGAGGCCGCTAAGGAGCAGACAACCCCACAACCTATGCCCGTAACACATGTGTACTGACCCCCCTCTCTTGCAGATCCCCGCACGATACCATACCGGGATTCTGGAAAATCTGACTGTCAGCTGCGGCTGGCGGACGGCACTCTTGAATACGGGAATGGCTCCCCTTCCATGGTGTATCGCTCTAAAGAGGGTGTAAGGAAAGGCCATATCACCACGGTGTGCGGCCATGGACCTTCGAGTGTTACACCCAACCAACAAAATAAACTAGTTGTGACCACACCTAGACGACTCAGTGCGCGTTGTCTAGGATGTTGGTCACGCGGGTGGCTTCACTGCCCGCACCGTGCAGGTGGTCGGCAGGGAGGGCTAGGCATTCCAGCCCGACCAGCAGGACCCCTCGCGGATACCGCCGCTAGGCGATGGTGACTAGTGGGGTACCCGTGCACCACCAGCCTGAGCTAAACCAGAGTGCAGAGGGCGAACAGAGATACGGTGCGCGGGGCCGACTGCGAACTCACGGTGATACAGCAATAGCTGGTCATGGGGGATGGTCCGTTCACGGACTGGCGGCTTATGCCTAAGTTTTAGGTGTCCATAGTTCACAACGAACTGCCGCCGTTATAACCCACGTTGAAGTTGAAGTTGAAGCTTAAGCGAGTGCTGTCGCGACAGCACGACAGCACCTGCCCCAAACACCCAATTTTCCCAATCGATCCTTCAATTTAGAAACGAAATTTCCTCCCGGTTCAAAAACATTTATTTTCCGATTCCGAAAAAATATCATAATGCGTTTAAATAGGAAATATGAAGCGGGTGTTCGGGGCAGGTGCTGTTGCTGTCGTGCTGTCGCCTGGAGACCTTCATATTTCTTATTTTAACGCATTATGATATTTTTTCGGAATCGGAAAATGAATGTTTTTGAACCGAGAGGAAATGTCTTTTGTAAATTGAAGGATCGATTGGGAAAATCGGATGTTTGGGGCAGGTGCTGTCGTGCTGTCGCGACAGCACTCGCTTAAGCTGATACGGCCTAAGGCACCTAGCTTAACGTTTGTCGGTGATTTTTAATCAACGCCTTTCTTAGTTTCCCGCTGACGGACGTCACGCTAGATACGCCCGAAACGTGCGGGGGACACTTTGTCACGGTGGACAAGGTCGTCGTGCATCCGAACTACCGCCCAGGACGCGCCTATGCCGACCTGGCCGTCGTCAAGCTCGCCGAGTCCTTAGACTTGCGTCACTACTTTCCGCTGTGCCTAAACACGCTCTCCGACCAGGCTGCCCGGCCCGGCATGCGGGCCAACGCCGCCGGCTGGAACGCACGGGGCGCATGTACGGACTCTTTGCTGGCATTCGTGCGGAAAATCTAGCGCGTCCCTTTAAAATGTAATGCCGATCTCCGTTGCAGGGGAGGATGTCGTGTTTTACCTGCCGTTCAACAACACGGTGACAGTGCGCGACCCGCAGAGGTGCTCCGCCGCCCTGCTCGGCAGCGACAGGCTGAGGAGAGCGCTCCCCGAGGGCTACCAGACTTCCCTTCTGTGCGCCGGCGGGCTCTGTGACAACGAGACGTACGTGGTGAGTACACCTGCCAAACACTTAAACCTCTGTACACTCCGGCTTTAACAATCATTCTCTCACCTCGTTGTCAACCTCCGCAGGGCGACTCCGGCACTCCGCTCACGACGCTCAAGTACTTCCTCGACACCCCTAACGGCCGGTACTTCGTGGACTATGCGCTGGGGGTGGCGTCCTCGCTGACGTACTGCACTGCCCGGGACGCGGACGGGCACCGCCTGCCGGACCTGTTCGCCGACGTGGCGCAGCACATCGACTGGATAGAGCGCACCGTGTGGCCCGACCAATGACGTTTACATCGACACATTCTAAATTATATTTTCCTAAATATACGAAAATCTAACATCGATCAAGATGTCGATTATTTGCAGTCACTTTTCCGAACCTACATTATTTCCATGAATTCTTCATCAATGTTTGTAGCTTTCTGCACGACACATAAATTGTATTTGTCGGGTTTATCGTGTATAGGGACAGATGTAACCATACAGTGATGAATGGCTCAAGGGAGAAGGCCTGGGCGACGTCTTTCATCTGTTGGGTTTGACCGAGAGATCCTCCGCTCAAAACAATCAGTATACACCGAGGTGTACACCCTAATAAAATTTGAAAGAAAAAAGAAAAAAATCATAAAAACTGCAGAAAACTTGAGAAAAGGGAAAAAAAAACAGAAAAAATCTGCAAAAATCAAGGAAAAATCATAAAAAAAAACAGAAAATGAAGAGTCGAGGAAAATCAGTAAAAATAAAGGGAGAACAGTAATAATAAAAGAAAAAAAGAAAACACCAGAAAAATCAGAAGAATCGGTGTACATTTGAATTTATAGTGAAGGCCCTCTCGAGTCTGACCCAACCCCTGCCGGGCGCGCGAGCTCCTCCACCCACACACACACACATGAGGTAGACGGTGGTGAATTTCACGCGGATCGGACTGTCAAGCGTCGCGAGGCCATGGAAACCGTGTGACACTTGAGACTGCATGACCATAATATTACGTGTTTGAGAGAGGTCCGAAAGACGTCATGAGAAAAAGTGACGGGGAGGGGGGTAGGGGACGCCGTGTCCGAACGCACGTATCCGCGGGGCCGCGCCCGGCCCGGTTCCTCCTGCCTGACTACCACTACGATGCTCCTGAGCCTGGATTCCAGACCAGTCACCAGTCTGCCTCCGCCGCCCCGGCCGGTAGGTGCTGTCTGCAGTCTAGTGCTGCCCTGTAGGGTGATTCCGCACGGTGGTTTCGTCGCCCCTTCCTTGTTCCAGTCATTGGGCACGACCATAAGGAGCAAGAGAGAGGGAACTACAAAACGGTTGATCGGAATCGCCTTGCTGAGGTCCGATGGCGCCGCGGCTGCTGCTCCCTGAGCGCCACCCTGACCCTGGCCCTGGTGTGCCTCCTGCCGGCAGCGACTAGGGCGTCGACATGGGAGCCAGCGTGGGTGTCGCCCTGTGGCCGCGGGGAGCAGTGCGTGCCGCTGACGCGCTGCCCCGCAGCCCTACGGGCCATGCGTGAGCGGCCGCCACGCCGCCCCAAGCACTGCGGCTTCGCGGACAGCTCCACCCGCATCCCGGACGTGTGTTGCGGCCGGGACAAGGCCCAGGCTCAGGGCGCCGACAGGGAAGACCAGTGTGAGTGCCAGGTGCAAAGTGGAGGGAATCGCTGACTGTTACTCGCGAGCTAGAACGCGGCGCGTTTTGGTCCTCAGCCTCGGCCTGCCCTCCGCCCGCGCCGCCGCTCGACCCGGCCGCCACCCCCACAGTGAATTGTGAGCAGCTCAGGAAGTCTCCGCCCATCACAGACGCTCGGCAGCCCGGCGACCTGGCCAGGAGGAGTAAGTTGGTTTCCTCCTTTCCTAGCCCAGTCCTAGGTGAAATATTAATATTCAATGGTTCTTTGGTCGCGCGCAGTGTGCAGGAAGCACCAGGAGGACTTGTGCGCGCTGCCAGCAAAGGCTGACGACGAAGTGTAAGCAACTCAGATTTTTTTCACGTACACTATTACTGGTATTGCTCGTATCACATATTTCAATTAATTGCAACTTATTTCAACTGTTTCAAAACTATTTCAAAATATTTTAACCATTTCAACACAACTTTCGTCACTTCGATTCAATTAAATTATTTCAAAATATTTCGAATATTTCAGGACTATTTCAGATTAATCGTAACCATTTCTAGCGAATTTGAGGATATTTCATAATTTTCAAGCTATTCCACAATGTTTTCGACTTTTTCACTTTCGTTTCTTGATTTTTTCACACTTATTTCAGATTTTACGACACCGCGGGTGTCAACGGACAATTGACTGATATTTTGGAGTATCCCCACATGGTGAGTAGTCCATCCCGGTACCCCCTTATGGTGTCCCCCCAATGGACCTGATGACCGAGGTGGATTTACTGATAGCGCCTGCGAGACACTAGGTAGGCCAACCCGCCAAACACGTTTGTGAAGGTGGCGGCCTATCCACTTAGAGGGGGCGCGGAAATAAAATTCTTGGTACGCACATATTTGACCCGTCACCTCTCGAAGAGTTCATGGTGGGTAGTGTTGCAAAGGCCGGTAACGTTACCGGTAAAGTACGGTATAATACCGGTAAGGTACGGTATTATACCCAACACCCGGTAAAGTTGGTAAAGTTGGTAAAGTTGTTTTTCTCTTTTAAAAAAGACCATAGAAGTTTCCAGAGATCAAAAGGCGCTTTCTAAAATAAAATCGAGACGTATGGTGGCGTCGGACGAGAAAGGACTGGAGGAGAAGGAGACTGTATACAGGAGAAGACAAAAGGGTCGTCAACTCCGATATTCCTCCGTACACGAGATGATATTACCTAAAATAATACTTTGATATTGCCCATATTACAGGTATAATTACGTTGATATTACCCATTTTCGCAGGATTATAACGTCAGTACTGTAAAATTGGTGTAATATTACCAATAATACCTGTAAAATTCCATACTCCTCCGTACACGGTCAAGCAGAGTTGACGACCCTTTGGGTCGCCGTTCCGCCGCTCCTGGTACTGCTGCCTGCTCTGAGCCCACACCCCGGTCCAAAAGGAGAAGTCAATGATACAGCCTCGTAGCATTTAATCATTTAATCATTTACTAATCTTTTTTTTTAATGCATGGAAATGTTATATTTAACCTCCAAATCCTAACAATTTCGTCAAAAATCGTAAAATACTGATGAGTGTGCCTTTGAACCTAACTTTACCAACTTTACCGCATTTTACCGTATAGTACCGTATTATACGTATAATACCGACCCAGTTTTACTTTACCGGTATTTTCGCATCACTAATGGTGGGGGCACCCTTAGGAATACATATGCAGATAATGATTGCGGCCCCTTCCATACGTTAACAGGCTCTGCTTGGCTTCGGACAGCGAGACAGCCTGCAGTATTTATGCGGAGGTTCGCTGATCGCACCCGACTTCATCCTCACCGCCGCTCACTGCGCAAGAGTTTCCGGGTACAGTACACACACAAATGCAACATCACGTTGAAGTATTTAAGTTATAAAGCAGACTTTTCAAAACATTTTTCTTTTATAAATGAAAATAATGTCATGCCCGCGTTGCTGCAGAAGCACGCACAAAAAAATTAACAGTTCGGTGCGAGCACAATACGTTTCAGACTTGAGAAAGACATTGTTACATGCCGGGAATCACTGTATTGCGACAGGTTTTTCCTGTTGTGGCTTCGCCTTACAGACAGCCAGCGAGCTGGGTGCTCCTGGGGTCCACTAACCGCACGAGCCTGGAACCGAAGGCCAACGACACCCACCAGCTCATCAAGGTACCAGACCTCCCAGTACTTACAGGTCTACCACGGTAAGGTAGGCATTGCATTTGCGTTTAAAATAGAGTTATTCCAGGTAAAAGAGGTGTTTGTGCACCCCGAGTACCTTGCGACACTCAAGTACCACGACATCGCCCTCCTGAGACTGGAGCGACCCGCCAGGGTCAAGGCGGAAGAGGTCTATCCCGCCTGCCTGAACACCGACGTGGACGTAGACAGCACCGGGGAGGACGCCGTGGCTACAGGCTGGGGGAGGACCGGTTTCTGTGAGCAGAGGAGGATGTTCCCGCCTTTCCCGTGCAGCATAAAGCATTTGTATTCTAACGCCTAACACTCTTTTTTTGCCTAACAGTAGAGGATGCTAGTCCGTCTCTAGTCAAGGTGACACTGAACGTGCGCAATCTGCAGTACTGCAAGGACAACGTCGAGCTAGATGTTGAGAAAGTTCCTAGAGGCCTGCTAGACGACACCCAGATCTGCGCGGGTGGGGGTGCAGACAACCAAGACACTTGCCAGGTCAGGGAGCTACCACCTTTCACCCGCTTCCAAAATAATATTAACAATTGTGATAAAAATTAAATATTAACAATTGTGATACAGTCAACGAAATCATTTCCCAGGGTGATTCTGGGGGCCCTCTTCAAAGGCCTGCAAACCCCTACGGTCCTAGTCCTTGCATCTACCGTATTATCGGAGTCATATCCTTCGGGCCGCTTTGTGGTTTTGGGCAACCGGGCATTTACACAAAGTAAGTAGGTGGGTGTAGAACTCTTGACTCCTATACACTACAGAGTCCTGCGGGGCATTCGGGCACAATGGTTGCCTATCCTCCAGGCTGACCATCGCTAGTTGTAGTGGTTGTAGAAATGCACGAGTATACTTTATTTAGGAGGCATCAAGCGGAGAAGTTGTAATGATTTTCTTTTAATACTACTTGCCCATCTCAGAGTAGCGGCGTACGTGCCTTGGATAGAGAGCATCGTCTGGCTGACCAAACAGGACGGTTGCGGGAGTAACGCATACTTCACCTTTGAGGGCAGGGAGGTTCGCGTGGCCAACACTGGACCGGGCTCCATCGCCAGGGGAAGTAAGCAAGCGCCCCGACAAATGTCTAACACAAGTTCATTTGATCGAAAACCTATTGTGTTCTGGATCAGTGTGCAGGGCGTACCACGAAGCGTTCTGCCTCGACTACGATGCTTTCTTAACACCCATGAAGTCCAGCTTCCACCGGGAAAACGCGTGCCACCACGACAACCAGGCACCGTGGGAGATGAGAGCGCGGGAACACACGACAGTCACTTTTCGATACGGAGATTCCCGAATGAACTACGAGTACGACTGCGCCGGCGCCCTCGTGTCCCCCGACACCGTGCTTACGGCCGGCCGTTGCGCCGCGCTAGGCTGGTAAGTCAGTCGTGCTCCCTTAGCCTGGGAAAGTAAGGCTGGAAATTAATGTCACCTACCTCAACGTTTTTCGGTGCTTCTTAGTTTCCCGCTGACGCACGTGACGCTGCAATCGCCGAGACAGCGCGAGGGACACTTCATCAAGGTGGACAAGGTCGTCGTGCACCCAAAATACCGCCCGGGACGCGCCTATGCCGACCTGGCCGTCGTCAAGTTAGCTGAGTCCTTGGACTTGCGTGATTCCTTCCCGCTGTGCCTCAACACGCTCTCCGATCAGGCTGTCCGGCCCGGCATCCGGGCCAACGCCGCCGGCTGGAACACAGGAGGCGGATGTACAGACTCACTTCTAGCATTCGCGCGGCAAAACTAGCGTTTTCCTTCAAAGTGTTACTCATTTATCCGTTGCAGGGGAGGATGCCTTGTATTACCTGCCCTTCGACAACACGGTGACAGTCCGCGACCCGCAGAGGTGCTCCGCCGCCCTGCTCGGCAGCGACAGGCTGAGGAGAGCGCTCCCCGAGGGCTACCAGACTTCCCTCCTGTGCGCCGGCGGGCTCTGTGACAACGAGACGTACGTGGTGAGTACACCTGCCAAACACTTAAACCTCTGTACACTCCGGCTTTAACAATCATTCTCTCACCTCGGTGTCAACCTCCGCAGGGCGACTCCGGCACTCCGCTCACGGCGCTCAAGTACTTCCTCGACACCCCTAACGGCCTCTACCTCGTGGATTATGCGCTGGGGGTGGCGTCCTCGCTGACGTACTGCACTGCCCGGGACGCGGACGGGCGCCGCCTGCCGGACCTGTTCGCCGACGTGGCCGAGCACATCGACTGGATAGAGCGCACCGTGTGGCCCGACCAATGATGTTTGTAGAGACTCGCCCCTTCCATCGTGACCATGCTAAATTATATTTTCCTGAATAAACCTTAAATTAATATCGACCAAGGTCGTTTCGATTAATTTAAGCCACTTCACCAGATTGCACCCTTAAAACCACATTACCGGTACATCTATGTGCGAGTGTTTATGTCTTCATCGAGCAGTGTGCTGCTTAACTACTATCGTAGCTTAACGACAACAAATCATTTGAAATTGGCGGGATGTTTGCACTCATGTATGGAAGAAGGATAAAGAGTACATTGACAAGCTAAGGCGAAGCCAGTGATTTCAAAACACTACGCTTAGGAAAACAATTATCTAGTTGCCTGAGCGAACATTTTCTATACATGACATTCGCGCTTGGCAGTAAAATAATAATAATAACAAGTTTAAAACATTTGTATGCTGGCCACACTGTTTATTTGACTAGTTGGCTACCGATTGGCATATCGTCTGCTAGAGAGGTATAGTAAATAGTTACCATATATTTGAAAAGCTTTCGATTTACAAGATTAAACGTGGTTATAATGGAAAAATTTTGGATATCCCGAATTGAGAAGTTTAAAATATTATAGAATGTCACACCCTCTTTAAAAAACAATCACGAGAAGCGCCGCGTTGGAAGTGCCTATCGGACTAGTGCGTTGTTGTGTAACAGTCAATCGTAATTTTAATTAACGTTTGAAATTTTTGCAGATGGGTCAGAACAGCAGCTGTGAAAACTCACTTCCTGAAAAATTTACTTCTCTGCAAGATGAAGTCTTTCGGCAAGCACGAAACATCACGGAGATGGCTAACCTATCATATGCCGAATTCCAGCAGCAAATGGGGGACTTAAACAAACTGTACGTCGAGTTCTGAATAATCAAAAGTTTCGGTTAATTAAATGGCAATCTAATTTGATTTTTAATATGAGTCATCAGGTCCAAGCATTGTATGGATGCTGATGGAAAGGTAATGGTGTTTGCTGTCAAGAAAGGGACTGACTCTACCATTCTCTGGAGGGGAACCGTACGAATTGCCTGCATAAAAGTTGACCTAACAACCAATAAGATTGACACCTATCGTCTTCTAACTTTAGGTCAATTTTTAAAGGTATTTGTTGACTGAGTATGAACAAATGTTTTGCATAAATAGGAAACTTGATTAAATGGGTGTCATCAATAAATAAATGCATGAATTTTCCAGGTGTTTCGGTCATTCCAGAATCAGTTTGCTGCAGCACAGCAGTCTTCTGCTGGCAGGACGTCCCGAAGTCAATCCATGGAAGAGAAAGAGTCATCCAGCAATTCATCGCCAGTAGATACAAATGCTGCACAACCTTTCACTAGCTCAGATGCTATAACTTTCTTAGAACAAAGGGTTCAAGAAGCAGCAAGTGGGCATTCTGGATGTAGATAAGCTGACAGAATGTTGTATTTGTTTGGATCGTAAACCAGAAGTGATGTTGCCGTGTGCGCACAGCTACTGCTTGGTTTGTTTTGAGCAATGGTAAGAAAGGAATGCAAGAATGATACTGTTATGTTTTCATGAACTGCTTTTATACTTCAAGTTGCTCTTATTTTTAAAATTTGTAGGAATGTGAAGCACAAGACATGTCCAATATGCCGTGAAGCCTTGGACAGCTCAGATGAAACCTGGGTAATATCAGATTTTCCTGCAGAAAGTGAGATAAGTGAAGACATTTGCCATTCTTTAATGAAACTGGCAAACAGCCCTCCAGAAGCCAGCAGATAATTGTCCAGCGTTGCAAATACAATTACCTGGGTCATTTGGCCAAAATGTTGCTTGCAAAGATACCTGATTTGTTAAACTAAGAAAAAACCTGAATAGAGATAAGCCATTTTGTTAGGCTTTACCTAATATATATCTACTTATATTAATATTGATTGAAAATTATTATTCACTTTAATTTAAAAGTAGTCAAGATTCTGAGTAAACTGTCACTCATGCTTGCATCAACTACCAAATAATTTACTTTTTTTCTTAACTTGTTTTTTTCTTTCCTTTTTTTTTAAAGAAAGAGGTCCCTCTACACAGATTACTAACTGGAATCATTGAAACTTTTACCCTCTCCATTTAGGAAATTTGTTTTTGTAGGAAAATAATGAATCTATATTTATACTAACTTCATAACAGAACACTGGTAAATTTTTACTTTGTATAGTTTCTTTCTTAGCTCTACAGTTTCATAAAATAGATGTTAAAGCAGATTTTAGTGAGAACCTTGCAATGTACCATATGCCCAAATCAGTTATATTTTTAATTTCAATTTTCTGTGATATTTTGTTTAGTTAACTTTAGTATAAAGTGGTATATATTAATTGGTTGTTTGAGTACACCTTGTGGAATTAAGACAAATCATAAACCCTTTCCTCTTGTTTAACTATTTCCACATTTAAAATTATTTGTTACCTTTATGATTATAGTCAGTAAACAATTCTTCTCCAGAGCAGTCTTTCCTCAAACTCACGTTTCCTTCTCATAAATAGTTTTAAAAATCACATTTTGTGATACCTTTTGACTGCATTGCTCTCTGTTGTATCGGCATTGGTGAAAAAATAAACTATATCAAGAAAGCTTTCATTGGAGTTATGCTCTAACAAGAAATGCATCATCACCAAGGCCAGCAAGGATCAGGGCAAGACT
Source organism: Frankliniella fusca (assembly GCA_029379305.1). Taxonomy (NCBI): domain Eukaryota; kingdom Metazoa; phylum Arthropoda; class Insecta; order Thysanoptera; family Thripidae; genus Frankliniella; species Frankliniella fusca. The sequence continues at coordinate 84,265 of JAHWGI010000106.1, forward strand.
GAATCCAGACTTCTAGCAGATTCTTTTGAGCACTCATGATGGCTGTATATGTGGTCAGCTACAAACAAGGAGAAATTGGAATGTATTAATGCAAAGCGGGGCATGGAATTATATGAAATGATTTTGTATAGACATCAAACATGATCTACAAATACCTTATTAAGAACAGGACGCGTTGACAAGACATTCTTAAGTGTTTGTGAAACATCTTTGTTGCCTTCCTTATCCATGCAAAATATAGCTGGAGTGCGACGATCATCATAAAATGGGGGTTTCTTCCACTGATCAAAGTTGGTTTGAACAAGGAACCAATTTCCTGTCTGATTCCTCTGCTTTTGGCCAAGGGGCCAAATACTGAAATCATTGCGTCCTCTTGTGATGATGGAACCCTGTGTAAGAAAAGGGTGAAATTTCAGTGACATGGATTGCAAGCACACACTCATATGCAATAAATGTACCAATAAATTGACACTCACATCTGAGGGCCGTATTCCAGAGAGAATAAAATAAACAGGAGCAACTAGAGGGGGCTTTGATAACATTTTCTGAGCACATAAGTAACTGTTGCATTTCTCCATAACATCCCTGGTCAAAAAGCTTATCCACTGCTGATTCCGCATTCCTAATATCCATTCAGCTATACCTACATAGCCACCATCAAGTTTAAATCGCTCATCAATACTAAGGGCAAATTTTCCCTGGAAAAGCAAAATAAATAGTTCCTTTGATTTGTGGTACCGTGAGACAGGTCAAGTTACACTAAATCGGGACTCACAGGTTTGACGGCTGTAAGGATTCCGGTATGCCCTGCGTAGTTAATTGAATGGTAAAGTGTTTTGTTATTTTGAGTGAAGTTTAATTTTACGATAAGTGGCTTTAGAAGATTTGTGGTTTGCCAAGTATGGTTGGCTGGGTCCCAACTGAAATAGTAGGAAAAGTCATTAATTATTACTGGTGACAAAAAATAACAAATACATAATTTTAAAACTCCAGATTTGACTGCCTCCTGTTCATACCCAAGAAATAGCCCAAAGTCTAGATTTCTTCCATGATACAAAACGCCATTCTCATTTCTAGCAACAATGGATGTGCAAACACTGAAGAATTCATAAAAGACATTGAACAAAGTTATTTCTCCAACAGTCAAACCAGTTACACTTGAGATTCCTAGTAGTTCTTTTCTGTATTCTATTGGCAATGTTTCAGTCAGCATTGGAAGAAATTCGTTCACCATCCAGAAAAGACTTTTCCCGAATAATAAATCACAGTTTTGTTTGATATTCTCGATGAGTGCAATGATCTGAAATATGTTTTTTCCATACAGTAACACTCAGCTTCATAGCACAGCATTTTACTTTGATTTAATTTAATTTAATACCTGTGCTCTTCTGTCAGACACCACTTTAGTCCACCTTTCTTCAGCTGGTAGATCGAGGTTTATTTCATATTCTGGTATATTACTGTACAGATTCATCAGAAAAATTAAGTGAGTGTAACATGCATAATATAAGTATGGCAAGTTTTGGCAAATACAGGGCAAATATTACTCACTAAACATTTGGTGGGATGACATTTTTTTCACAATGATCAAACTGTAAAAAGTTTAGGTTCAACCATCAGTTACATTTATGATTTAATAAAAAAAGTTCTCAAACTTCAAGTCATTCTTGACAAGGCATGGTGGTACAGATCTGTCTCCCAGTTGTTCCTAACAAGCAGCAACCATTCTTGCCTTGCAAAGACAACCTAAGATACTTACAGGAGTTACGTTTGGCTTCAAAACAGAGCTAGCAAATGGGAAAGTTGCTTTGATGCTCAATAGCTTATCAGGAAGTACTTCAGCTCCTGTTATGTAGCACTGAACTGCCAGAAGCAGTATGCAAACTTTCTTCATAGTCTGGGAAAGAAAACAAATGGGTAGTAAACAGATTAAGTTATGATGCATGAAAACTTTCGGTGGCAGCCTCAGGTTAAAAAAATTGAAGTAAAGTAAAACTTAGGAGAATAATTTATTGAGGAAAATAATAGACATGTGGTAAAACAAATAACTGATGTCAATTTTATCTCAGTACATAGAAGTCACATAAGCAGATCTGCAAGAACAACTTTCATTGTTGTGCGTGAGACTGTCAAACAAAATTAATAACAAAAATAGAGACATACAATAAATATCTTCGAAATCATCTTTAAATGATAGTTCCTAAAATTATCCACATTAAAAGATAACTAACCTACTAACGAGGCTATGAGTTAACTTTGGTACAGACATTAACAATTATGCGGTGCATTAGTTGCAGCTGTCAATATAACAGAATAAATGCGGTTCAAACACATGATTGATCTTGTCAATTTAAAGAAACGATAACACTTGAATACTTAGGACTAATTGCCTGGGCCTTCATCTAATGCAACTGTACTGTTGACAGTCAACAGTTGTGAAGGTTCCCAGGTTGTCAAGGGCAGCTCCTTTTGCTTCCATTGGAGAATGTATCTTGATTTGTCTCACGTGAGTATCTCGTCCATTTTGATGATTACTAAGAACTGCAATTTGAATCATAAAAGTCCTGATGGGTCTTTCATGAATGTCTTTTAGAGGAATGCGAACCCAACCATTAGGCTCATTAAGTTCTATCACTTCAACTTCCTGAAGATCGTTAAAATTGGTTCCTGCTCTTATTGAGATCCTAGAAAAATAGAAGATACAATTAAAAGTCATGTAACCTTCTGAAGATAATTTCAGTAACATTTAGAACATACCGGCTAGGACAGTAACTCTCATCAATCTTGTAATCAAAATAAATACAAATATCTCGTACTGTAGTCTTTCTTCTAAACTGAATATTGACGAGATGGGGCAGTTGACCATCAGACTGCCAATATGTTTCCATACAATCATCTCTTAATTGACCAATACCGTTTCCTGAAACAAATGACATTAATATATAGAGGGTCACAAACATACCATGATCATGACACTGTGATAGGTTAAATGGTCCCAAATGACAAATATTTCATAATACTGACTCTTCATAAACTGAAGTAATAGCTACATTCAAAAATGCTGAAAACAAGATCCGAACGTTAAAACCCACCTGGTTTGCATGAGGATAAACTCCAAACTGCCTGCGAGCCAACTTCCCGAACCTTTCCTGCACGTTCATCTTTAGCCGGATCGACGTCCCCACCAGATCGGGCCGGGGCAGACATTGCAGATAGATAAACGACTTGCAGCCACTCAGTCACTAGTGTGATATCCGCGTTAGAAAATTTCGTTTACGGCCCCTAAACGAGCTCGTTTCGGTCTCGGTCTGATCTGGATCTGATCGTCTGATTCTGTCTGGCCAGTTTGAATGACAGCGAATACGAGAAAAACTCCCACGGAATGAGAAATTTAGCTAATATTTTAGTTTGTCTTTTGTTTAGCTAATTGATGCGGCGCGCACCTTGCATTCAGAGATTTCTTTGTCCGAATGACAGAGAAAGTCTTATGATCAAGACGCGACGCGCCTTTAATAATCAATGACTGTTTTAAGACACAGTATTGAACAAAAAAAGGATTCAACCTACCGTAAATTGTTGTAGTTCTTGCAATGACGGTGAACAATGTACTCTGCTACGCCGCAACTTCTCCCCCAACTGCTCATCCCGGCCAGAGGGGGGGGGGTAGGGGGGATGAATGACAGGGGTGGGGGCGGGTGGTAGCATTAAGGGTTAGCAGGGGTTAGGTGGGTGGGTCGGAAAGGGAAGAAGCGCGCGAAATGAGGGCCACGCTCAATTTCAGAGAGCATTTCACAACAGCATTCCCTTCTCCAGCAAGACAAGAAAATGTGATTGCAAGTCTTTCGACCGACCAGCATTCATAGAAGACTCGGGGGAGCGTCGGGCGTCCATTTCACGATATTTGACGGCAATGGGCGTGCGCCCTCGGGTGTTGAGGAGGAGGAGGAGGAGGGGAAGTCCGTTTACTATTCAAGCGTGTGTGACGTGATGATGAATCTCGGTGTGCATTAGCGACAGTCGGTGGATCCATTCAAGTTATATACGTCGGACCTCGTCCCGACGGGGAAGGTAGGTGTCGCTGGTTGGAAAATTTCCGGTCCGGCTTGTGGGTATAATGGAGGAGGTGGGCTCGCGGCAGCACCAGCAATGTGCTGGTGCTGGCACGGCGAGCGGCGTCGGCTCGGGAGAGGCGCCGTCGCCGTGGATTTTCCCGCCACGATGTACTCAGTACATTGTGTTCTCGCAAACCTCGGGGGAGGGTGCGGGCGGGGCGGAGAAGGGCGACCGTGTCCTCCAGCGCGGCAGCACCAGGAACAGGAACGCTCCAGGGCCTCGGGGAAAGGGAGGGGGAGGGGCATGGCACCTTGTCGATAAGGCCCTCCAAGCCCGGCGCGGCGGCCACGAACCCCACAACAACGACGACGACGACAGGACTACCGCGAACAGCTGTTCCTCATTTCGGGGAATCACGGTTCCAGTTCCTCTGCAACCCGGGCGACGGGGACGACCCGCCGCCGCCGTCCCCCGCCTGGTTGCCGCCGCCGCCGCCGGCTGCCCCCTCACCCGCGGCCCGCGGCGCGGGGAGGCGAGGCGGGGCGGCGCGGGGCGGCGCGGGGCGGGGCTGTGCGGGGTTATGCCGGTCCCGAGGCCGCCGCCACACCACACCACAAGCTGAAGCTGGCCTGGCACTCCGACACCCGGCCCGGCCCCAACTCGCCGCCGCGCCGGTCTTGCTCCGCTGTCCGGTCCCGTCCCGTCCCGTCGGCTCTGCCCGGCCCCCGGCCCGCCGCACAGCAGCACGCCACCACACAGAGCAGAGCCCTCTCGCACCGCCCGGGCCGCACATCGCACTCGGCCGGCCCGCATCGCACAGCCACGCCACGCGCCGCCACCACCATGACGACGTCCGCGTCCTCGGCCAGGACGCTGCTGCGCCTCACGGCCGCCGTCCTGCTCGCCCTCGCCGCCCTGCACTGCGCGGCCGCTCAAGGAGGTAAGGGGGATGATGAAACCCACCGTCCACGGAGGGGTGGCTTGGCTAGGCTCTGCTCGACGGGCACGTGCTGTGCTGGGGGTGCGCCGCGGCGTACTGCCCCGCCCCGCAGAGTGTTTGGGTCCGACCGCCGCGCTATCTCCTGAGTCGTGTGAGATTGATGATACGAGGGAAGGCCGAAGGGGCAAGGGGGAGGCCGAACCAGTGGGCCTTGGTCCACATGGCGCGACGAAAAGAACAACACAAGCAAAGTATTTGATGTGCCGATGTTTCAAGCTGTAAGATTGCGGCGAGTCTCAATACTTTTGCAAATTTTGTAACTTCCCCCACCCTCTCTCCCCGCCCACGCTATTTCCCCTTTTCCACGAGGCTCGGAAAACGGAGACGGGACGCTCTGCATAGCATCGGGTTTTCGAAAACGAACAACCAGGCTGTTGTCCTTGGAGTTATCCAAGCTGGAAAGAGAGTACAAGAGCGAGAGGCGTAATTTTACCAAGGGAGGCGGGTTTGTCACTGTAATGCGCGAACACGGTCATGAGCGTAGTTGTTGACGTCAGGCGATCACACGCAGTTTTTGACGTCAACATGACGTAAGGGTCGTTGCACCAGGGCTGCGGGTCTGCATACCCACGAGGGCCACGGTGCTGAATCGGGTAGGCAAAGCCGCAAACTTTGACGTGTACTTTACAAACTTTGACGTGTACTTTAAAACAACAGGCACTTGCTTTATTTTCCCCGAATTTGCAAATACAAACAGATGGAAGTAGTGTTTTGATTTTAATTAGAGAGGTTTATTTTTTAAAAAAAATCCTTAAATTTAAGATAAGCCCTCGCCATGGTCGGACCCGTCACTCACAGCCCACCAATTTCAGAACGTGAGTACGTTCGATCAACGAGGTTACATAATTAAAAAGGAGACCATACCGGGGAAAACCGAGAGCTGGCTTGTGGAGCGGCGCGCGTCCACAGCGAACCCCCTCCTCTCCGCAAACATCGGCGAGCTCGCGAAGAACCTGCTGACGCTGCCGGCCCGGGACAGCCCGGGCCTGAGCCAGGGGAACACGCAGGAGCAGCAAGTGGAGAGGGGTGGAGCGGGATGAAGGGGAAGAAGAAGGTATCACCGGCCGGCCGCCGGGGCCACCGAGCCCACCGAGCCGCGACCTCGCGCTCGTTGGCGCCCGTCGAGCCGGGGTATGCAACCCAACCTACAAGCTGACGCTGACGGTTGCGTAGCGGGCGGCGGAGCGGCGGCCCGCGGCCGCAAGAAGCAGGGGATGAACACCAACACTTACTTAACCGCTACTTTTCCCTCCGCCGTTGCAGGTGACAGCTTCACGGTCCCGGAGGACGAGCCCGCGGGGGAGGGCGACGCCGCGCCCGCGCCCGCGCTGGGCGAGCGGGCGCGCGGCTGGGGCGGCGGCCACGGGCGCCAGGTCGGCCCCAGGAACGGCGAGGCCTGCCAGACCCCGGACGACAAGCCGGGCTCCTGCATCCCGGTGACGCACTGCCCGCCGCTCGTGGCGCTGCTCCAGAACAAGCCCGTGTCCCGCGAGAACGTGGCGTTCCTGCGCAACAGCCAGTGCGGCTTCCAGATGAACATCCCGCTGGTGAGTGAGCGAGGGCACACGCCATGCCATCTCCCCCGTCCGAGGCCAACCAGACGAGACGGCCAACCTGCCCTCCGACCGATGGGGAGACAACTCTGAATTTTGCTGACTTGCGATGTGTACAAAAGTTTCAGGGAAATGCAGAAAAAAATCAGAAAAATTCTTTTAAAAATTAGGAAAATTCAGGAAAATTGACAAACTTATATGGTGTTAGGTAAATTTCAAGCAAAAATGGCAAACAGTTCAAACAAAAGATTCAGAAAAAAATCAACATATTTGTACGCTAAAATTCAGAGCTGTTTCGTTCCCTCTCCCCTTTGACGCGCGGTGCTTCTGGTGCTCGCCTCGCAGGTGTGCTGCCCCAAGACGGTGGACCGCGTGCCCAACCGGCCGCACCCGCCCCGGCCCCAGCCGCAGCCCCGGCCCACGCCGGCGCCGCGCCCGCAGCCCGGCAGGCCCACCGGCGGCGACGTGGTGCACCGCAACCTGCACCTGCTGCCCACGGCCGACTGCGGCGTCCAGACCAGCGAGCGCATCTTCGGCGGCAACGAGACGGAGATCGGGGAGTTCCCCTGGATGGCGCTGCTGCAGTACAGGAACCGTGAGTACGAAGCACGGCCGCGGGAGGTCAGGTGTGAGCAGTGCAGTCCAGTAAGGGCGCCCATGTTGTGTCTGCAGCTCGCGGCTCCCTCGGCTTCTACTGCGGGGGTGTGCTCATCAGCAAGCGCTACGTCCTGACGGCGGCCCACTGCGTCGCCGAAGACTCCGTTAAACTGTGAGCACGCGCTTTCGTCGTCGCCGCGGCCGACGGTTATTTCTGTCCTACCGTGTCTTAGACTCCGTTGCCTGCCTCTGTCTCCGCAGCGTGAGCGTGCGCCTAGGGGAGCACGACACCAAGACTTCTCCGGACTGCAAGACGGACATCCTCAGCCCGACTCAGGAGCAGATCTGCGCCGACCGCGCCATCGACATCCCCGTGGAGCGCGACATCGCCTACCCCGAGTACAACAAGAGGGACCCCAACCACTACCACGACATCGCCCTCGTCCGACTGTCGAGGGATGTGGACTTTACTGGTGAGTCCACGCCAAACCATGGCCACTTTGCTCTAACTCAAGTGCCCGAATGATTTTGAAACAAAATAAGAAAAACACGTCCTTTTCTTGCGATTTTCCAGAGTGGATCCAGCCTATCTGCGTGCCCGTGTCTCAGGAGCAAAAGACCAAGAGCTACGTGGGCAAAAAGCTGTGGGTCGCCGGCTGGGGCAAAACCGAGACAAGTAAGTTGCGATCGTTTCCACGAACATATGGTCCTGCGCGTGCTTCTCACGCTGCTAACCCTTCCATTGCTCCTCCGCCTTCCACAGAGTCCGAGAGCGACGTGAAGCTCAAGCTGGCCGTGCCCGTGGTGTCGCGGTCGGACTGCGCCTCCGTGTACAGCAAGGCGTCCGTGGAGCTCAACGACAACTCGCAGCTGTGCGCGGGCGGGGAGAAGGGCAGGGACTCGTGCAATGGCGACAGCGGCGGCCCGCTCATGAGCGTCGAGCAGCTCAACGACGGCGGCCTGCCCAAGACCGTGTGGAGCGTGAGCGGCGTCGTGGCCTTCGGTCCGGTCAAGTGCGGGATGCTGGGCTGGCCCGGCGTCTACACCCGCGTCACGCACTACGTGCCGTGGATCCTGGACACCATCCACGCCTGAGGCGAGGCTAGGCGAGGCTGCGCCCCTGGCCCCGCCCCTGGCCCCGCCCTGACCTGACCTCAGGACCACCTCCGCGGCCCGCGCCCTGGCCTGGCCTTCGGCGCGGCGCGCCACGTGACCCCCCGGTGATGATGAGTTTGTTTCTCTGGACGGCGGCGGCGGCAACGCCGCATTAACTTGTACGGCTGTGATTTGAGACACTAGCGCTGCTAGCGCGGAGGAACGGAGTGGCAACCTCGGCCTCTACGCGGCCGGCGCGACGGGCGCGGCATGAGACCGGCAGGTAGTTGAAACAGGTTTTTACAACAACTCGCTTTTCCGTTGCATCTTTTCGCGAGGCTCCGCGGGGGCGCTGTAAGCTCCGAACGCTGCAAACCAAGTTTGAACCTGCAAAACTGAAATCGTTCCTTGTGCCATTTCAACGAAATTGTAGAAATGTGTGATTATCACAGATTTCCCGTTTCGATCCCGATGATCTATCGACCCGTGTCGATCCCATTCATTATCGCGGGCGCCCACTGCATCATCGGGAAAGCCCACGAAATCAATGAAAACAAAGAGCATTCAGATAACGTCATTCTGCAGGCCCTAATCCTCGGAATGGTGAGCATCGTAGCAAAGGCTGAGCGCTCTTAGAAACCAGAATCCGTCGGTAATGAAATATTGGTGTAAGCTTTAATTTACGTTCAGACGTCTACAACAAGCCAATTCTACAGTCATGTTCGTATTTTTTATTAATATTTTCTACTAATGTAAGTGTCTTTTACTATGTGTGACCAATGATAATTGAAATCCCCACGTGTAATTCTGTTTACAAAAACATCGCAGTAGTTACCCCATTCACTTGTATTAACAAGCCACTCTTGTATCATTATGAATGAATAAATATTTAACGCAATAATATTGGTCCGTTAATTCGAAATGATTTTCGCGCCGGGCAAACAACGTGGCTAGGAAACACTTCTGGCAGAAAATGGTAAATCCACATATCAAGGTATTTAGCCAACACGAAATCGGCAGAAAGAAGAAGGCTTGGAGCCAAGCAAACCTTCAATTGTTCGACGAATTCGTCTGCTACAACCAAGAACAATTACAGTTGCCTCAACGGCTGCCTCTTCATGACGATTTCGTATCGGCAAACTACCTCATCGCCCCGCACTCATGATTCCCAAGCATATCGAATCGATATGACACCCCTTTAACGCTCCCTGAGATACCGCCGCAGACGTTTGCGTGCGTCATCGTATCACCGCCGCGCGCGGCAGCGCAACACGGACTTCCCTGAAACGATCGCGTCTCTACAAGATCCCGCCTTTTCAAATAGGGAATCCTTCACTGTAAGCCCGAGTCGACGCGCCCAGCGGCCCGGCCCAGCCCACGCGTCCGCACGCGCCGTCAGGTCGGGCCGCACTGGTCCGCCCCGCGCACTGACGGCACGCACGCCCCGGGGCCGGGCCGGCACGGGGACTTCCCTGGCGCCGCGCCGGAGCCTGCGACTGCAGGCGGATTCAGGGCATCGTTCTGTAATGTCCTCTCTCTCGCTCCTTATGGACCTGCCCCGTGATAGTGCGACAAGGACAGAGAGACGAAGTGGCCGTGCGGAATCGCCCTGCTGATATGACGTCAGAACGCGGCGCTGCGGGTGCTTTCTACCCGCACCTCTGCACCCTGGCGTAGTTGAGGGCCTGCCCTCCTCCTGCCCCCTCCAGCCGCGCGCTCGGGCCGCAACTGCACCACACATATAGGCCGCGAATCGAACGCGCCTATCTGTGCTCCGGTTTCACCCAATCTGCCTCTGTCAAGCATTTTTCCACGGCCCTATCGCACCTATAGCCATTTGGAGCCGTTGACCTTTCCGCTTTGGAGGATTGAAGAATACAAAAACATCACGTCTATATATGGCACTCATAAATTCAGTTTTTAGCAGATGGCAAATTTACATCCTACACAAATTAATCCTACTGTAATGTTTCCGTATCGCTTGCTGCCTCAGAAGAAAAGGGGGGAAGAGGTTTCGGAAAAAAATGTTTATCTATAAGGGCGAACCGACTGTCGTCTCGTGACGTCTATTTTCGCTTTTTTTTGATCGATTAAAAAAATTAAAAAAGTCTTTTTTTGTATTAAATTCAAATAGCCGGTTTCACGAAAAGAATCGACTTTTGCGTTATTGTATCAATAATCGATTATTTTTGAGCAGCCGGTGAACCAAAGCAATTAACCGATTATTTCAGTTTTTTGGTCTCAATTTTCTTAAAGCCGCACAGCCCTACGCCTTGGTTGTTGTGACCGTCGTCGCGCGCAGCCGAGACTCGGTCAGCCTAGGGCCTACGGCCCTCTATTTAGGACTCTAGGGTCTGCCTGCCTTCTGCAGTATAGCAGCAGCCAGACGGCCGTCAACTGACAGCCAGCAGGCAAACAGACCGGTCAGATGTCCGCCGAAGACGCAGCCGCCGCGTGCCATCGTTGCGGAGCTCTAGAAGAGACACATCGTATCTCCCTCTCGCTCCCCATTCTGTTTTCTGCGAACTTTTGCCGACAACGTGATGACGGCAAGCGGCCGGCGGGGCGGCCTTGCCCTGCTCGCGCCGGGCTCCTCCCCTCTCCCCGTCTTCTTCAACCCCCCGGCCCCCGGGCCCGGGCCCGGCCCCGACCCTAGCCCCGAGCATCATCCCCGAAGTCCGAGCGCGGCCCGGCCCGGCCCGGCCCGGCCCGGCCCCAGTCGCAGATGCTAGTGAGCAGCGCCTCGTCCAGCAGGCCGGACCCATAAGAGTGTGTCAGTCCGTCTCAGGCCCGGGTCGGCTCGCGCACTGCACTGCCGCCGTGGCAAGGCAGCCCTCCAGCCAGCCCTCCAGCCCACCACCATGGCACCGACCTTCTCCACGGCGGCCTCGGCCCTGCTGGCCGCCATGCTAGCCTTGCACGCAGTGTCCGCCGCAGACAGCACCACCGGTGCGAGGAAGTCCACCAGTAACGCATCGGCGCCCTCCCAGGAGTCCGACCCCGCAGACGGCAGTGGCGACCGTGTCGCGGCGCGCCAGCTGTTCGGCTTTGGCCCCGGAAACGGACCCTTGGGCTCTCTGGGAAGCGGTTTCCCCTTCGGAGGCTTCGGAGGCGTTCCGGGCTTCGGCAACAACCCCTTCCTCAACGGGCAGTTCGGCAACGGTAACCAGTTTAACAGCGGCAGGCCGGCGCTAGGTAGCGGTGAAGTCCCCAGCGGCGGCCAGTTCGGCAGTCCGGCTTTGGGCGGCGGGGGCAGTCCGAGCTTCGGCAACAACCCCTTCCTCAACGGCCAGCTCAACAACGACAGACCGGCCTTCGGCAACGGCCAAGCCCTCGACGGCAACGGCAACCAGTTTAACAACGGCAGGCCGACCTTAGGTGGCGGCGAGGCCCCCAGCGGCAGCCAGTTCAATGGCGGCAGGCCGGCGTTAGGCAGTGGGGGCGGTCAGGGCTTCGGCAACAACCCCTTCCTCAACGGCCAGCTCAACAACAACAGACCGGCGGTCGGCAACGGCCAAGCTCTCAACGGCAACGGCAACCAATTCGATGCCGGCAGCGGCGAAGTCCAGCCTGCCAACGGCAACCAGTTCAACAACGGCGGCAGACCGGCGTCCGGTGGCCGTCCGGTTCGTCCGGGTGGTCAGGCAGGTCAGTCCCGCCCGGTCGGTGTCCCCACCGCCACGACCCCACCCGTCCCCGTCAACAGCGGGCCCCAGGGACGCGAGACGCTCGTCAACCCCTCCGAATGTGGCATCCTCAGTCAGGATCGCATCATCGGCGGCAACACGACGTCCGTCATGGAGCTGCCGTGGATGGCGCGTCTGGGCTACACTTCTAGTGAGTACGGCGCAGCAGGCTGGCGTAAGGAGAGGGAGGGGGGGAGCTTATCGCGGAACGACTGATGTCATAATGTCTTTTTTTTCCCCCGCGACCAGGGCGCGGGGCCATTTCCTACCGCTGCGGCGGCTCGCTCATCAACCACCGATACGTGCTGACCGCGGCGCACTGCGTCGGCGACGGCGAGGACCCGTAAGTGCCGTTTTGTAAACTTCAACTTTTGATTTTAAAAACAAGCGCCAAAAATTGTCATGTTGGTAATTTTTCTTTCAAACGCAGAGTGCAGGTGCGCCTGGGCGAGTGGGACGAGGACAGCGAGCGCGACTGCTCGCTGATCTCGGGCTCGAACGTGTGCGCGCCGCCCGTCGTGGACGTGCGCGTCGAGCGCGTCATCCGCCACCCGCAGTACTCGAGCGACGCCTCGTCGCCCAACTACCTCAAGAACGACGTCGCGCTGCTGCGCCTTAGGAGCCCCGTCACGTTCACGGGTGTGTGTGTGTGGCTGGAGCGCCGGCAGGGCCGCGCCCGAGGGGGAAAACAACTCTGAATTTTGGTGTACAAATTTTGTGAATTTTTGAGAATTTTCTTTAGTTTTCGTGAATTTACATTTTTTTAATAATTCTCTTTTAATTTACTTCAATGTTTGTGAATTTTTCTGAATTTCTCTGAATTTTCCTAAATTTTTCTGAGTTTTTTCTAAATTACGAGGTGTACAAAAATTTCAGAGTTGTTTCCCCCTCGGCTGGGCCTGAATCAAAACGTCATATCAACTATACCACGCTGTGCGGCCAACCGATTACCTCGCTAATTTCTTTATCTCTGCTCTGCCATACAACAGAGGCCGTGAAACCCATCTGCCTGCCGGAGCAGGGCAACGTGCAGGTGAAGACAAGCACGGGCAGCAAGGCCATTGTCGCCGGCTGGGGCAAGGACAGGAACCGGGGCAGCAGTAAGCATTTTTTTACATTTGTTTGTGTTTGTTTTGGTGTCTGTGATTTGTGATTTCTGAAAACTCGACTCTAACGCTCACCCTGCTCTCTGCTCCTGCAGCCGGCACCCGCTTCCTAATGGAGGCCAGCGTGCCGCTGTGGTCCGTGCCCGAGTGCACGCGCGTGTACCAGTCGCGCGGCGTGCGGGTGGGCGCGACGCAGGTGTGCGCGGGCGGCACGCGCGGCGTCGACTCCTGCCAGGGCGACAGCGGCGGCCCCCTGTTCCGCCCCGGCACGGTCGGCGACCAGACGCGCGCCGTCCAGATCGGCGTCGTCTCCTTCGGCCTCAAGGACTGCGCCACGGAGGGCGTGCCGGGCGTGTACACGCGCGTCGAGAGCCACATGCCCTGGATCGTCAGCAACCTCGCGCCGTGAGCGGTCTGGTCTGCGCCGCCGCGCCGTCCGCCGCCCTCCAGACTCGCCCTGATCACAACCACACCTTCTGCGCCACCACCATGCTGAATGTCTTACAGTATTGTTTTTATAAGTTAAGAAAAGCCCATAGCTGATAAGAAAAACAAAAAGGATTAAATTCGAAGAAAAAACAAGGAAAATACAGTAACAAAGTGATGCTGTTGTTATAAAGTTCTATACCCTTGACATTTGTAAACATCTTTTCTTATCCTCCATAATTTGGGCAGGCGACACGTCAATAAAACTCAAACTGCGACGCTTATCCCGACACAGCTATAACTTTACGGGCGTTGAGACGTACCATTTGCATTATGTAAAGTTTTCAAAGCAGACAGGCCGCCCCGCCGCGGTCTGACGTCACAAGCCACGACGCTTCGGACCCGCATGCGTGCGCACAAGCACGCGCCGTAGAGTGGATGCGCGAGTATAACGCGAGAACCCAATGAAACGTATACTCCCTCTTGATGACGACGTCACTGCTCAGCCACCCCGGTGGAATGCTGCATCCCCCCACTCCCGCCCGCCCGGCCCACCGGGGGCCCGCCGCCGGGGGCCCGGCCCGCCCCCACCCGCCTGCCGCCGGCGGAGCGGCGCGGCCGACATCATCCGGTGATGAGAGTAAAGTAGGCACTCCAGTCCAGGACACACACCTCTGGCGAGCGGAACCTCAGAGAAACCGACTCGCGAACCGACACAACCCAACCCGACACTCGCCATGCCAGCCATGCGGAACCCGCTGTGCGCCGCGCTGCTGCTGGCGACCGCGTGCGCCTCCCTGAGTGAGTGCCCCTCCAGAGTGATCCCGCAGAGCGCTTTCGTCTCTCAGTCCTCGTCGCACTTGTGGGATTCGGCCACAAGGAGCAAGAGAGAGGGGTCTTGTAAACGCGATTCGGAATCACCCAGCTGGTAGCCCCCGGCCCGGCAGCCCCCTCCTAAACCTTCAGAATGAGCCGCCCTGCTCCGCGATGATTCTCACCCACCACGATGCATGTCTCCTTCCCTTGTCCCGCAGCGCTCGGCGAGCGCGCCTGCCTCCAGCACGAGGCGTGCGTCGTGCTGTCCCAGTGTCCCGAGCTGCAGAGGCTCGTCAGCAACCGGCGCCCGTCCTCCACGGAGCAGGAGCGCCTGCGCGCCGCGCACTGCGGCTTCCAGGGCAACAAGGCCAAGGTAAGGTCCCGACCCGACTCTGACGTTCGCCAACACCTCGTAATTCAGAAAAATACAGAAAAATTCAAATACATTCTCGGAAAAAGTCTGAAAAAAAATTCAAATACATTCAGTAAAATTCACAAAACTTGGATAACGTACAAGTTAAAATTCACAAAAATTCGACGAAAATTCACAACAATTCGATAAAAATTCACAAAAATTCACAAAATTTGTAAACCAAAATCCAGAGTTGCGTCCCCCACGCCCCGAATACGCCCCACGCCGTGCCTCACGCCACGCCGCGCGCCGCGCGGTCCGAGCAGGACCGGCAACCAGTGTGACCCCTTCCGCTCGGCTCCGCCTCGGTCCCGATCCGACCCGACCCGCCAGCCCGGCTTACACGCTCATGACCCGCTGCAGGTGTGCTGCGCGCTGCTGCCCAGCGACGACCAGTGCGGCCCGTCCACCATACCCGGACAAGATCATCAACGGCGACGAGACGGTGGTCATGGAGTTCCCGTGGGCCGTGCGCCTCGGGTACCGGTTCGGGCGCGGCGTCAGCTACCAGTGCGGGGGCGCGCTCATCTCCAGCCGCTACGTGCTCACGGCGGCGCACTGCACGGACCCGAAGAAGCCGCCGTAAGTCGCGGGGGCCGGGGCTGTTTAGTACAAAGTATACACCAGACGCCCCTGAATAAAAGTAGGGGGAGGGGGGAAGAAAGTACGTCAGGGATCATCACACCTCTTGTGAGGCTTTTGCTTTTGAAAACCAGGGAATAATATTGAGGGAGATATGAAAAGGACAAAAGATCCCGTGCAGGCCAGGGCCAGGACCGTTCGTGTCCTAAGCGCCTGCAGGGCCTCAGGTAGGCAGGCCCGGGTGGCAGCGCTCCGTGGCGGGCTGCCTACCCGCCACTCGTAAGGGGCCTCGCCCTCGCCCTGTCCTGCACTCCCTGGATAGAGATAGAGACTCCCTAGCGCCGAGCTGACGGCTCTCTCTCTCTCTCTCTCTCTCTCTCTCTCTCTCTCTCTCTCTCTCTCTCGCTCGCTCGCTCTCTCTCTCTGAGCTGTACTTGTACATAAGCGGGACTATTCAGTCCTTTAGTACAGTACAATAAACTATCAATCAATCTCTCTGAGTCTCTCTCTCTCTACCTCCTGGCATGCTGGACCACCCGGTTCGGCCCCGACCCGGCCCCAAAGGGAAGGGGTCCTTCACTCACAAAAATTAGTGTACACTCTAAAGCAAAATTTAAACGAGAAGAAATCAGAGAAAAAATCAACGGAAAAAAATTAAAATATTAAGAAAATATCAGAATTAATCAGTAAAAGTCAAGTATAATCACAAAAAAAAAAAAAAAAAAAAACGGAAAATCGGTGTACGCTGGAATTTCTAGTGAAGGACCCCTCGCTCGCCCCTCGCGCTCACCGCCTCTCTCCACCCGTCGGCCGCAGGGTGACGGTGCGCCTGGGCGAGCACGACACGCGCACGGACGAGGACTGCTCCATGCTCAACGGCGTGAAGGTGTGCGCGCCGCCCGTGCAGGACGTGCGCGTCGAGGAGGTCCTGCCGCATCCCGAGTTCGTGCGGCAGACCAACAAGCGCGACGGCCTGTGGAACGACATCGCGCTGCTGCGCCTCGCCCGCCCCGTCACCTTCAGCAACGCCATCCAGCCCGTGTGCCTGCCCAACAACCTGCCGCCGAACGACTCGCAAAGGCAGAAGACCGAGATGGTGCAGTACGTGTTCACCGTGGTCGGCTGGGGGCGGATCGGCAAGGAGGATGACGGTGAGTATGGCCCGCGGCGACGTCAAACTCGCACTGTTTCCCTGACAAAAGTACGCGTCCGCACTAACATCGCGGAAGGCAAACATTTCGAAACCTCATGGTCCCTCCCCCTGTTTTCCCCCCTCCACAGCCGACACGAGCGACGTCCTGCTCAAGCTGATCCTGCGGACCATGAAGCACTCGGAGTGCGCCGAGAAGTACAAGGCTTACCAGAACAAGCTGAACGAGGAGCGGCAGATGTGCGGGATCGCCAAGCAGGGCAAGGACGTGTGCAAGGGGGACAGCGGCGGCCCCCTCAGCAGCTTCATGACCCTGGCCAACGGCAAGGTGCGCGCCGTGATCCGAGGGCGTCGTGTCGTTCGGGCCCAGGGTGTGCGCCAGCAACGGTGTGCCCGCCATCTTCACCCGCGTCGAGTACTACCTGCCCTGGATCATGAGCCAGCTGCGGCCGTGAGCCCGACCCGCCAACCTCCAAGCAACTGTGATTTCTTCCTGCGCATAATGATAAAACATGGGACTGAAGACTGAGGAGACAAGCCTTTACTGCAAGTCCCATTTAGTACATTTATCCGCTCTTAATTTATTTTTTGTATTGTACATAGTTAAAATAAAAATGTTATAAAATAAGTGTTACAAATATGCCGCGTTCATCATTTACGATACGATAGACAACCCCAAACTCTGAGCAGTGTTTGAGCCTTCTCCTGCCGCTTCTCCTTCTTCTGGCTCCCCCCCCCTCCCCCACCGGGTCCTCCTGCCCCCTTGCTCCCCCTGCCCTGCCCCGACTGGGAAGTAGTGCGGCCCTGCCCTCAGTTCAGTTCAGGTGCCGCCTCTCCAGCGGGCGGGTCGCGGAGCGGGCACGGACATGGACATCGAGAGCGCGGTGCTGCTGCTCCTGCTGGCGGCCGCTGCTGCAGGGGGGCGCAGGGCACTCCCCCTCGGGCCCCTCGCGCCTGCCTGGAGGGCGAGGCCTGCGTCGTGCTCCGCGAGTGCCCGTCCCTCGCAGAGCTCCTCAAAGCGAACGCCACCGCCGGGGAGAGGGGCCGCCTGCAGAGCGCGCTTTGCGGTTACCACACGCCGCCGCCGGACGCGCCCGGGCCCGGGCCCACCCCAATGACTCCAAGAGTGAGTACAACACGGAGAAAAGGCCAGTGAACCTGCGCAGAACCGCTTTTACTCCCTCCCTCACTTTCTATGGCTGAGGTCGTCGGACGTGTCGACGTCCTTTAAATCTCTCCTTCCCGCCCCGTCGTCAGGTCTGCTGCCCGCTGCTCCCCTCCGCAGCAGAGTGCGGGTTTATATTCGATCAGGATAAGGGGCCGATCAGAGGCAACGGCACGTACGTCATGGAGATCCCCTGGATCGCTCGGCTGGGCTACACGGGTGAGTATACGAGGGGCTTCCCTGACAGCTTCAATCATCGAGGATGAGAGGCGCGTGAATATTTCAAGTACGATCTCACAGGACGGTCCGGGATCGAGTACCAGTGCAGCGGGACGCTCATCTCCAGCCGCTACGTGCTCACAGCCGCTAGCTGCACTTCCCGACCTCCGTAAGTAGTAAGCACGGCCGATCGCGGTGCTGCCACTGCGATGCCGGGATGCCGGGTACATACTCGCGGCCTGTTCGGGCGCCCCGGTATAACTATTTCGTTGCACGCGCCTCCTCCCTCCCTCCCTGAGGTGTCACTGAAGACGGGGGAATCGGGCGGCGATACCGAGGGGGGAGACACTTCATAAAAATAACTGTACGGCAAAAACGTTTAAATAATCAACAAAATCGAAATAAAATCAAGAAGGAAAAAAAAACAGAAAAATCTTCAAAATCGAAAACAAATAAACAAAACAAAAAATAAAAAATGCAAAAATTCAGGAAAAGGAGGAAAAGATCAAAATTTATACAAAAGTGATAGATATTTTCCTTGAGAAATTAAAAAATAAAGTAAAACAAAAAGCAAAGAAAAAAAGTTAAAATTCACAAAAATCATTGAACACATTTTGTATGAGTGGTATGAGTGATCCCCCCCCTCGGCCAGCACCCTCTCTCACTCCAGACCTGCTCTGTTCCTCGACGGCACAGCGTGACGGTGCGCCTGGGCGAGCGCGACCTCAACAGCGACCCGGACTGCCAGCTGCTCTCCCCGGATGACCTCTTGTGCGCGCCGCCGGTGGTGGACGTGGCCGTGGAGGAGGTCGCGGTGCACCCCGGCGCGCCCCTCGACGACGTAGCGCTGCTGCGCCTCGTCCGCCGCGTGGCCGTCAGTGCCGGGGTGAGGCCCATCTGCCTGCCCGTGCACGTGCACCAGGAGGCCGGCCAGCAGGGCCAGCACCAGGACCAGCAGGACACGCGTCTCCTCTGGGCCGAAATGGTCGGCTGGGGGAGCATCGGAGATGAGACTGGTGAGCCTCTGTCGCACTTTCAATCGAGGGGGAAACAACTCTGAATTTTGGTGTGCGAATTTTGTGAATTGCTGTTAATTTTCGGGACTTTTGAAGAGATTTTTTATCGAATTATAATTAATTTTTTCTCTGAATTTTTGCTTGAATTTTACCTAATTTTTGAGAATTTTACTTAAGTTTTCTGATTTTTCTCTAAAATTCGAAGTTTACAAAAAAAAAGAAAAAAATGAGTTGTTTTCCCCTTGACTGAAACCCTCATTCGCTAAATGGAAAGGGTTTAATCGGCAACCCCACCCCATGCGGTCCGCATAGGCGAGGTGAGCGATGTCCTGTTCAGGCTGCGCATGGCAGTCACCAATCACTCCTACTGCACCGACAAGTACAAGGAGCAGCGCCCCTCGGGGATCGACGACTCGCGCCAGTTGTGCGCCGGTCTCCGCGCCGCCGGCGGCCCGAGGCCCCCAGGCCCCCGAGGGACGCGTGCCGCGGGGACACGGGTGGCCCCCTCACCCACAACAGGGTCGTGGCCGCGGCCGGCGCCGAGCGAGAGCTGCGCTCCGTGCTGCTGGGCGTCGTGTCCTTCGGCCCCAGGGTGTGCGCCGAGGGCGGCGCTCCAGCCGTCTTCTCACGCGTCTCGTACTACATGTCCTGGATCACGGGCAAACTGCGGCCGTGATCGCGCGGGCTATGGGGTTCGCTCCTTGATGTACGTGTTATGGATTCCGAATCAATAAAATCAGTCGCACCCAAGGGGCTGCCAACTCGAAAAAAACTTGTACACAGAAATACCTGTGTGTATTTCTAGAAATACACTAAAAATACAAGGAAATACTCTACAATACACAGAAATACATAGAAATACTCAACAAAAATACTAGAAAAAATGCCGAAAAATATATTAGAAATACGAGAAATACAAGGCAAGTGTACACAGAAATACATGAGCTGGCCGCCCCTTGGTCGCACCCAAGTTTCGATACGAAGACTAACATAAATCAGCTTTACTTTTAAGATGTCCTGAAGAACAGACACATTTCTTTTCAACGACACATCGTAATACTAAAATCTATACATTAACAAAGACAGCAGCCTGTAGATGTCACAATTACCCTAGTTCGTTTCGTAGTGATGAAATAGACGAACATGTGCCCAACGACCATCAACATTGTTGCCTATATCCCACACACTTTCCGTGCTTGATTCGAACGATATTTCTCTGGTTCGCTAGCTAAGTAAAGAAGAGGAACCTGTTCCTCCTCCCCACTACCCGTGCTATGCCTCTACAAAGAGAAGATATCCTCTCGTTTAGTTGCGACCCAGCTTCTCCCTCGAGTAAGACGCCATGAGGAGGAACGGGAACCACGCCTTCTTCTTTCTGTGGGTGGCCCTATGGGCATTGGCGTTGCTGAGATTCGCGCTGGTGAGGCCAGATGAAACAGGAAACAGAAAACTAATTTAACTGAATTTAACAAGATACTGTAGTTGTGTTGTCGTGCGCATAATGAATTAGGGATTTGCGAACGACATCAATATCGTTCCGATTGTGACTTCATGACGAAGAAAAGCCGAACCGTACCGTAACTTGCCACAATGGCTATGCGCACTTACATTCTGGGGCTCACGCGCGCGGGTATGAAGTGTTCTCCGGGAATAGTGGCGCACATAGCGAGTCATGGGAATAGTAAGAGGGGACGGGTAAGCCCCTCTAGGTGCAGCAGGGCGGGGAGGGAGGCACTGGCTCCATTACACCGCCATCCCCAGTGATTATTTGGTCCCGGGGCACCTCCACATTGTACCCACAGCAAAAGCCCCCCCCCTCCCCCGCACACCTCACGTGAGCGCCGCCGCGCTGCCACCGCGATGGAACAGGAGGAGTCCACACTCACACACAGAGACTAGAGCGGACTGTACACGTGATGCTCCGCGTGTCTGAAGCGCGCGCCGCGCACGACTTCACTCTCCCACACACACACACGCAAGCGGGCAACCCCCCCCCCACGACGAGGAGCAAAAGCTTTAGCAAAACACGTTTCGTGTCTAAAGTTATTCGGCATAATTTCGATTAGTAGACGGAAGGTATGGAAAGTCGTTCTCGGTTCGCGGAGTGCGTTATATGTGTGATGAGGGAGAGACGGGGACAGCTAGTGGTTTCGCGCGGAGTCTGGAAAGGGGGGAAAAGGTGGAAAGGGGAGAGAGACGCGGCGGGGCGGGGTGGGGAGGGGTGGGGCGGGGCGGAGCGGGTTAGGCCGGCGAGCGCGAGCCAATGCCAAGGATGCGGGGCCGGCGGGGCCGCCGTGGGACCCGGCCCGACTCGGCCCGGCCCCAGCTCGTCCTCGCCAGGTCGGACTGAACGCTGCGCCAGTCTCCAGTATCCTGCGCTGCGCCGCGGTCTCGACATGAAGCTCCGAACACTCGTGCTGTCCGCCGCGCTCCTCCAAGGTAAGGGCCGCCCTGGGCACTGCGCACTCACCCCCAGCCGCCACCGCACCCAGACCCGCAGCGCGCTATAACCAACACTCCTCTCTGTTCCAGTCGCCTTGGCGCAATGGCCGCGGCCTACCAGCTGTAAGTACCGGGCCGCTGACACTCTCATCTTTCTCTAGCTTTCGGGCGCGCCCCATCGCTTTCCCTCTTTCACTCACTCACTGCCCCCATGCAGCCTCGCAGTACGCTCAGGGCGACCGGCCGTGCGACGCCGGCGCCGTGTGCAAGCCGCTCAAGGACTGCCCGGCGCTGTCGGGGCTGGCGCAGCGCGGCAAGCGGCCCAGCAAGGAGGAGGTGCAGACCCTGCAGTCGGCGCACTGCGGCTTCATGAGCATCCACCCCAAGGTGTGCTGCCCGACGTCGCCCGGGCCGCGGCCGCGACCCGGCCCGGGCGGTGCGGGGGCGGCGGGGCCCGGCATGACGAGCGCGGCGCTCAGCAACCTGCAGCTGCTGCCGCTCAGCCAGTGCGGGCCCGTGCTCGCCGACCGCATCATCGGCGGCAGGGAGGCGCAAGTCAACGAGCTGCCCTGGATGGCGCGCCTGGGCTACCGGCGTGAGTGCCCAATCATGTGTTTGCAAATCACAATTTCCTTTTGAATTTTTTTTTAAAGGAAAAATTTATCATGACGAATAAATCTTGACAGGTGACGAGTACTCGACCAGGTTGGACTACAGCTGCGGAGGCAGCCTCATTAGCAACCGCTACGTGCTCACTGCCGCGCACTGCATCAACGAGCAGACCGGCCTCGTACCGTAAGTCCCCCGCTGATCCGCAGGCCCTGTCACCCCCACTGCTTGCCACGCCCGCTCCTGTCACCCCCGCTGGCTATGCCACGCCCGCTCCTGTCACCCCCGCTGCCTGCCTCGCCCGCTCCTGTCACCCCCGCTGCCTGCCGAGCACGCCCCCTGTCACCCCCGCTGCCCCTTCAGGCCACTGTCACCCCCACTGCCCCGTAGGCCACTGTCACCCGACACGCTCGCAGGCCCTCTGTTACCCCCGCCCACCCCTACCATCCTCAGGCTGCTAAGCATCCGCGTCACCCCGACAGGGTGTCGGTGCGGCTCGGCGAGAAGGACGCGAGGACGCCCATCGACTGCGAGAAGCACAGCGGCGAGGAGGTGTGCGCCCTGCCACCCGTCGACGTGGACGTGGAGCGCGTCATCAAGCACAAGGACTACGGGCAGAACCGCTTCCAGAACGACATCGCGCTGCTGCGCCTCGCCGAGACCGTCTCCTTCACCGGTGAGTGCCCGGTCCGGTGCCCGCCACCGCGGCGCGCACGCAAAGTCATTTTGATTATTATTACTCTCTCTCTCTCTCGCTGAGGACGATTTTTCGTTTCGTTATCCACACGGGGGACCAGGAACCAAGCAGAGCCATTCACTTGACTTATGCCCTGCTTGAGAGGGAATATTCGATATCAAGACGATAAAACATCGAAAACAACTCTAGCGAACACAGCTCCACTCCAGCGGCCGCAAGCCTCTGGCGATTGAGCACCGGTTTGACGTCACCGCGAGAATAATTAGAACACTGATAGAATTACCCGCGTACAATCTGAGGAACAGCCTCTGCCGGACGCGCCTGGAGTAAAATACGATAAAAATAACAAAAGTAAAAAAAAATCTAAAAGGAGCGAGGCCAACTGCGTGGGAACAAGGCGAGTCCTGGCCACGTGAGGGTCACGTTTTCCTGCCCAGCTAAACAGACGCTATGCGCGCACCTCGCTCAGTAGATGGCCACTTTGCGAGGTATACCAGGCGAGACGGGATCGCGCGACCTGCTGCGCCGGCTCGCCCCGTTCCGCGGGTTTTGTTTGTCTCATCATCTCGTGACGTCGATTCTTGTTATTGTTGTTTGTTAGACTCCGTAAAGCCCGTGTGCCTGCCCGTGGAGGGGGACGAGCGCCGCAGGGACCTGACCGGCAAGAAGGTGCAGGTGGCCGGCTGGGGACGCGTCGCCAACAGGAACGGAGGTGAGTTACTTCTCGATCCTCCCCTCCCCCCGGAACCCCCTTCTACGGAGGGGGAAATAACCCTGAATTTTGGTCTACATATTTTGTGAATTTATGTAAATTTTCCAGAATTCTTGTGAATTTTTGTGAACTTTTATTGAATATTTTTGAATTTTCATTCGAATTTTTTGTTGTTGTAAAGTTTCCTGAATTTCTCGGAATTTTCCTGAAGTTTTCCTGCATATTTGTGAATTTTTGTATTTTTTTTTCTGAATTTTACTGAATTACGAGGTGTACAAAAATTTGAGAGTTGTTTCCCCCTCGCCTTCTACCCACCGTGCAATTATAAACACCGTTGACGTATTGCAGCGACGACCAGCGAGACGCTGATGAAGGTGGCGGTGCCCGTGACGCCGGCCGAGGACTGCATCGTCGCCTACCAGCCGCTGCAGCTCGTCATCTCCCCGGACAGGCAGATGTGCGCCGGCGACAAGGGCAAGGACTCGTGCAACGGCGACTCGGGCGGCCCGCTCACCTCGGCCGGCTACATCGGCGGCACGCCCCGCGTCATCCAGCACGGCGTCGTGTCGTTCGGCCCGTCGCACTGCGCCACCGAGGGCACGCCCGGCGTGTACACCAGGCTCACGCACTACGTGCCGTGGATCGTGTCCAACCTGGAGCCCTGAGCCGGGCGGGCGTCTCCGCCCCGCCGCGGCCCGGCCCGGCCTGCCCGCGTGGTACTGACCTGACCTACGCGCCTCCCGCCCCGCCCCGCCCGCCGATGTCAACGTCCTGGTGGTCGTCCGGGCGCCACGCGCTTGCCCTCCGTGATGACCTTTCGGCCCTCGCGGCGCTGCAGGGAAGTCGCCTCGCCACGCGCGACGTCCTGTGGCTAACTTGTGAAAAAGCCACATTGTCGACAGACTCATGTCTAGTAGAGAAATACAAAAACAGTGGGGATAAAAAGACACCATAATAGTGTCAACGTCAACGCCGTTCCCAGTTAGACTTAATAATGTGTGGTACATGAATCGGTGCCCTCGAAGCGCCGAAAAGAAGACTGATTAATTAATCCTTATGGTAGTGCTAATATTTTGTAAGCGACACCAATAAAAAAAATATTTAATCTGCCTTCCGAACACCAACACCTGATTCGTTGTCTCCCCACATACCAATTGCTCACGTTCACTGGTGTGTGTGTGTGTGTATGAAGGGCTCTGCGGGAAAAGCCGGTCTCTCTGGAACAATCAAAACGATTTAGAATGGTGTACTTTATGTGATCGAACAGACGCGTTCAGTGGTTTTGGCTGCACGCCAGTGTCTCATTGTAAGACGAGTCCCGAGTTGACCAAATCTCCAGAGGCGATGAGCAGGTATTCCCACGTACGTACCTCCTTTATTCCCGTTGGAAACATGCCCGCTGCCATAAATTAAACGAACAACACTCGCCGTCGTATCTAAGCTCAGCATTTTCCTGTTGGCTGGGTAAACCCGGCGGAAAACCCGCAGCGTGCCCGGCAATAAGACATTAATAAAAGGGCACGGGCGGACGCACCGCTGACAGGCTCCGCCTCAAAACTGTGGGTGGCTGTGGGCTGTGGCGGCATTGGCCTCATGACCGACGGTCGAGCAGACACCGGCTTAAGCGCTTAATTCTTATTTTCGATCCCCACTATACTCGCGAATGGCCAAAATGTGCTTGCTTCCGCGGTCGCTGACTCCCTAGCGCGGGTCGCGACGGGACGGGGACGGGACGGCAGCACTCGGAGTGTCCGTCCGGCCGTCCGGCTGCCAGCCTGGTGAGTGCCCCGCCCTGCCCCGCCCCGACCCCCCACCGCGCCCCGCCCCACCCCACCGCGAGGCGCGGGCCGGGCGCGATCAGGCGCTTTGCCTGACTTCGCCTCATTGCTGTACTCCCTCTCTCTCACTCGCAGTCGCCGATTCGTCCTCCGCCCGGGCAGACATGGCGCCGCAGACTCGGCTTCGCGCACCGGCCACCACGCACTCGGCCTCGTTGGTGTGGCTGGCGGCGACGGCGGCGAGCGCGGCCCTGGTCCTCTACCCGGCCCCGGCCGGGGGGCAGGCGTACGGGTCGTGGGGGCAGGCTTATCAGCAGGCCACGCCTTCCTGGGGCCCGGGCCCGGGGCCCCGCCAGCAGCAGCCCCCACCGGCTCAGCAGCAGGCCCCGCAGGCCCCGCAGGCCCCGCAGGGGGCTCACCAGGGTGAGTGAGGGAAGCGGAGGGGGGGCGCGCTGGAGTCCCGCGTCATCAGCCACCGGCCGGCCTGGCCCGGCCCGGCCACCCGCGTCAGCGGCTTGTTTTGCCGGTGGACTTGCCAGACCGGTCGGATGGTGTGGGGGGTCTGGGGGGACGAGACGAGGGGGTCACGTTGCTGCTGATGGTGATAATGGTGGTGAGTAATCACCGCGCCGATACCCCGCGTCTGACGACACGTCGGCCTGGAGTATCGGCGGGGGAACGGGCAACAACGACAATAACGCATTCGCTAAAAACTAGGGTGGTTTCGATAGTGAGGTGAAGCGAGTCATTCGAGGAAAAATTTTACTCGCGCCCAGACTTAAACTCATCGGCGTCCTTCACTGTTGGCGCAGGTGCATCCCGCTGCACCACGCCCCGGCTGCAGCCCGGCCACTGCATCCGCCTCGTCAACTGCAAGATCTTGCTGGACCTCCTGCGCTCGGCGCAGATCTCCACGAGGAGCCAGCCCGACCGCGAGGTGACCGACTTCCTGAGGCGGTCCTTCTGCGGCTTCGAGGGCTCTTCCGTCAGGGTAACGTTTCGCGACCACAGTGAGGGTGCGCGTGGGGAAAGGTGGGGGATGACCGACCGCGAGACTCACCCTGCCCTGCGCCGTGTGCCCAGGTCTGCTGCCCCTGACCCCAGCGCAGCGCAGCCTCCCGCCGAGAGCGCGCCGGCGGCCGCGGAGCCTCCGCTCCTGGTGAGCCCCCTGTCCGGGCCTGAGCGACCCAACCGGCGCCCTGCGCGCCCCGGCGGCAGCAGCAGCAGCCGGCCCGGCAACGCCAACGGCGACGTTATGCTGCCCACCAGCCCGCCCACCGACGCTCCCTACGAGTTCCCGCCCGGGCCGGCTGCGGGCGGCGGCGGCGGCGGTGGCGGTGGCGACGGCGGTTCCGCCGGCTACCACGGACCACCACCACCAGCGTACTCGACGACCCCCGCGCCCCACGAGGGGGTGCAGCCCGCGGCGTACCCGCAGCCGGTGAGTACCACGACCACCCGCGCCCCCACCGCGTCCCGGATCTATCCGCAGTCACGAACCCACGCACCCGCCTGCAGGACTCGTTCGCCAACGGCGAGGACCTCGCCCTGTCGCTGGGCTCCGGCTCGGACCCCGAGCCTCCGCCCGCCCAGCAGCCCGACTACCCCGTGGAGAACTTGGCGCTGCTGCCCATCGAGGTGTGCGGGCTGAGCATGCACCGCGAACAGCACGCCGACCAGCAGGTCACCAACCGCACGGGACTCATGCGCTACCCGTGGATGGCGCGCCTGGGCTACAAGAAGGGTAGGCAACCCGCGCGGCACTCCCGACCCGGAGAGCACGAGCACGACAACCCCCCGTAACTCCCCGCGCCGCGTGCGCCGCGTCTCTCTGACTTGCAGAGCGCGAGCGCATCGAGTTCCTGTGCACGGGCAGCCTCATCAGCGAGCGCTACGTGCTCACCGCCGCCCACTGCCTCGGCAAGCTCAACGGACCGTGAGTATATCGGGCGGGAGTTGTGCTTGAGGCGACAGCGCGCAGTGCGCAGTGAGATTGCTTCTGACCTGGCACGCAGCGTGACAGTGCGCCTGGGCGAGTGGGACACCAACACGGAGCCGGACTGCGTGGCCGGCGTCTGCTCGCCCAAAGTGCTGGACGTGGCCGTCGAGAAGAGGATCGAGCACGAGGACTTCCGCAACGGGATCAACGATATCGCGCTGCTGCGGCTCAGCAAGCCCGTCCCCTTTTCCGGTGAGCGGAAAAGATGAGATTTTCTTTCTTAGCGTTTCTCAGCGTCATGACGACGTATTTGTCGTGCTGCGCAGAGTCGGTGCGGCCCATCTGCCTGCCCGTTTCGGTGCACAACAGCCCCGAGGAGGACTTGATCGGCAAATCCATGCTCGTCGCGAGCTGGGGCAACACGTCCCCGATCCGGAGGCAGCGTGAGTACAGTAGCAACAGAACTTATTCACAAAAGCACTCGTGTGCTCGAGCCCTCAACAAACCCTCTGACCCTGACGGCTCCCGACGACGGCGTCCTCTTGATTCCAGACGCACCCAGCCGTTGGCTTCTTAACTACCACGTGTACGTCGACGCCCCGCGAGAATGCGGCGCTGGCTACGACGCCGTGGACGACGTCGCCTTCGACCGTGAGCGACAACTCTGCGTTGGTAAGCCCCTTCCCTCCACCCCAGCGCCAAGCGAGGGGGAAACAACTCCGAAATTTGTACACCTCGTGATTTAGAAAATTTAGACAAATTCTCAAAAATTCAGAAAAACTCGAAAAAAAAAGCAGAAAAAATTCTAAAAACTCAGGAATATTCACAAAATTTCACAGAAATTAAGGTAAAATTCAAGCAAAAATTCACGAAAGTTCAATAAATTGACAAAGAGGAACAAAAACTCACTAAGTTTGTACTCCAAAATTCAGAGTTGTTTTCCCCTCGAGCGGCAGCCTGGCACTACGCCGCCTACTTGCACTGATCCCCTCGTCCCCTCCTCTCCCCAGGGGGCGGCGGCTGCCACGGCGACAGCGGCAGCCCGCTGATGGTGTCCAAGCAGTTCGAGAGCCTGGCGGACTACGAGGACATGGTGGCGCTGGAGCGGGACGTGCTCCACGGCGTGCTGTCCTTCGGCGTGCCGGACTGCGCGGTGCGCGGCGCGCCGCTCGTGTTCACGCGCGTGTCGAGCTACGTGCCCTGGGTGATCCGCCACCTCGAGCCCAACCCGTTCGTGCCCAAGGAGGAGCTCGCCAACGGCAGCGGCAGCCTTAACCCGCGCATCGCCGACGTCGCGCGGCCCAAGGGCAAGTCCAAGAGCGGCTAGCCCGCCGCACCGCGGCCGCCGCGGGCATGGTGGACTACCGGCGGCGCTCTCTGATAGATAGGCAGCCCATCGCACGCGGGACTGAAGCGCGGAGCAGACCTTCAGTGCGCTGCGCCCGTAGCACCTGCACCTGCACCCGCAAAGCGGTGAGGCAGTGTCCTCCCTCCCATAGCTGTCCGCTCTCTTGCTCGTTATGTGGCGCGAGCCCTCTCACGAGTGTGACAAGGACAGAGAGACGAAACCGCCCTGCGGAAGCAGCCTGCTTGCACCTGCGCTCTGCTTGGCTCTGCTAGGCTGGACCTGGCTGGGCTGACAACTTATCCCGAAGAGCGCTCTCTTTGCTCTGCTCTGTCTCTCTCGCACCTATACGGTGCAGCCCATGAATGCGAGAGAGACAGGGCGAGGAAAGCGCTATTCGGAATGAGTCGGCAGGGCGCTCGCGTCACCTCCGCGAGGTGCGACCCATAGTGCGACCTGCCCGTGACATTGCGTCCGGTCCAGTCCGGCCGGGGCGCGGGTAGGGCGAGTGCAGCGGTGCGTGGCAGCCGGGCTGGGGACAGGACAGGCGCGCGCTCACACACACTAGCACACAAGTGACGCCGCCGCGCCGGGCGCCGCCGTGCAGGGCCGGGCCGGCTCAAATAGAAAAAAAAATAAGTCATTTATTTCGTACTGACATCTGTTTGAATTTCACATTGAATTTCTCCACAATAACGGAGCCCATCATCAACGAATGCAGCAAACTCATCGGCCATTACCATTCGGAAATAAACCTGTGCTTTCTTCAATGAAAAACACAATCCATCGAGTAAAATTGCACAAGGACTCTGCCGACCTCGGTGCTGACAGTTAACTTCAACTTCTAGGAAAGGATGGGTGTTTCGAGCCGCCATTTTCTGTTCGATCGCGTGTTTTCGAAAGGGGGAAAAATGCCCTGTCGACAAGTGAGAACAAGAGCCACTTTCGCAACTAATCGCCGTTGCTGTAAGCGAAATGTCACACTGCCTTTCTCACACACCATTACGGCACGGCTATTAGAAAATACTGTGAAGTAAGCTTGGTTCGGAAAAAAATATTTCTATTAAAAAAATGTAAGGTGAGTCATTTCGATTAAATTAAAAGACTGAAAGACGGTGTCTGCAGTGCGTGCCGTCGCGTCAAATTGCTTTGAAATAAATTATATTCGATCAAAACACAGACTATTCTTGATTTTCCCCAACTGCCCATAATATATGCGATCAGTTCCAACCCATCACTCGCGCTTTCCGCCAGCCCCTTCCTCAAACTAACCGTGCTCGCTAACTCGCTTCTCAAACGGTACCGGCCATAAAGCTAGGACTTAAACACTTTATGGTACACCGGCGAAGAGTGGGGTAGAGCGGGCGGAGATCGGACAATGACTCTAAGCCCCACCGTGTGAACATTCTCTGT
The DNA here is from genome assembly GCA_029379305.1 of Frankliniella fusca. Lineage (NCBI taxonomy): Eukaryota > Metazoa > Arthropoda > Insecta > Thysanoptera > Thripidae > Frankliniella > Frankliniella fusca. The sequence continues at coordinate 114,076 of JAHWGI010000106.1, forward strand.
TGAAAATGTTAACAAAATTTCAAAACAGTTTATTTATTATGTTTTTAATAACTTATACGTTACACTATGTTGCTCCATAACACTTGTTGCAAAAAGTAACCATCCCGTTAAGAAAATTGACAAGTGTCGAAGATGACCTGTTCCAGGTCATGCGTCAGAGCTGTCCGGCCTGGCCCCACAGCCGGGGCCGGTCCCGCCCGGTCCAGCTCCAGCCCGGGGAATCACCGTACAGTAATCGACCTGCACCGCAGCGTGGGCAGCGCCGGGCAGCGCCACACGCAGATTTTCCCACCCCGCCCCGGGGCCTGGCCCGGGGTCCGCGGCCGAGCAGGGCCGGGCAGGGCCGCCTCCGCGCCGCCGTAGGTCGGACGGGGAAACAAGGACTGGAGGGAAGGTGAATCCGAAGGGTCGTCAACTGCCTTAAGCCGTGTACGGAGGAATTTTGGTATTATCAGTAATATCAGAGTAATATTAGGGTAATATTGCAATGTTGGGGTAATAGTGTAGGTAATACACTGGTAAAACAAATGTTTAGTTTCTATACATCATGGTGTAAAGTTGGCAATTCTATACATGGCTTGATGTATAGCAGGAACTAGGAACTAAACATGAAAAAATGTTTAACACCTATACACTTCGCAAATGTTTATAGGTTAAACATTTTGTGATGTATAGAAGTATACACTTGGGCGAGGCTACACGTGGAAAAACATAGGGACACCACGCTGCGCCAAGTGTATAGCCAACTGAACACTTGCAAAGTGTTTAGAAAATAAACATCTGCTGAATAGTTTGAACTAAACATGACATAGTGTTTAAGTATTAAACATTAGCAGTGAAACATCATTTGATGTTTGGAACTATACATTTGTTTTACCAGTGTATGGGTGATATTGCAGTAATATTGGGAAAAATATGGGTAATATTGATGTAATATGAAGGTAATATCGGCAATATTGAATTTATATCGGGGTAATATCAGTTTCGTGTACGAAGGAATATCAGAGTTGACGACCCCCCGGGTGAATCACACGCAGCAGGTACGCAGGTACCAATACCCGCCTCTCCTACTATCTGCGAGAGGCGGGGCGGGACGAGGCGCGTGGCGGGGCGGGGCGGCCAGATGACGCAGTCCCGGAGCAGAACGCCCCGGAGCGGCCCCGCCAAATCACGTGTGCTCGCTCGCGTGCCGGCCGTGACGTCAGACACGACCGCGTCTATTTATAAAGCGCGCCACAACCGGCGCAACAATAAAACCGACGCGCAGCCTCTAAAGAGGAGGGCAACAGCAGTCAACAGTCTCCTGCAGGGCAGGCAGCTTAGAGAGGCTGACAGGAGGTCCTTGCTGTCACGCCGCCCCGCGCCGTTTTAAATACATCACTGAGTTCAGCGATCCATCTCTCGGCCCGCACGGTCCAACACGCCGTCATCGGAAGAGCCCGAGGGGGATCACCCCTACAAAATGTGTACGAAGTTTTTTTTTTTTGACTTTTGATTTTTTGTTTTGATTTTTCTTTTAATTTTGAAATAAAATTTCTGTCACTCTTTGATAAATTTTGATCTTTTCGACTTATATCTGCCTGTATGAAAAATTTTCGCCAGTCTTTTGCACGTTTGTTCTCGATTTTTCGGGTTTTTCTGTCACTGTAAATATCAGAGCGAGGATTCTCGCCCTCAGGAGAGCGAGAATTTTCTCTCACTCTATGAGAGCGAGGTTTGGTTTTCTCGCCCAATTAGAGCAATGACCTCAAAAATCTCGCTCTATTTGAGCGAGGATTGGGAAACCTCGCTCTTTTTGAGTGAGTATTATTTTCCTTTCTCTCACTTAATTTGAGTGAAGTTTTAAATTCTTTCTCCAATAAGAGCGAGATTCCTAAACTCTCACCTAAATGGGGCAAGAGAAAAAAAATCTCGCTCCTTTTTGATGAGACATCTCACTCTTGCATTTGCAATGGTATCTTTTATCATAATTTTTTTAAAATTTTTGATTGATTTTTTTTTCGAGGCCGTACAATGATTTTTTGAAGTAACGTCTCCCTCCGGAGATCCATTGCTCATCCCGCTGACCGGCCCAGCCCGGCGTGGCAGTAGCCCTGGCTACCGTGCGAACACTGAGTCATGTGTGAGATGTGACCGCTCCTGCGGGGCGGCTAGCCAAGCGTCACTGGACAAACATTGGGGACACGACTCCGGGAGTTTTATGGACGCTAGTAGCAGTATGAGTGCGCTCGTGTACTCAGAACAAAACACACCTCATGACAAACGGCACCCAGACCATAGCATGCTCCGCAGGGGAGGAGCAGCATGGCGTTAATTACAGGGGCCTTTTTCCTGCTTTGTTTTCGTTTCCCTTGACGCACAGTACTGTTTGCGCACGCTGTAGTCTAACTTCAGAAAGATTGAGAGGGCATTGACATTATACCTGCTGTTCGCCAAGTCAGGCACCACAAGGGACAGAGCGCTGGGCTGGTTTCACCGAATCTGCGTCCCCTGGTGAGGACTTCCCAGGACCGCGCGGCGCGGGGCGCAGGAGGTTGATTCCGAACAGCGTCTATAGCAATATCTTCCTTCTTGCTCCTTTAGGCCGCGCGCCGTGGGTGCGACAAGGACAGAGAGATGGAAACCAACTTACAGGCAGGGCGTGCTAACTTAACCGAAATTGTTTTCACTTTTTTGGCATTATCTTTTCATCGGGAGGACATATGAGCGTAAACGGGTGATCATCAGAAAGGTAAGAGTACACTGAATTTTCGTTACGCTGTCACCGAAAGTGCTCAAACCACTCCTCGTACCCTAAAATAGTTTCCATTACAAAATAACTTTAACGCAAATTGTTTTGTAACCAAAATTATTTTAGGGCACAAGGATTGGTTTGAGCACTTCCGGTGACAGGGTAACGAAAATTCAGTGTACTCTTACCTTTCTAATGATCACTTGTTTACGCTCATGTCATGTCCTCCCGTTGTAAAGATAATGCCAAAAAAAAGTGAAAACAATTTCGGTTAAGTTAAGCACGCCCTGCAGGGTTGTGTTATTCGTGATCAGGCCCAGGAAAGAGCCCAGGTCACGTGCTGGTCAAGTCCCCCACCCCGTGTGGTGTGAGTGTGTGTGTGTGACTAGGCGCCAGCAGGTGTCGTGTAGGGCACGGGTCTGAGGACCGGCGCGGGTCGGGTGAGGCGGGGGTGGGGAGGCCGAGGTGTGCGTCCAGCGCAGGCTCCACCACAGGTCCCGTCCGTCCTGCCGCCCGCCGCCCGCGCCCGCACCCCGCCCCCGCCCACCTGCAAGGTGCCTGGCCGGGCCGGCCACCGGCCAGGGCAGGGCAGGGCAGGCCAGCCCGGTCGCTCGCCAGCCAGTCGAGTTTGGCCGCTCCACTCCACTCCACACCTTCCCGCTCCGCCCCGCCACGCCCCGCCCCGCCCCGCCCCGCCGCGCCGTGCGCAGGCAGACGACGGGACAGCCAGTCCCACGCCCGCCGCACGCCGCAGCGCGCCGCAGCCGCCGCGGTTGGGTTCAGTTCAGTTCCAGTGTGGTCCCGTCCCGTCACGTCTCTCCGGGCGGCGCCTCACCTCGCCTCATCTGTTCACCGCGCCGCAGCCATGTCGCCCGCCGCCCTGCTCACCGTCACCGTCGCCCTGGCGCTGCTGGCCGCCCAGGCCCCGGCCCCGGCGCGCGCCCAGAGCAGTAAGTAACAGGCTGGCCGGGGCGGGCATGGCCGGGCACTATACTCGAACCAGCCAAAGAGTAGCTCTGGAGCAGCACGCGCTCTCGCGGGGACAACATGAGGCTCGTCATTCCTCGCCACGCCACGCACCGCCCGCCTCCTCGCCATCACCACGCGGTTGCCATTCCCCCGGCGAAAGTGAACCCCGCCCCGCAATGGGGATGATTTTTTGCATGGGGACATTGAAAAGTGGTAAAACATTTTTATACAATTATTGTCGCCCACCCATCGTCCGGCAGCCGCTTTCCCCTGCGCGGCGCGATGCGAGCGTGGTCCAGAAGCGGGATGGCGCCGCGCCGCGCCGGGCTGGGCCGGGCCGGGCAGGGCGCGCGGGGATGCTGGGGAAGTCCAGACGCGCGCCGCCCGACCCGGCCGGCCCGGCCCGAGGGCGGCGGCGCCGATGGGGGAGAGGTCGGCCGCAACCGGTTGAACCCAGCCCGGGAATATCCAGACCAGCCACGTTTCAGAAATAGAAATTATAATAATCAATAATTATATTCATCTTAATTATAATCATAATAATAAATATAATAAATCAGAAAAGTCGAATTGCAAGTCCATTGAATTATACTGGGTCCTCCCGACCTAGTAACAAATTAATTTGTGTTTGCCATTAGCAGTCCACGGCACGGGGGTGGTTGGCGGCACCGGCCGGCGCGCCGCGGCTTTAGCTGCTGGCTACATTAGCCGTGGAATGCTAGCCTTGAGCGGTCTTGCCTTTGCATTTCGTGTCACACTCTCTCTCTCTCCCCGCGACACACACACACACACATGGAGCCGGGTCGGCTGGCAATATTTCAACGCTTCGTGAATCGCGAGACGACGAAAACAAAACGAACACCGCGACAAAAGGTTGCGTCCTTTTCATCCCGGAGTGGAGCGGGGCCTCGCCTCGGGCCTCGCGCGTGGAAGCGACTTGAGCGAGTTGTCCTCGCCGCCCTCCTTCCTGTAGGCCGGTCCGAGAGGCTGACGCATTTCGCGCCCCTCCGGGAGTCGCGACTCTCGCCTCCCTTAAGGATGATGCCTCCCGCCCCCACTCACCTGGGAGATGAGAAGACCGCAGACGTCATGATGGTTGTCGTCTTCTGGTGGAAGGTGTTTGAGCGCAGAGTCTTAATGTCCCATTGTGGCCCGCGTCTCGCTGCGAATCAAGCAGAAAAGAAGAGTTACCGCCGTGCCATGACGACAACACCACTGATTCCGTGTGCTGCGCTGCGCCCCCCCCCCGGCCCCGCCCCCGCCGCAGTACAGCGGGGTGATTCCGAACAGCGTTCAGTAGTGTCCTCTCGCTCGCTCTTCATGGCAGTGCCCCATGAGTGCGACGAGGACAGAGAGATGTAACCACTGTGCGGAATCACCCTGCAGCTCCCGGCTGCCCGGGTTGCCTAACCACCACAGGGGCCAACCACGCGACACACAGCCCTCTCGGTTGGGCCGTTATCGAACAAACCTCATTAGTCGATTACACGCGACACCGCGTTATCGCATTGCCGTTGCGGCGCGGCGCCACAGTCTCACACCAAAGAACCTGTTGTTTGTTCCTGACCTCCGGGCCGTGCCTGCCTGGGGCGCTGGGGCTGCTGGACTGGGCTGGTCTGGGTGAGCGAGTGCCCCGCCCGCGCCGTGCTTATGCGTGCAGGGGCGCCAACCTACCGGGGGCCTCTTCAAACATTTATATTTCCCACCGCGTAAGAGGTAGCCGATACAGGTGATGCCCTTGTCGACCTCTTTTACGTAAGAATTTTAATTTTTGTTACAAATTAAGCATAATGTATAACGCAACGCGATGCTAATGCAGTCGACTTGCCGGGCAACTCGGCAACTCCTTTCTGGCGCGCACGGCGGCCCTCATGTCTGCTAGGGCGACGCCTCCCGACGCCCCGGGTTCAGCTGGACGCCGACGCGACGGCCAGTGCCATAGTCAAAGGGCAGCCCGGTCATCGTCGACGGTCATGCTCTGATAGATTCGGCTGACCGCGCCGTTTGCATGTTTGCAGCGTGCACGACCCCCGACTCCATGCCCGGCACGTGCATCGTGATCCGCTCCTGCCCGGCGCTGTACAAGCTGCTGCAGGGCCCCAAGCCCCTGCCCAGGGACGTGGTGCAGTTCCTGCAGAGGTCCACCTGCGGCTTCGAGGGCCGCAACCCCAAGGTAAGCCCCGCGACGAGAGCGCTGACGTGATGGCGAAGGGTGTATCGAGGGGTCCTTCAATCAAAAACATTAAAAAAATAGAAATAATAAAAAAACAGTGTAAAATCAAAATAATGAAAAAATCAGAAAGTCAAGAAAAAATCAGAAGTTAAAACAAAAAGTAAAAATCGCGAAAGATCAGAAAAATCGGTGCACGCTTGAATTTATAGTTGAGGACCCCTCGCGATGTACTGTGTACCAAAAACTTGCCAACTAAAACTGAACTAAACCCGCCCCGACCTCGCGCAGGTGTGCTGCCCGGGCCTCGACCCCGTCCAGACGCAGGGCGGCGGCACGTTCACGCCCTCGCCCCCGCGGCCCACGCGGCCCACCCCGCCGCCCACGGAGTCGCCGTGGAACAACAGGCCCGCCACCAGCAGGCCGCCCAGCAGGCCGCCGACGCAGCCCTTCGACGACAGGAACGACCGCCCCGTCAACGTGGAGAAGGAGCCCAACCTGCGTCTGCTGCCGCACAACGTGTGCGGGCCCAGCTCCAGCGACCGCATCATCAACGGCAACAAGACCAACGTCTTCGACTTCCCCTGGATGGCGCGTCTCGGTTACACCAACAGTACGTACCCCCCCTCCCCCCCTCTCCCAGCCGATGTGAACGCGCAGATTGTCATTGCTTAGAAGGCTTAAAAATTTACCACATATATACGACTGAGGGGGAAACAGCTCTAAAATTTTTGTAGACCGCAAAATTCAGAAAATTCAGAATAATTCAGGAAAATTCAAGAAAAGTTCAAAAAGTCAAGAAAAGTTCAAAAAGTCAAGAAAAACTAAAAGAAATCAGGAATATTCAGAATAAATTACAAAAAGTTTGGTAAAAGTCAAGCTAAAATTCAGGAAAAGTCAATAAAAATTCACACAAATTTACAAAAATTCCCGAAAATTTTACAACATTCAGAGTTGATTCCTCTTCGCTCACGACTCACGCAACGCCTGTAATTTTTTTTTGTCGGTCCCTCTGGATGCGGCGATCGCACCAGTTCTGACGATATGTAACCCGCCACCATTTCTCCGTTCATTTCCAGGCGAGGTTGTAGACACGAGAATGAGCACTCCGCAGCACCACGGCGAGGGTGTCATAGATCCGCGGTCAGGCTCAGGCAGGACAAGTTTCATGAGTTTGTGTGTTCTAGATTTGTGTTTGTGGGCTAGTAGATGATCTCATCCGTTATGAGTGTAGATTGTAGATTGCTGGCCAGGTTGTTGTAATGCCGTAGTTGGTTTGTGTCTGCACAGGGAATGAGGTGTTTGTAAATACACCGTGTTGTAATCCCCGACTCCCTCTCTCCCCATCCTGCCTGCGTGGTTGTCGGGTGGCATCTTGTTTGGGATTTCATTACCGACCGCGGCCTGATCGGAGAGACAGGCATGTCCATCACGTGACGCACCACGTGACGGCCACAACCAGCTATTTAAATGCTGCGCAGCCGATGAGGTATACGTGCGCCACAACATACAAGAATCCGGCCGAGCTGGAGGTGAACAGAGCGAGGCTGGGTGTAGCGCGCCATGGGCCCCGCCCCGGGTCTGGGTATAGTCTGACCTTAGCGATGGCGACAAGCCCCCCACGAGACGAGGGGCCTCCGCTTCCCCGACCCGGCATGTGCACCCGCGTGCAAGTGTGAATGCGTGTGTGTGTGTTGTGTGTGTGTGTTGTTTCCCTGTGTGCAGCAAAGTAGCTCGTACTCGTACACTGCACGGCATGAGGAGAGAGTAAACGCGCGGTATACGATGGTCGTGATTATTTTTTGTTTTTAACGCAACGCTCTGTACGCCTTTACAGGAAACGGCAATGTTGCGTACCGCTGCGGCGGCTCCCTCATCAACTCCCGATACGTGCTCACTGCGGCCCACTGCGTCGAGGGCGGCAAGAGCACCGAGACTCTGTAAGTTATTCCGAACCTAGACGACCCAAGGGGCGGCCAACTCGAGAGAATCGTGTACCCAGAAATACACGAAAAATACGATTAAATACATCAGAATACTGAGTAATTCATCAAAATACTTATCAAAAGTACAAGAAAAATACCGAAAAAATACACGAGAAATACAAGAAATACAACGAAGGTGTTCACAGGAATACATTAGTTGGCCGCCCCTCGAGACGACCACGACTTGGTGCATGCGGGGATTTCGTTGCAGCTCACTAACGCCCCTTCCGCTCGCACCCGCAGGACCACCGTGCGGCTGGGTGAGAACGACGTCGCCACCGAGATCGATTGCTCCATCATCTCGGGCACCGAGGTGTGCGCGCCGCCCGTGGTCGACGTGGACGTGGAGGAGGTCGTCTCGCACCCCGACTTCAGCCTGCAGGGTACCAACCGGCTACAGAACGACGTCGCCCTGGTGCGCCTGGCGCGCAGGGTCCAGTTCACGGGTGAGTCGTCCCGGCGCTACCCCAGACCAGAAGGGTCCTTCAATTTATCAGTGTACCCCGTAAGACAAAATCAGTAAAAAAATCGGGAAAAAATCAGGAAAAATTCAGAAAAATCCGAAAAAAAATCAGGAAAATCACTCAAACTCAAGGAAAACCACAAAACACCGCAGAAAAAAAAATCAGAAAAATCGGTGTACGCTTGAAGTTATAGTGAAGGACCCTTCGCCCAGACCGTGCGACGGCCCAGCAGTGGGTCGGAATACTTGACTTGAGAGAACCAGGGCACAAATGACCCCAAGGTTGTTCACCGACCGAAGTCAGCTTACTTGCAAGGCATTTCCACCAGGGCATGATCATGAGCCCGAAACATGCTCGTTTTGGCTTCTATTGTAAGCCCCGCACCCCGGGTCGGGAATTCTAGTCCATAAGTCTCACAAACCCTACGTCCCGTCCGCAGAGGCCGTGAAACCGATCTGCTTGCCCGTCGGCAAGGAGCAGTTCAAGGACCTGGACCGCAAGAAGGTGACCGTGGCCGGGTGGGGAGTGACCGAATACGGTGAGTGCCCGACTGCCGAGTCTATAAAAGCCCCCGCTGCACCCGGATACGACATGTATGTCACTGATCGAGTGTGCTTGGCGTTCTCGCAGGCCAGAGCAGCCCCTCGCTGCTGCAGGTGAACGTGCCCGTGGTCCCGGGCCAGCAGTGCGTCGACGTCTACAAGTCCGAGGTGCGCATCTCGCCCAACAAGCAGCTGTGCGCGGGCGGCACGCGGGCGGGCGACTCCTGCCAGGGCGACAGCGGCGGCCCGCTCAAGTACGCCGGCATCGGCCACCAGACGGGCGACCTGCGCACCGTGCAGTTCGGCATCGTGTCGTTCGGGCCCAAGAGGTGCGGCTCCGAGGGCATGCCCGGCGTCTACACCCGCGTGGGCTACTACATGCAGTGGATCCTGAGGAACATGAGGCCGTAAGAGCTGGACAGCGGGACTGTGAAGTCGAGTGAAGCGTATTCCTTGTGCGTTTGTGGGTACCCATGTGATTGAGCGTGTGACTGCAGTGTCCGGATTTGTAACTAAGTGTATGTACGTACGTGTGTATGTGTGTGATATGTGTGTGCGTTTTTGTTTGTTTATTTGTTTGTTTGTTTGTTTGTGATATGTGTGTGTAGGTACTGTGTGCTATAGCGTATTTATTTGATAGTGTATTTTTATTTTATTTTTTATTGAGAGGACTGTAAATGATAAACTTTTATCACCCCACGAATCCAATTGCGTTTGTCGACTGATTACACAGTTTGTTAGGGCGATAAAATGTATTTTAGAATATTGAAGCGTCCGTCCAGGTTAGAAACTCATAATAGTGCCATCATGATTAAACGGTTTTTATACAGCAAGTTAGATAGGGTAACATTTTTAAGATTTGTGAGGAGCCTTCTCTAGTAGAGGACTTTGTTAGTTGTAATGCCATTTTGTGCTTACGTCTCAAGAAAGACAAGTGTTTAACAATAATCAAACTATTTATTATAAAACATGACAGAAATCTACTGCTATTTTGATTACAATGCTTAAAAGATCACCAATGTATTCTCCACCATGGCCTCGAAGGCTGGACCAGTTGCACTCTTCCATGTGCTCATCATATATTCCACTAAAATTAATAAAACCAAATTCCATAAATTCAACCTACTGGAAGTATATAGCGTCTACGCCGCGAACACGCGCTCAACTGGAGAGCTCGAAAGTGATCCAGTATCTCAAGGAAATCGTCTGTACGCACGATTCGAACAGTGGTGAATCCTATTCATTGTAGATGGCTTTAAAAGGAATCATCCCAGGAGTGGTTCTCACGGTCGCCTGTGCGGTAGGCAACCCTATCCAGCGGCGAGCAGAAGCAGCGTTGCCTATCGCGACACGAGCGGGCGCCGGCCCGCCCACGGACACGGGCGCAGTTGCGCGCCGGGCTCGTAGGCCACACATCGCACACTGATCCCAGCACTGACGTCCGCGAGCGGCCTTTGCGTCGCTTATGGCGAGGTCGCACAGTCTGCCGAGGTGGGGATCACTCCGAAAAATCATTGTACAGCCCCCTCAAAAAAATCATTTAAAAATTTTACAAAATCAAGAAGAAAATTACAAAAAATTAAGAGAAATCAAGAAAAATGAACAAAAAACCGAAATAAAATTGAAAAAAAAAAATACAGAAATGGGAATAATTAAAAAATCAAATTTTTTTCCAAAAGTGAAGAGATTTTGCTTGAACAATCATAAGAAATATAATAAAAAAACCAAAAAAGGTAAAAAGTACAACAAAAATAAATCATTGTACACGTTTTGTATGAGCGATCACCCCCTCCTCGCAGTCTGCCTACGGCGGGGGGGCAGGACCCTTACAAAAGCTGATCACACATTATAGCCTGCCGTCGAAAATACGACTTGAAAAGATGACTCTATGAATGCCATTCGGGCACCGGTCAGGCATGAAAGCGGGTCTTGTGGTTTTGGCCGAGACAATAAGCGAACACGGTGTGGCGTTGCGGGGCGCAGGACAGGGCAGGGCAGCCCTAACTGCAGTGGAATGTTCAGCATTGTCCCCCGCCCCGCCTTGGCGCACGACCTATGGGAGTAGTAGCAGTCCGGCGGAGCGGATGGTCACTGTCTGGTCAGTGACCAGTAGAGGTAGAGTGGACCCGCTGATGCTTCCGGACCGCGTGTCCCTGGCGCAGCGTGACGAGGGTCGTGACGACACGGCTGGCGTGTCGTGCCATTTGCATGTCGTGACAACGACGCCACGCAGATGCGCCCGCTCCGGAAACAGAGCAGCGGCGCTTGAAACGACCGCGCTTCACTCACATTTCCCGCTGATCGCATAATAACAGTCCGACAAGTAGTGCACTGCAGCCGACTTTTTACAGGAAGTCCGATAACCATTAAAATAGTTTCAGGCGGGAAGCCTGATCTGCTGAACCGCAGCGTGCCTTAAAGGATTCTCAATACAGTCTCCGCCGCCGCGCATGCGCCTGAAAGCGCGCGTGTTATTCAAATGAGGGGCGCAGCGGGCCCCTCGCGCAGTCATGTCCCCGGTGTAATGATCTCCCTGTCCCACCGGACACCGTGCTCCCATCCCCTGCTGCACCCGCGGCAGTGAGGAGCAAGGGGTGTGGTGTAGGCGAGGGGCCCTTCACTTTAAATTCAAGATTACATCGATTTTTCTGATCGTTTCTTTTTTTTTCGTGATCTTCCTTGATCTTTCTGATTTTGTGTTTGCGTGTACTTACACTGATTTGATTTCTTTGAGGGAAGGACCCCTTGGGTCTAGGTCGCCTGCCCAGCAGTGATCGGCATCCATTGCCTCCCCCCCTCCCCCCCCCCTCTCAGGGGCGTCGACACCGGGGGGCAGGGGGGGCAATGCAAGTTTTGGCCAGCAGGGGGGGCAACAAGCGTCAAAATAATAGATAAGAAACCACTACGTTTAACGTTAAAACTCATCTAAAATTGACCCTCAGCTAGAAAAGAACGAAAGTTCAGCTCTGGCTTTTCGCTCGCTTCGCTCGCGACATCCGATTATTTTTGTCCGCCTAGATGTAAGCACATATGACGAGTAACATGATGATGTATGTACTCTGGTAATATTTGAAGTCAATTTGACTCTGCAAATTCCGACTAATTCCTTAAAGTATTCTAGAAAAACTGCATTTAAATTAACACAAATACTCATTTTCTTTCGCTCGCTTCGCTCGCGACACGCACGGAACGTTACAGATATCGTTGGGAATTGTGTTCTTTTCGAAGTTCATTGAAAACGCTCTTTATCTTTCTAATTTTTCGAAAAATTCCATTAAAGAATTGAATTTACTCAATGTTATGCTTAAAACTTAGAAAGCACAAATTACAAAAAATTACGGAAGCGACAGTGGCCCCTTGTAGATAGGCAACTTTCATAACACCCCTCGTTTTGCCCCCCCCCCCCCCCTGAAAAATTGCCAGGTCGACGCCCCTGCCCCCCTCTGTCTGCGGAAGCTAGATGGAGGCGCTCCGAGTACAGCGCTGCAGGGGCAACGTAGGCCACCCGCCCCAAACCCAAGCACACAGGTTGCCTATCTCCCGTTGGTCAGGCGCTCGTCAGCGCCCTGGTAACGGGTAACGCCGGGGCCGGATTGTACAGCTCGCCTGCAGCCGTGTGCAGCCGTGCAGCTTCGCGCCAGCCCAGGGCGCCCAGGCCCCGGGGTCCAGGGACGTGTCCAGGACGCTCGCCCTTCGTCCCGCCCAAGTGAAAGCGCCTGCTTGCCCGTGCCTTTTGATTTCGACGAAAAGAGATCCATCTCTTTGTGTGTTCTCTTTTTACTTGTTTTGTTCTTTTTGTCTCCGTCCACAATTTATTTGTATTTTTTTTTGGGGTGCGGGTTTCATTGTCCGGCCGGGCGAGTGACATAGCGGACGGCGGCGGCAGGTGGATTAACTCATTACAGCGGCGCTGCCGCGCTCAGCGCGGCGGGAAAGTCGAGCAGCCGGGCCGTGGACTGCGCATTGCTGAGCCGCGCTGAGCATTGCCGAGCCTGGCTGAGCCCCCTGGCACCACAACGACACGGGGACCTCTCTGGCCTGGCCCCACAAAAACAGTTGAGCATGTGCATGCGTATCAAACGAGAGAGTAGGGAGTCACGCCAAAATCGACCTCTTACGCGAAGAAACACAAAATGAATCCCTCATAATGAAAGGAGCGGGGGACATATGTACCCCTTCAATATACGAACTCAACAAACGAACAAACAGACCCCTCCCCCCTTAAAAAAAAATGAAGAAGAAAGAAAAAAACAACTTAAAGTGCCGGCCGGGCCGGACACGAATGGATGGCCGCCATATCCGTCTGGATTTATCGCCGGCGGGCGTCGATTTGAATTGAATCTTATCTGATGCAGGGCTCGTCTGTTCGGAGCGGCGTCGAGTCGAGTCGGGCAGGGCCGCGCTGTGCCGGGCCGTCCGGGCCGGACCCGCCCGCGGAAACAAATAGGGCCTCGGCGTCCGCGACGCGACACGCGCGCGCCAATGGAGATGGATGTCCCCTGGGCAGCTCAGCGCAGCTCTGCGCAACTCTGCGCGCAGCAAGGCGATCGGGGAGGGGAGGGGACGGGAGGGGTGTGTCCCCGCTCCCACGACGCAAAAGTATGCGCACGGGAAATAAGGCTGGTCACTGGTCACTTTATAATAGTATTGTTGTTGCTTTTTTAACAAAATATTAAAATAAAGAAAGGCTTAAAATTCACTTCGGAGATGGGTACACCGAGGGGAAAGGACCTTCACTGTAAATTCAATCGTACTGCACACCGATTTTTCTAATTTTTCTGTTTATTTTGGGGGGGGGGATTTTGTTTTATTTTTATTTTGTTGGTGTTTTGATTTTTACTGTTTTTTTACTGATTATTTCCTGATTTTTTTTTCTTGATTATTTTCCGTTTTCTTTTTCGATCTCTCACTGATTTTTTGTTTTAGGGTGAACACTGATTTTTATGGAGTGAAGGTCCCCGCTGACCCTGACGCGCATATACGTCCTAACGGTCACCGCTGGCTGGTTGGACTATGCGTCGAGGATCAGCTGATGGATCAGGGGCGCCGCGGCGCGGTCGCCTCCGGCAGGACCGTCTCCGTGTCCGTCCACCCCCAGCGCGGCGGCGGTATACGGGTCGCATCAGGCGGGAGGCGGCTGCAGCGGGCGCGGCGGGGCGGGGCGGGCCTGGGCCGTGCAGGAGCGCAGCGCCGAGCGGAGCGCTGCGCGGCCAGGGCCAGGCCAGTCGGCTGCCAGCCGCCGTCAGCCGCAGCCGCGCAGGAGTCGAGTCGAGCCGGGCCGGGGCAGGCTCGCCCCGAGGAGCGCGCAACCACGCCGTCACCGCACGCGCACGCCCCCGGGCAGGGCAGGGCACGGCACGGCACGCGTGACAACCAGGAGCTCGTCGCGCCGCCACAAGCCACGCGTCAGTGTGATGTGATGTGACCGTGTCTGTGACCATGTGGATTACGTCAATCAGCCTGCGAGCCGCTGCTGCTGCTGCTGGAACGCACCCAACAGGAGCCACGGCGGCCGCGCCCACGGCGTGAACGCCGCCGCGCCGGCCGGCGATCGCGCAGGTATACACACACGGCGGGAGTGCGGGAGTGACGGAGACGGAGGAGAGCGCGAGAGAGTGATCGCGGCGGCCGAGCCCACGACGGTTTATCGGGGCGATATGTCTCGGCGGCGGCCTGATTTCTCGTTTCCCCGCGCGACTAATGACAGGAGACAGTTCCGCGGTGTGCGAGCGCTGACACGAGCGCACGCACGAGGCTGAGAACAAGTGCGTGCTTGGTGGTGCAAGGTGTGGTGAGCGGGCCCGAGGGACACTGGTGACGGGGAGCAGCGGTGTCGGGTGGCACCTGGCTGAGCTGAGCCGGGCCGGGCCTCCATCCACTCGCACTGTGCGGTATGCGCACGGCGGAGGGAGTCAATAATTTTAAGAAAATCTCAGTCGCATTCGCGTTCCGAACATTGGAAGTAGACACTAGCCCTTTAAAGCATCGTAAACTAGACAGCGCCTTTTTTTTCTCTCTTTTTTTTTTCAAAATGGTATTTGAATGTTGAATGAAAGTTAAGCCCCGAAGCTTAAGTGGCTTTAAACGCTGATAAAGTTCATTTTTAGCCTGGTCTCGCGTCGAATAAATTCACTGGAAAAACTAATGTGACACATGTCACATGTGCTGGTGTGACCGAGCTTCCGGTAACGTTTGGTGATGTGACCGAGATTTCGGTCGCGTTTGTGCTGTGACATCCTATATGTTATGCCTGTTATGTGGTCGCATCACAAGTGACCACACCTCATGTCGCATCACGTGGTGTGACCAAAACTCATGTCACATCATATGGTGTGACCAAAACTGGTCGCATCAATTGATGTGACACATGTCACACTAGTTTTTCCACACGGTTAAAATAGTTTCTTGTATTTCAAGGTCTGTCTTGGATGTCCATTATAATTCTCCATAAGATCCAAGAAAGATCTTGAAATACAAGAAACTATTTTTACCGTGCAGTGTTGCCAATATCTTCAAATCTAGGCCAAAAAAAATAGGGCTAGGACCGATAAGGTAATATATGGAGAGCACTTTACGGTGGGGTGGAGAGCAATGTGCAAGGGGCGACAGATTCCCCATGTGTAATATTCTGTCACACTGGTCACACTCTCTTCTCACTATCTGAGAGTGCAGGCTACAGATAAAACATCTGGTCAAGTTATGTTGTGATATTACATTTCAGCTTGCCTCATTACGTACCATCTTCTAAAATATTTGCAATGTTCACTCTGACGAGCTCGCTTGATAATAATTACACCTTACAGCTTGGCTAATGTTGAGGCAGACTTGTGAAAACACGAAAAATTTCTCTCGGAGATGAGGGGGAGGTGCGGGGATGGGTGGCGAAGATGGCGAGGAGGAGGAGGAGGAGGAGGCGTGGACGCGGATGAGCCCCTCCTTATCCTCGCCAGTAATCAAACCTAAAGGCAAAAGCGATGATCCCCCCCCCCTCCTCCCCCGCGCCATGCCGCGCCACGCTAGTGTGCAGTGCTTGTTTAGCCCTGCTATGTATGATCGAGGGGGCTCAATGACGGCGACGGTGAAGATAAATAAGTGGAGGAATGCTCCACGCGTGAGACCGCGCGAGTGGGTACTCGCGGGGCGACCGGGCAGCACGCGGGTACCCGTTCAAACAAAAAAGCGGTGCTTACATTTCAAAGAAAAATCATGTTCGCCGACGTACATCTACAACCGTAACGATACGCCTTTTTACTCGTTCTTTACCTTTTCCACATCTCACTTAACATAGAGGTGAAAGAACGAGTATTGTGCTCAGTGCGGTGTAAGTTAGACCCCATTTTCAGCGAAGAAATGGTAATACTTACGGTTATGTCTGTGTAAGCATATTGTAGCTTTTTACCCAGTAATGAGTCAATAATAGAGGTTTTTTTCGAGTTACTAAGCAAAATTTTAAGAAATTAAGAATCTAAATTTCGAACAGAGACGTTCGACTGCTCGCCGCGGGACCACTTTTATCCCGTACGCATTACGACTTAATTACGGACGAACATACAACCAAATTACACTATTTGCCACATAAAGTTATCACGAAACGTATCAACAATTTTCAACATTCTGCAGCTTCTAATTAAAAAGTAAACATTACATTCATTTGTGTTTATCAACATTGAGAGTATCAATATCAACACCACCGATATGGGTTGTGCGCATGCGCGAGTAGAAACGCCATCTATTGAGATATTCTGTAATCATTTAAAGTTTGTCTCAAAGAGAAAACAAATGCCGCGAAAGGTTTGAACGTGGAAAGCCGTGACTGACAACAATGAGTCGTGTGTTATGGACTCACTATCCTGCTGTTGACTTACCATTTCTAGTTGAAAGCTAATATTAGTAACGTTAAGGGTAAAGAGGTAAAGAACGAGGTTTTTCTTTTTGTATCAAACGTGTTTGATGCGCTTACAATCTACTTGTTATTATTAGCCCTTCGAGAATCGCACTCGTTGAAATGGGTGCGCACTCACACCCACACCGCTTCAAGACCCTCGCCCCCATTGATTCTGTCCGCGTGCAGCAGTGAGAGCCCTGTCCCGCCGCGCCCCGCCACGCCCCGCCACGCCTCGCCACGCCCCGCCACGCGGCCCTGAGGGCGTGAGTCACACGATCATGCTGTTTACCGCGATCGCATGCGGCTGGAGGGGTACATACCGGGCCAGCACGGCCCGGGCCGAGTTGGCCGGCGCACAGCGAACCATCGCTCTCGCTGTGCCTTTGGTCGGCATCGAACCAGGGTCACGGAGGTCGGGCCCAAGCGAGGCGCGGCAGAGCGGGGCGAGGTGGGGTGGGGCGGGGTGAGGTGGGGTGGGGTGGGGCGGGGCGGGGCGGGGCCGCCTGACCCCTGAGCACGCCCGTACGGCACGCCGCCGCACCACGCGGCCGCACTCCGGCACGTCGGGGATCCGCCCCTTTCCCATGCGCTCATCTCGCCCCTCCCCTCCCCTCCCCTCTCCTCCTCCCCGCTCGGACCGGGCTTATCAACGCTGGTCGTTAGCAGGCCTTGGCATCGCCCAGGAGTATGGACAATCGCCTTTAATTAGTTTCATTTCCAGTCCCACCCGGTAGGAGTGCGTACCTCCCCGCCCCCCGCGTCTCTTCAGCTCCTCCTCTATATTGGCTTGGGTTACGTTCTGTTGCGGTTCCCCGACCGGCATCCGGCATTATTTGCACCGGTGGTGGCAGTGGTCGCCACGGCAGTGCGCAGCAGCCCCGGTGCGGTGTGACACGGGACACCTCGAGCAAGCGAAAGAGCGAGATAGGTAGAGAAGAGAGAAAGAGAGAGAGAGAGAGAGAGAGAGAGAGAGAGAGAGAGAGAGAGAGAGAGAGAGAGAGAGAGAGAGAGAGAGAGAGAGTAGGGCGCTAGTAGTGAAGGAGGACTAGGCAAACGATCCACCGCGTACATGTTATTGCTTTTGAATTAGAATTCAGCGTCCGTTTCCGCTGGGAGGCGCTGCGGCTCCGGTCGGCAAGCAGCCTATAGGCCCCGCAGCAGCAGCGCGGCCGGAGCGGTCCGGTCGCCGGGTTGACGCTAATGCTAACCTCTTGTCCGAATCGGCGAAAAAGGACCTATGATCCGTAGAGAATAACCCGTTTGGAGATTTGTTCCACGTCTCGGGGCGGGGCGTGCGGGGTGGGGCCAGGCTGTGGGGCGGCGGACGCGCGGCGCACAGTGGGCGATTGGACCCCTTTCCGTGGGAAAAAATCGTTTCATGGTTGTTTTTGTGTCAGGACGATCTCAAATGTAGGAAAATATGTGCAAAACGCTAGAACAGTGAAAACCTATGTATTTTAAGCAAAATCAATCATTTTTGGAGCAAATTTAACTATTTTTGATCCAAAATTTACCGTAGATATTGAAAATTTGATAACAATTTGATATTTCCGTTCCCTAGGAAGTAAGTAGTAAATAGAGCCGAAAAATAAGCAATTTTCCTGAATTTTGGGGCTTAAAATGCCGTAATAATCAGTCTTTTAACCACAAAAATTTAAAATTTTACGTATTTTTCACTTAAAAAAAAACTTAACAAAACAACTATATTATGACTTACAAACAAATATAAATTCATTTAAGATTTAAAGAAAATACAGTGCAAAAAAGAGAAAAATGCACATAAACTGCTTTAAAAGTGCAGAAAACTGAAACAAAAGTAAATGTCACGAATGATCAACAAATATAAATTCATTAAGAAACTAAAACAAAATAAAATAAACTATGCAAAGAAACAAAGTTCATAAAAAAACTGCAGAAAACCATAACAAGAAGGTAATCTTTTGAATTATAAACAAATATAAGTTCATTAATTGGTTTGAGTAAAATAAAATCTAAAAATTCAAATAGCACAACCTTTGCATCAAAAGTGCAAGAACGAATTTTACAAGAACTCTTCTTCTTCTTCGCTTTCGAAAAGGTCTGATTCCTTAAGGCCGGAAACGCTGGGTTCTACAAGAAAACTTAGCACAGTTTTGCAATACTTTAGTGTTTTTGGCTTAGGTTTTGGTCTCAAATTGTACAGCACCGGGTCACTTGATACAAGCAGGCAATGCAGGAGGTCTGTGTTCCCTGAAGTCCTGTTGCAAAGCCTGCCCGGCCTGCATAGCCCTAAGCCTATTTTAGCGTACTTATTACTGTTAATCGCCTGTAACTCGAAAAATCGTACGAAATCGTGCCGGGTGCGAGTGTGAGCAGTTAGAGGACACATATAAGTGTTGATTTATGCCAATATGTCCGTTTAATGTCGTTTTATTCGAAACTATAATGTCACTTTTGTGCATTTTTTTGTATATTTTCCGTCATACCAGACCGTTGCGCAGGTTATAGATATCATCATCTACTACCCTCGAAAGTGGTGCCTTTTAGGCACTGAAAACCGCTGGAATATCATCTAGAAGTTTCTTACTACATTCCGATAACAGTAGACAAAGATTTATTGATTTATGCCGTTTTTTGCCATTTTCTCACATAAAACCGGCCCTAGGTCCTAAACGCGGATGAATTTGATCGAAACAATTATTGCACATTATGCGCCGGTCATGGACCTGTGAAAGCCCACCACCCGTTTCAGCTGATCGGCACATCAACTTTTCTGATTTTTTCCCACGGAAAGGGGTCCAATCGCCCACTGTGCGGCGTGCCGTGCCGATGGCGGAGATACAGGCGCCACGCTACGCTACGCCACGCCACTCCCCCGCGAGGAACCCAGAGTGGCAGCGTGCCCACGGTTCACCGCAGCCGTTAGGACCAATAACGCCATTGGGCTGATGGCTGCACGCCGCGCCGCCCAGCCCCCCGCTGCCCCCGCCCTGGCCCTACCAAAATGATTTTCAATCGCTTCACAACCGAGAACCGACCAGCGGACTAGCGGACAAGGCGGATTGAAAAAGACATTTGGAGATCTAATTCTCGACGGATAAGTCATTGGAGGAGACGGCGTGCGCGTGTGCCGCGCGCCCAATTTGTTTTTATTTTTTTTTATTTGCTCCGCAATGACTTCCTCCAAGGGGTGCGGGGTACAGCTGTGTGGGTACTAGCCCCTCTCCCCCTCCCCTTTCCTTACCATGCGGCAGGCGCAGTCAAACGCGGTGGAACGCGCGGGAAGCACAACAGCATAAATTTGAAACTGTTTTGAAAGTTTATAAAATATTATCCTTTTTTTTTCTCTTTCTCTCTCTCTCTCTCTTTCTATGCGTGAGTCTCCTCGACGAGCCTCGCCTCACGCGCTGTCCTGTCAGGCGGGTCGTGAGTCGCTGCTGTCCTGAGCGGAGCGGAGCGACACACCTGCCGCTCCCGCCGGCCCGTCAGGGACGCCCCCTCGGGAGCAGCGCACCCCCCGCCCAGTAGCGGAAGACGCGGAGCCCCACGGAGCCACCTGGGGGGGAGGGAAGTTCAGGCGGAAAATAATATAGGAACCACTTCCAGCTGCCTCATAGGCAAAGCACGCTCTAGGCATGAGGACCCACAGGCATGTAGCGGGCGAGGATGCAAACCCGCTGGTTTGCCTGCGTTGCTGATTTTCACCAGGGGATGAGGGGTGGGGAGGAAAAACGAGAGCAAATAAAGAAAGTCAAAACTAGGAAAAATTGGTGAATGAAGATGATACGAAACGCTTTTACCGCAACTGGGATCATCGATAAGAACAAAGTTGTACCCCAATCCGGCTCTGCGGCTAATGCCGATGCTTATCTCTGGGGTGACGCGGTGGCGCGCGCGGTTCGGTCCGGCTTTGACGACCTGCCGTCCGACCGCACTGTCCGTCTCCTTCACACCCACCGATATCCTCCACGGGGACAGGGAGAGGGACAGAGTCCGAGGAAGAGAGGCAGCTTGGGAGGGAGGGAGAGAAAGAGGCAGCTTGAGGGAGGGAGGGAGGGAGGGAGGGGAGGGAGGGAGGGAGGGAGGGACGGAGGGAGGAGAGAGAGAGAGAGAGAGAGAGAGAGAGAGAGAGAGAGAGAGAGAGAGAGAGAGAGAGAGAGAGAGCGTGCAGGTGGGTCGCGGGGCGATGGAGGCCCCTGGCAGAGGCGGATCAGTCGTCCCCGCGCCCGCGCCGCACCGCGCCCAGAGAATCACTTTCCCAAGACTGTCACAACTTTTCGGGGGGGTCCAAGCAGCGCTGCCGGACCCGACCGACAACAATCTCCTTTATTATGATTATTTTTATTACTTTTCTCGGATTATGAATTCCGGTGAGCCGCCGCGGTGGCGGCAGCGGCGACCAGCGCATTGTGTGGATGTAAAACTCGTTTCCCCAGCGACTTTTTTTTTCCGCTCCGCAGGGCCGATACGGTAAGGCATTCTGATCGCGACGCCGCGGCCAAGCCCCGGCCCGGCTAGACAGATCGACTCGGACACATCGTTATAGCGGCGACGACACTACAGAGGACGGGGCGAGAGGAGGAAGGGGAAGCAGCAGAAAATACATGACAGAATTGTTTTTCTTTTCCTTTTTTTTTCGGCTGGACCGGGCTGACAGTGGCGCCCAACAGTACGTCGTCGTACCCCCGCCAGCGGGCTGCTAAATTGATTGGACAAAAACGAGCGACGACGTTTTATGTTTTCTGCGTTAGAGCGACGCGCGTCGCGCGCACCTTTCGGAGAAGCGCGGTGCAACGCGCACGAGCAAGTGCAGCATAAATCAAGAGTCAGTCGCATTAAAAATGGTTTTTCTCTCCGGTGTCGTCGCTTGGCGCCCGGCCGCCGCAAAGGCGAGCAGGGGCCCGGGAGAGAGGGGGAGGAGGTAGGAAGGCGGGGCCCACCTGTCACAGCGCCCGCGGCGCGGTTACACGCGGGCGACACGCTGGAAAAGTGATTCAGGGAGGGAGGCCCGGAACGAAACATTGTGTTCATTGGGGCCTAACGACTCGTTGGAGCGTTCATAGATTCACAGACACGCCACACACACACACACACACACATGCACACATGAGTGGTCTGCGCACGACGAGGGGAACAACACCAGAGGAAAGCGGCGTGAGAAATATCGAGAGTCGGCGCCCACACAAACAATCTTCGCCGAGAAGTGCGCACCCTTCTCAAGTTCGCCCGCGATCCCGCACGTCCGGTAGATTAAGACGTTTGTACAACGCGTTAAGCGGGACAGGACGGCACACGGCTCGCGGGCCCGCGCGCTAAACGCGCCCACCACTCATACTCATGCATACAAACGGACGGCCGTTAGCGTAACTCAGCGACTAGGATCGGTGGCCGGGGAGGAGAAGGGAGAGGTGAGGGGGCACCTGCCGGGGGTCAAGAGTGCCAGGGGGCGTTAGGTATGTGAGAGCGGCCAGGCCAGGCTCCGTCACGCCGGCACCATGCGATACGGGGGCTGCGGTGCACAGGACGGCGCGGAGGGGGGCGGCGGGCTGGGACTGGACAGAGATCTGGATTCGTACGCACACGCATTGTTTTGACCCCCGGTACACGTGTAGGTACGGTGGACAGGACAGGACAGGACACCACTTTCATTTCACTCGTTTAGTATTCCCCCTCCCCTGCGGGCCTGCACCTGGCCCGCTGCTGCCCCTGCCCCCTCCCCTTCATTAGGGGCGCAGAGCAGCAGTCTGCTGGACGCGAGCAGAATACGGTGGCGATGCTCCGCTCTCCTGCGGGAGAGTGTGCCGTCCTCGAGGGGGAAATTTAGAGTTGTTAACAACTCTAAAATATTTGTACACCTCGAAATCCAGAAAAAAAATGAGGAAGATTTCGAAAAAAAAATCAGAAAATTTCAGGAAAATTCTGAAAAAATTACAGAAAATTACAAAAATTTGGGTAAATTTCAAGCAAATGCGCACAAAATTCAAGAAAAATCAAGAAAAATTCACGAAAATTCAAAACATTTGGCCGTCCTGCTGAGGCAACGGCCTGCGACCCAAAAAACAGATCCACGGTGTTTGCCAGCTCAAAGTGAAACAGCAGTGCGTTTGCACCATTAATGTCCTGCGGAACGCGCCCCCGGAGAACGCCCCACAGGATGCCATCCTCCTGCTGCGGCTCCTGCGGCCCCAGGCCCAGGGCGGGGCGGGAGCAGCGGTGAGCGCTGTTGCAGAACAGAACAAGCCTCTAGTATGGGGCTTCATTCTACATACATACACAGTATATATCGTGGCCGCGGCGGGGCGGGCGGGGCGGGTCGGAGGAGGGAGAAGGGCCCCCACAAGTCATAAGCCGGGCAGCGATCGCGGCAGGGCAGGGCAGGGCAGGGCCGGCGGGGCAGTGACAAAGAGACCATGAGCAAGGATGCACGGCCCCGGTCCCGGCCTCGGCCACTCCGCAGCCAGCCTGCCGGACAGGACCCGCCCCACCGCTACCGCCCGGCCCCGGCCCTGCTGCACTGTTAAGCGAGAGAGGTTCGATTTTTGGTGTCTGGAGGAGGAGGATCGCGTGCTTCTCCGAGGATCAAAATGATCCACCACACCTTCCTCTTTTCAGATTGGACACTCGCAAAATACACCGTCGCGAAAGAAAAGTAGGATAAAGAGCCAAGCCCGCGATATATACCGAGACACATTTCAGCGGAGTGGACCGTGCCCGTGTCCCGCGAGCAGGAAACGGGTATTTTCCCCGATGTGGCCAAGCATTCCTCCAAGTCGGTGAGGCGCGGCACCGTGCCGCCCGGGCCCGGGGACCCGCACGCGCGGCAGCACGACAGCACAGCCGAGCGCCAGGACGGTATAGGGGCTCAACGGCGAGGCTGGGCGGAACGGGGTGGGGCCGGCGGGGGCCCGAATGTTCCAACAACCATGTACATAATAATAATAACAACAACAACAAAACCAAAACCATGACAAATTTATATTGCGTGCGTCTTGCGCACACAAAGTGGCTGCCGCCGTTGCAGACGTCGCGCGCGTCTCTCTCGTATTGTGCGCCGACGGCGGGCGCTGCTGCTGGCGCGCCACGCCACGCCACCGTGAACAAGCTCGGCTCAGCCAGGCCCGGCCCGGGCTATCGGTGGTATCGGTACCCTACACCTCACCCGCGCGCCCGCGCTCAGCCCGCGCTCAGCCCGCGCTCAGCCCGCGCTCAGCCTGCCGGCCCGGCCGGACCCTCGCCCCTCGCGTCGATCGGTATCGTCACGGACACGGTGTCAGCGCGGCTGCGGCTGCGGCTCGGTGCTCCTCGGGGAGCAGCTGCCATGCCCTGCCCCTGCCCTCCTACCGCTGATATTTCGCGGCCGCTGTCCAGCTGTCCGGGCCGCGAGCAAATGCGCGACGCCGCGCTGCAGAATTTTTTTCCCCCTTTTCAAGTTCTTTTTCGGTCCCAATGATACACTCCTCCCTCCTCCCCATTGCGTTATTTATAATGCCCCTCGCGCTCAGAGACCAGGGCTCCACGCCCCGCCGGGTCGGGGCCGGCGCCTCGTGTATCAATCATCGAAATGGCAACGGCCGCCGCCTTTTCTCGCCGTTTCTCACACCGCGTGTGTGCACTGCATGGGCGCCCAGCCCGGCACACCGCGGTGCGAGGAGAAATCACGGAAATCACTATATTATTCTCCGCGCTCACCACAACGGCAAACGGCACCTCCTATCGTCTCTCTTTGGTGGGGGGATGCACTGCACTTAGCTCGTTAAGGGGACGTTTTAGGTAGGTACTGTGTGGGGTAAGGGAGACGGGTTACATTGTTGGATTACAATGTGGTCAAGGTGCGCGACGAATACAGGCCCTGCAAGTGTGACATGTCTCGCATCCTCCTTGGGAAATCGATATGCGTAACGTGAAAAAAAAAAGAGGAACAATCTAATATTTGATTTCATACGTTAACTGATACGTGTCGTCGCGTTCCCTCGCAGGCGCAAAGGTATCTGAGGCGGCCCATCATCGCGGCCCTGCCTCGCCACGCCCCACCGCGCCCCGCCCCGCCAGGACCCGGTGAGAAAAAGTAAATAGAATATACATCAGATATAGTGCGGGCGGCGCGGGGCGGCGAGGCAGCTCCGGTGTAATTCCCTCATCACATCCACAAAACAAACACCCCAGTGATACAAGAATGCGTGTTTGGAACGGCATTAACGACGCCGCGCGGCTTGGCGCGGCATCGCGTGGCGTGGCGTGGCGTGGCGTGGCGGGGAGGCGCAGGCCCTTCCCACCATGGAGTTCCGCGCGAAGGGGTCCGACCCGACGGCATGCTTTGCGGTCGCCGAGCCGTGCCAGCCCAGCCCAGGCCCAGGCACAGTCAGTGTAATCACTCTATTGACAAGCCTTTTCACGGAACGAGTTTGAAGCCACAGAAATCGCCCTTGCTCCCGGCGTTTTGAGCACGCGCACCATGCCCACCTATAATCCTTAAGGGACTGGTTTTCGACCTGTCGGTTGCAGGACAGACGGGCAGCGCTCGCGCCTGCGCTCCTCCGAGGCTGGCAGAGTCATGCGAAGGAAGAAGAGGAAGTGAGATGGAGCTGGGGGCGTCGGGCCGACCCCCACCCCCACCTCCGCGTCGCCATGACTGTTCCCGGCCCCTACCTGCCCCCGGACAAGGTGTACGAGGAGGCCACCCCCCAGGTTCGGCTCGCCGCGCAGCGTGCCCCCGAGGACAGGTGAGCCCCAAGCCGAGGGGTCCTTCACTCAAAAAAAATATATTTAAAAAATCAGTGTACACCCCAAAAACAAAATCAGTAAAAATCAGAAAAAAAATAGAAAAAAAGTCAGAAAAAAATCAAGAGAAAATCAGATAAAAATCAGTACAAAGTCAAGGAAGATTACAAAAGGTTAGAAAAATCAGAAAAACCGGTGTACGCTTGAATTTTATAGTGAAGGACCCCTCTCCCCCAGCACGGCGAACAACTCGAGCCGTTTCGTTTTCACGCGCCATGCTGCTGAGAGCGACTCACCCCGTCCTCGCGGTGCTCGTGGTTCCACACAGGACGTCGACGGCGCCCAGCTCCAGCGGCACGACGAGCCACTCGGACCCGGCGGGGCGATCCTGCAGCAGCAGCAGCTGCTCCGACTGCGAGGAGGCGGAGGACGGCGTGACCAGCAGGGCCAGCAGGACCAGCAGGGCGAGCCGCCGGCAGCGCCAGCTGGAGGAGCTGTGCTGCGAGTTCCTGCTGCGGCACCGCATCAACCCGGAGCTCCTGTGCGCCTATCGGAGGAACCGGCGGGGTGAGTACACGCAGCCTATGAAAAGGTGGATTTAGTCTCATGAGGATGAGGCAAACAAATGAATGACGAGGTACGTTCTAAACGCGTTTTAGGGGCTCTAAAACGCGTTTAGAAACGTACCTAGTCATTCTATAGGGTATTCCGCTAGAGGGGAACAGGAACCTAAAGAAGAAGAGCATGACCGCCGGTTCTGTTTCCTCCCGAAATCGAGTTGGTCGACGCTAATCACTTTGCCTCGACTTTCGCTGTCAGCCAATGAGCGGACAGGAGGAAACAGAAAGCAGCAGGCGTGATAGTTCCTTCACAAGGTTCTGGTTTCAGTTAAGCGGAATACCTATTGTTTGCCTCATCCTCGTGAGACTAAATCCACCTAAAAATGCTCACACGCAATAGACCATTCCACCGAACGCAGAAGGACAGAAATATTCTTAAAGTATACGGGAAACAAATACAACAGGCATATGTCAAGCGTCAAGCTTCACGTACCTCTTTATAAACGAAAAATTGTGAAGAATTTGTGGCCGTGTCATTGAAGTAACGAGGAGTAATCTACAAGCTTATTTTTCTCTATTTCTGGCATTTTTTTTTTCTGTTCTTCCTCTAAGTGCGGTGGAATAGTCTCAGGGTTGTTACAGAGTCGGGAATTTTTATTTCCCTGACTTTTCCATGACTTTTCCATGACTGAATTCGAGGTTTTCCATGACCTTCCCCCAGACATATATAGGACTAGGTTTTTAAAAAGAAAACGATGTAAAGCAATACTTGCACTTGCACAATTTATTTATCCATTTTAAAGCCCTCTGAGGCACTCATTCGACATAAAATAAAAGAGCAAAACCGAGGGGGTGCTGTCTCAAGTAGCAGTTGTTCAATGATTTACATTAAAAAAAAAATCAAACGGGTTTTATTTTTATTTTGGATTGATTTTTTTGATTTCAAAATGACTTTTTGATTTTTCTGTTGATTCTTGATCTTTTTTCTGATCTTTCGATCTTTCGATATTTTTCTTGATTGTTCGGGATGACCTCAGAAAATACACGCACATCTGATCCAAATTATTCTCTCAATTACATGATTCAATAGGATTTTTAGTAAATTACGGTGAATTATGTATTTCGATTTATTCCAAATTATTGGAAATTAACTTGCAATAATGCAAAATAATCACAATTATTTCAAATAATTTTTAAAACTTTTCAGAAACAAATTTTGCTCTGCAATTGAAAGGGTGGCGTGAAAACATAGAAAATTTTTGCGGCAGTAAACCTCCCGAAGGAGGTTGCGGTTCCCGCCAGGCACAGGGCTTTTACCCCCTGTGGCAGCCAACTGCTTCGGTGTTCCATGGGAACCGGCGCTTTGCTGACTGCGATCCTATCGCGCAATTCGACAGATTTGATCCCCGTACCACCATTGGCCTACCCCTAGAGGTACGAGCGGTGTCAAGGGCGTTAGACTTCCTGATCCCAGTTTCAGAGGCCTTACCTCAGAGGGGTACGCGGGATTCGAACCCACAACCCCGAGTGCCGACACGTAGCCAGAACAGGAAGCGACCCAACGCCCAGAGCCACCGAGCCAACGGAGGTGAGACGTGTTTAATTTCTACTTGACCTGCCCTGGAGCAGCTGCCAAATGAAATGCCAAGCGCGAAAAATACTTTCCCGAGTGGGAGTCGAACTTGGGACCTCTCGGTTCAGTATTGCGCGCTCTACCAACTGAGCCACGACGTTTCGTTGACTGCCTAGTGCGACGGGTTCGCGTCGTATTTGCCCTATCCCCCAGCCTCCAGCCAGGAGGATTTCTGAGAAAACCTGTGATTTTTTTATTTTTTATCTTTTTTGATAGTTATTTTTATTTTTGTTTTATTTTTTTTCGTGATTTTTTTTGGCCTTGTTCAATGATTTTAGAAGACAGCACCCCCTCGAGCAAAACCTTTGTTACGGCGCGGCAGGCAGAGAACAGGGGAGATACTGCAATTTAACAAACTTCCCTGACTCGGCGCTTGATTTCCCTGACTTTTTCATGACTTCCATGACTCGAATTTTTTTCCATGACTTTTCCATGACTTCCAGGTTTTCCATGACCTGTGACAACCCTGGGTGGAATAGTCTACTTAGTCGAGTTTTTTTTTTTCGATCACGTGATTAGCAAACACAATTATTGTCTCGACCTTTAAAAGTATCGAAGTCTTTTCCAATATTCTGATATAAATAAGCTGCGTTCCGCGAAACCGAGTGATAACCGCTAAAGGCGCGGGAGTGTGCGTGAGCCCCAGCAGCCTATACGCACTGCGCGTCCCGGAGGCCCCGGAGCGTGCGATTCTCGGCACCCCGTGTGGCGTGCGGCTGCGGCACTCACTCATGTCGGGCCGGGCGCGGCCGAGGCGGCAACTTGTGCCTTCCGCGTCCGGCCGGCCCGGACCAGAAATGGCCACCCACTGGCCGGACCCCTGACGGTGCGGGGCCGGGCGGGGCGGGGCGGCGCGAGCTAGGAGGCAATTAACAGGCGCAACGATGCGCATTTGTCTTGGCGATGCCGCCCCGCGATGCGATGCGATGCGCCATTAAAATAATGCAGATTTGTCGGAGCCCGCCTCGCAAGTTGAACTCCGCCAGCATCGGAGGACTTTCGTTAGTCATGCTCCAAAAACGAATTTCAACGGATTTGACCTATAACCTCACATTGCCGTGCTCAACTTTCCGCAGGAGAGTATCGGCTCCCTACCATTGTCTCGAACGGACTAACCCGGGTAGCCTGGTCCGGGTAGCTCCCCGATGACCCTCTAGTAAAATAGAAGCCCCTTTCTACTTGAAATAACGTGATACGCGTCCTAACCTAACCTTACCTCTCTGAGAAACAACCTCAGTATGCGCGAGGGAGGCGCGCGCGGTCCTCACCTCTCACCTCCGGCGACAAAACGAGTCAAACCAACTTTCCTCCGAGCTCCGGCTGCTCCGGCGCGAGTGGCACGCGTAGTGTCGCAACAACACCTCGCCCCGCCCGCCCCGCCCAGCCCCACTCCTTACCTCCGCACTTTATGCCGCGAGACACTGCAGCCCGCCCGTTCGTTCCTGTTGTTGCTGGCCTCCTAGCCGCAGCGGCCGCGTCCACCTCGGGGAAAGCAATACTGGTCTCCAGTGCTATTCGAGTACCGGCCAGCAGTGAAATTGTCTCCACTTTCTGCAGCGGCCGCGGGTCCGAGAGCAAAAGGAATCCCGTCCCGCCGGCTCAACGCGCACACTCCGCCTTATCCATAAACACGACTACGTATGATATAACCTCACACAGTACTTCTTTCGTTCTAAACTCAAACACTCGACCCGCCGGCCCGCGTTCGCCCGCGAGCCATCGCGCCAATTGGAAGCACGTAACTGCGATGCGAATCGCAATGGAACGGTTACGACCCCCGTGACTGGTGCCATCCTTGTCGCTCCGTTGGCAGAGGGAGGGCGCGTGGGAGCGAGATGGAGAATGGGGAGGATATACGCATGCGCGTCCCGCACCGGGTCAGATTGCCCCTCCTGACGCTAATAGACCGTTTAGACCAGGTACACGTTCAGTCGCGCGAAATCGGAAACGTTTCCATATGAAAATCCAAAGCCGGTGGGCCATTTGGAACCGTTATTGAAACCTTGTAATTTTTTTCCAAGTTGAAAATATTACAACGTATTAAAATGTCCACGAGAGGAACAGCCTATACAGGTCAGCCCCACAACCCGCCGCTGCCGCTGGTGCTCTTCTATGAGAGTGGCTGGGAAGGTGGATTGGAATGACTTTTGGCCCGGAGTCAACCCTGCCCACCCTGGCCGCCCCGGCCTGCTCCCGCCTCCTCGTGATGATAAGACGTGTTGGAGGCCACGGGCTGCGCCTGCGCGCCTGCGCTGCTTGTAAGTGAAATTACCCCCGAGAGCCGTGGCCCGACCCGCCCGCCTGAGCTCTCCCGTTATGTAGAGAGTGGTCCTGTGTTGTGTCACTCCCTCCTGGAGGTCGATAAGTAAGTACCGCTGCCGCCTGAGCCACAGTAAGTGTGTTGTGGGTCCAATAACGGAGCGGGGCGGCGCGTCCGACGCCGCGCCGCGCGACGTTCGTTGTTAAGCATTTAAGCCCTGCGTCCGTCTTCTTATCGCCGCGATGACCGTGTCCCCCAGCACTCGGGCCCACCCAACCTGTCCGTCCGGCCTCTCCTCCCGGCCCGTCCGAGCCTCACCACGACGACATAATGAGAATTGTGTGTCAGGGGTTCAAAACCTTTCAGAACGTGGGAAAAAACGTCGTCAGGATCTTCTTTTTCTTCCGCTTCTGCTTGCGCTTTATATATAAACATTCTTGCCCCGCGGATTGAGCAGCCAAGTGGACAGGAAGCAGCTGATGCTTTTGGTGGAGTGGCTGAAGTCAGCCAGTCGCGTCTCGCGTAAGTAAGTATATATGTACTGCGTCCGAGCAGGCGGGCCGGCACGGCCGCGGCGCCGTCCGTGCATCAGCCGCCCGGAACCGGCCCGGTCCGGCCAGTTACACGAATGCACGCACGCATGCACGCACCGCACCGCCTTCATATATATTTTCACATAGACCACGCGGGGCAGAAGTAGAACGGCGCGCACGCTTAATATGAGCAAAGCAGCCTGGCACCGGCTGCTGTCACTCTTTTTTGCACCGCGTTCTCCCGCCCCTCCCCACCTCGCCCCGTCCCCCGCCTTCGCCCTCATTGGGGCCACCACCTGCGGCGCTTTTGCGACTTTAGCGCCGGGGAGGGCCCCCTCCGGAGCGGGCGCGGCGGGGGGGCACTCACTGCCGCGGGAAGAGGAAAGGGGTATATACGGCGTGGTGCGGCGGCGGGGCGTGGCGGGGCGCGGCGGGGCGCGGCGGGGCGCGGCGGGGCGCGGCGGGGCGCGGCGGGGCGCATCTCGGGGAGCGGACATGCGCGGCAGGCGGGAGTCTTGCCCGTCATATATGAGTCTGCAACAATACATCGGCCCCCTCCTTCTCTTCCTCCGGCCGGCCGGCCCCCCCACGGGGAGGCAAGGCGGGGCAGGCGCGTCGAGTGGAAAAGGGGGAGGGGGGGGGCTCTAGGTGGCATGTGCGACAAAGTAGTGGATGCGGCGGGGCTGGACGCGGGGAGGAGAGCAGCTGTGGTGGTCCTCTATAGCGCTGGTTGATCCGGATGTTTATGCCTTCCAAGAGGGATGACTAAAGACCGAGCATAGGAGACCACGCCCCGGCCCTGGGCGCTGCCGAGGAGCTTTGGGTCCGCGGCGGCGGCGCGGCGTTGTCAGCCTCATCCTTGTCCCTCTGCCCGCCGCGTCCCGTCCCGTCGTCCCTTCCCCGCCGAGCCTACCGATCGCCGTACCGCGCGCGCGCGCCCCTCCACGGTGAAAACGGAATGCGTTTTATTTGCATCACAAAGATACGCGAGTCCTGAGTCCTGACCTCAGCCAACCTGTCTCTCGCACTGCGCCGCGCCGTGTATGCCCCTCGCCTGTACTTTTGTTCTCTGCCATTTTGTTCCATCTGGCGTCCGGACGCCGTTCTCCGTTCTCCTCTTCCTTTTTCTCCCGCGGCCGCACCGCGCTGCTGCCAGTGTCGACTGCTTCTAGATTCCGCTCTCCGCATATACAAAACTCTTACATTTCGCTCTCTCGGTCCGTTTCACATACGACGCCTCCTCGACAGAAAGACGGGCACTCCAGGGCGTGCGGAGCGGCGGACGGGGGACGGAGCGAGGCGCCTGCAAGTGCTGCAAGGCGATGCCGTGCGAAGTCCTCCAGAGACATCCTGCGCTGCCCTGCCAGCCGCGTGCGTGTGCGTGGGAGGGAATCGATTCCGCACCCCCACCAGGGATCTTATCTCTCTCTCTTTATCTTTTTTCACCCGGACGCCCGAATAGGTTTGAAAATATAAACAGAAAATTAAATTAAGGAGGCTGTAAGAGGGGAGGTCAGACGGATCAGACTCCTCACGATGGTGTTCGACCCAGGGCAACCGGCGATACTCCACGCGCGCGAGGGAATCGCGCCCGGAGTATGCTCGTCGACGCTGCCGACTCCCGTGCCTGGGCAGCACCTCTCTCGTTCGTGTCGAATGGGTTGCCTATCCAACAGGCGATGTCCTCACACTGCATGGCAGCGACGGAATTCAGCTGAGTCACCAGCGTGGCCGACAGCATTCGGACCACAAAAATGTTATCTTTAATTTCCCCACCCCTCGCGGGTTAAACGGCTCAGATCACGGACAATTCCGGGGCACACGGAGGCCGAATTGGCACGCTGAACGCGGAGCTTCCTCGTCTAGTGGACCTTTGCTCATTCTAAATTAATCACGCTGTAAAATACAGTGCCCTCGGCGATGCGGTAAAGACGTCCGCCTGTGAAGTGTCCGCTCTGATGGCGGTAAAACTTAAAAGTTTATTCTCGTGAGATATTCCGAGGAGAGGTCATCGGCATTATTACTATGTGCTGCAGAGTATGAGCGAGGGAAAGGGAGGGCAGCTGAGGGAGGGGGGGGAGGGGGGCGAGAGGAATGGTGCTATCGACGGATCGTCGATATACGATACAGTGCCATCCAGCTCGGCTCCGCACTGGCCGGCCGCGGCCGGGCCGGGCCGGGCAGCGCGGGGCCGTCCGTATTGCAGGCAGGCTGCAGGTCCGCCTCCAGTGCAAACCTGCTGCTGCTGCAGTGCAGTCAGCGATTGCAACACGGCGAAGGAATTTCGCGGAAATTTAAGCTCATTTGCAAAGGGGTGCTAATAATTTTTGAAATAATGACATCGATTTTTGCGGGTACGGCGAATAAACTAGAAAGGGGTGGGCCGCTGGCGCCGCTGGCAGTCGAGCCGCACAGCACGATCTTGCCCGCCGTAACTCCGCACTTTAGTAGCGGCGTAAACCACTGGCCAGGTTGGCCCGGAGTTCGAGTACGGTCGGTAGCCGCGCCTGGAAAATAAAAACAGAAAAGCCTCAACTCGCGTCCGGGGCGGGCCGGCGAGTTACGTGGCGCGAGCGGCGCGCGCGCTCGCTGCATTCTCGCACAGGCAGGCCGGCAGGCAGGCGCGCGCCGCGGGGCGGCTCAGGGCAGGAATGCAGCCCGCGGAATGGAATTTCTAGGAACCTTAATCGCGAGCCCAGTCCCTGTCTCTGTCCTACCGGGGCCCCGCCCTGCGCCGCCCTGCGCCGCCGCCCTGCTTCCTGGCCCTCGCACCTGGCGGCCGCCCAGGCGATAGGCAGCCCATCGGGCTCGCCGGGACGCGGTGGCCTGGCACTTCCCTCTTCCTGCCGACTTATTCCTAAAGAGAACTTTCCTCGCCCTGTCTCTCTCACACTCATGGGATCCGTCGTATAGGTGCGAGAGAGACAGAGCGAGGAGAGCGCTCTTCGGAACAGGTCGGCGGCTGGGACGCGGGGCAACGCGGGCCCTCCCAATGGGTGTTAAAGGTTAATACTGGCCCGATGCCATCGGGTCGGGTCGGGACGCCTCATGGGTGCATCGCATAGGCCAGGCAATAGGCCGGTGTGTGGCTATTGGCTGCTGCAAGGCACCGCACTGCAGGCGGCCCGGCACTCTAATGAAGTCTCGCGCGCCGGGATTACAATGGGCCAATGAAAGAAGAGTGCCTGCACGAGTAGAGTGACCTCGGCCCCGGCCCTCGTCCTACCCACCCTTCCCCCTTTTAGGCGCACTCGGCTATGCGGCATGTAACGGGAGACCAGCGCGGCGCGGCGGCCAGGGATCAGTTACACTTACCAAGGTACCTTAAATCGACCCGTCAAAGGGGGAGGGGGGGGGGCGGACTGTACAGAGCCAAAGATAAGGTCATGCACGGTAGTGAAAAATCGTTTACTCCGATCACGAGGGATTCTCCACCACGGCTGGCATCGGCAGCTCCGACGACACTGCCCTCAGGGTGCTTCATACTTCCCCACCCGTTGGACCCGACATTGCGCCCCGCCCCCAATGCAGCTTCCACCCCAGTGGGCATTTAGACGACCCCTACGATACTCTCATCAAGAGTGTACTTCATAGTACTTCCCAACCCGTTGGACCCCACGCCGCGCACCGCTCCGCCACGCCTCCAGGTGGCTGGCACGCGAGATGAGCCTGCCGGGCCGGGCAGCGCAGCTGCTGCTGCTTCACGCCGTCAGCTAAACGCCACCGGGGGGCCGCAGGGCCTGCGAGGCGATTCCGAACACCGCGTTTCGTTAGCTCCCTCTCTCTTGCTCCGTATGGCCGTGCCCAATGAGTGCAACAAGGAAGGAGCGACGAGACCGCAGTGTGCGGAATCACCCTACTGGGCCTGGGCCTGGCCTGCGCCCCGCCCGAGCCGCACGTGCACGTCTGGTATGTGTGCCGAGCATCTAGTCCTGCCCCGGCCCGGGTCCGCGGCTAGGCGGCCCCCCGCTGACCACCGCCCTGGCCACTAGAGCCTGGTCACACATTCAGCAGCTGGCGTGACCTGGCCCGCCCGCCCCGCCCCGCCCCGCCCCGCCCGTGACCCCGCGGGCGCTATGCTGCTATCACGTAGCAGCCGGCCGGGCCTGGAGCTCGTAACGCTGTCACCGCGCCACACAACACCTCCAATCAACCGGGGCCACGAGTTATGGCCGCACTCCCGCCCAGGCAGCCGGAGCAGCGCCCACCGCTGCAGGCCACGCTGCCGTGAGAGAGACTATGGATTTAGGAGACAGTTTCAGTCGATCGACTTTTCTAATCAACCCCGGTGTAAGTTCACAGACACCGTCTGAGGCTTTCTTGTTTTGTTTTCCGCCGACTTCTCCACAGGAGATGTATATATGGGAAATAAGAGAAAAGCTGCAACTGGTATTACATGACAAATATTTGCAGTAGTCCAGTTCGGTCCCGTTCAAAATATTATGCCTTCTGCAGATGATAAAAATCCCTGCCTACGCTTCGATACTCGTGAGCCGGAGCGTCGAGGAGATGAGCTCCCAGCTCCCTCCCCGACCCGTCCGGTGCGGTGCGGTGCGTGTCCCTGACCTGAGGTAGGTCGCGGCCGCGGCAGCGCACTGGCAGCGGCGGCATAAAGTCTGTATTTTGATGCTCTGCGGTCGGCGCGTGAGTCATTCCACTTTAGTTGCGTCCAAATTACTCTCCCTCCCTCTCATCTCTCTTCCCGCGAGCTTATACCTTCCCACCGCCACTCTACACGCCCCCCCCCCGGCATCCTCCCTATCCCCACCACCACCGCCGCCGCTCCACTTCTCTTCCAGAGGTTTTTCAGTCCCGCCAGTCCCTGGAATATTGCTTGCGTACTCTAAATACGGCCTGCTATACGCCGCGCGTGAGGGCCTCGCGGACGTGAGAGACTTCTGCACGCGGCGTTTCCGGCGTAGCAAACGAGGCAGTATGGTGGGGCGGCGGAGGCGGCTGCGGGGCGCGGCCGGGTCGGACCTGTTCGGGCCGCAGGCCGCAGGCATCGTAGGGTCCGGGTTCAACGATTTCTATTCCGCTGTACTTCACCTGCCGCGTGCCCTGCCCTGCCCTGCCCTGCCCTGCCCTGCTGGAGCCCTGCTGTCCTGCGGGCCCTGCTCGGACCCTTTGAACCGCAGCCCACCGCTCGCAGCAGCGCGGCGCGGGGGAGAGACTGGCCCTGGCCCGCGCCCGCGCCCGCAGGAGCAAAGCAGGCCTCCGAGCAGTTTACTCTCACATTTTTGAGACTCCACACGTAGGAGTACGACGGCCTGCGGTGGCCCCGGGCAACCGGAGACCAAGGTGTGTCCGCGCAGGTGTAAAGGAGACCGCGTTGTTTTCGTCTTAATTTTTTTTCCTCGTTCTTATTTGCTCGTGCGCGGCGCTCCGGAAATCACGAGCATACCTCCAGCTCCGCAGCGCCGCGCCGCGCCGCGCCCGGGCCAGCTCGTCAATGGCGTACTACAACATGGACACGGTGGAGGGAGAGAAGGTGGCGGCACTAGGCGGCTGACCGAGGGACAGAAATCCTCACAACTTAGGGGATTAACGCCGGGGTCGAGGCAAGCTGGAGCGGCGCGTCAGCGTAAGCTCGGTCGGGGCTGGCCCATCTACCTGCTGGCCGCCTCGACTCAGCTTCAGCCGCGCCGACCCTCGAGCTGTCCCCCTGCCGGCCCCGGGCCAGCCCCGGGGCTGGAGCGGCTCGACCCGGCTCGGCAAGCTGCCGGCCAATCAGCGCGCGCTCCCCGACCAGCGCGATATTTCAAACAGTCTAAACTGTACATTTGATTGCAAATTACGCTAGAACTGTATTATTTGCACGATTCAGGGCGATTGTGAGTTAGAAAGGTCAGAGATGTATTTTGTAGATGAGGCAAAGGTTAAAAAGTTAGGTTCTGAGCGATACATGGGTAAGACATGAGACATGATGTAACAACAGAAAATTTATGATTATAAGGGAAACTAATTAATGCGGGCCCTTTTGGCCAAGTCGCGGTTTCGTCTGTGCGACTCTTGCACTGCCCTGTCCGCCTCGGCACAGACAAAATGCATGCGGCAGTTGAGGTAGTGGGCGATGATGGCCGTGGTCAGGCCGCGCTGGTGCTGCTCACAGCCGATCATCGCCACACTGTCTTCCTTCGACGCTAGCAGGTCATCCAAAACAGTGAAAAGAAATGATGCATGCAGGCTGCACTTCGCAGACACACGAAGAACACTCTCCTCAAGCTGAAAGGTGACAACATTAATTAGTGTGACACTTTAAATCAATATGTTCGTATTTTGTTTAATCTGTCTAACCTTTGTCAATAGGTTATATAATTTACTGGAAGGCCTGAGCAATCCACCTCTTGACCTCATCTGGAGCAAGGTTTCCCTGTCCTCAAAAGGTGTAGAATCTGCTGCACAAACCTCCAAGCTGCAGGTTAAACAATCTTTGGCAGGTTTCACTTTCCGCATTTTCCTGGAGATGTAGCCTCCAAACACAGTTAATGCGTAAGGGTCAATAGGAGCCATGAGAGCGTCCTGGTGGTCCATGTCTTCAAATAATTCATTTGCAACTACATCTCCATCAAGGTAGTCATCAATTTTTTTGTGTAATATTTCTACATTTTCCTTATACCTATCCCCTTCCAAATCTTTTAAATCTAACAGGGCTTGCAGCATTTCACTTCCAGTAACATTACTTCCTCGGGGAGGTTTAATCAAACTATATGTCATCAATAGACGATAGACGTTGATAAACATGAGAGGGTCAGGATGGTTGTTGGCACCACAGGCTCCCCGTATATGCCCAAAGAAATGCTGTGTAGAAAGTAAAAATTAAAAATAACCATCATAAAAATTTAATCTAAATTAAATCTAGAGAGCATAGAGAAAAGTGTCTTTAATGAACTTGCTTACTTCAAGAGAGTCCTGATTTATTCTTCTTGTCATCAGATATTTGAAGCCACAGTCTTGTGAAAGGTATTTCACAAGACTAATTGCTGTGTTGACGGTGACAACCAGACCCAGGTATGACGCAGTAGTCAACTCATCTTCAAAACTGACATGAGGTTTGTTCTTTTTTTTCCTCTTCCCCGTCCCCACAGATTCATGCTTCAATATTGCGATATCATTCATTGTTTTTAGATAGTCAAGGAAATCCAGCAATACCTGCCACAAGGACTATTGTTTACAAATATATTCTC
This sequence comes from Frankliniella fusca, assembly GCA_029379305.1. Taxonomy (NCBI): domain Eukaryota; kingdom Metazoa; phylum Arthropoda; class Insecta; order Thysanoptera; family Thripidae; genus Frankliniella; species Frankliniella fusca. Next base: position 151,692 of record JAHWGI010000106.1, read on the forward strand.
AAAATATCATAGCTTGTCATAGCACGAGATAAAATAACTTCTACCTTGTGATGATGAGAGCTCGGATCTGCCTGCAAACCTTGCCATGGAACCTGCCCATTCATTGCATCTATCACTGAGTTAATTCGACGTATGAACTCAATTGTAGGTTCAGCATCCCTCAACCTCTCATCTCCAAGTGCTCTATAGTGCTCCATGCACACTGCAACTCTTTCTCCCCGCGCCGCGCCGCGCCCTGGCCAGCTCGTCAATGGCGTACTACAACATGGAGGTTGATGTACAAGTGATGGGCTGGTGGGGGCGCGGTGGGGCGGGGCGTCCGAGTACTTAGCTCGAGGGGGGAGACCTTGTACGGCCCCCAAAAGTCATTTTAAATAAAACATAAAAAATAAATTTAAGAAATCAAAATAAAATCCAGAAAAAAAAAGATACAGCAAAATCCGAAAAATCGTGAACAAATGAGCAAAAAGTGAAAAAAGAAAAAGGCAGAGATTGAGGGAACATATCAAAAATGATCAAAAAGTAACGGAAATGTTCCTTAAAAAATCAAAGGAAAAATTAAAACTAATAATAAAAATATCAAAAACAATCAAAAGTCATAAAAATCATTTGTACACATTTTGTGTGGGTTCCCCCCTCGACCCAGCCCATCTTGGTGACTGCATCCCATCCCGCGGCTTCAAGGAAAATCTGATATAATTATTTCTCCAAGAGGGTCGTGGAGCTTATTTGAATGGAATCAAAAGCCGATTATTGCTCTCTTATCATCTTGGTCACACACATACACACACACCTACACACACACACACACATACACACACACACACGAAGGGGGAAGGGATATGATCAAGGGAAGGCGTATTAAAGGGCGAACCATGAGAGGAGAGAAGAAAACACAAGGTGAAGGGGTGGGGGAGATTTACAGCCAGGGTCTCATTAACAAAAAATAAAGAAGAACGAAAATAATAAAACAATTTCGAGTCGCGCCGGCCAACGTGAAGGACGGTGGTGGCGTTCCAGGAACAAACTCGGCTCACACACACCACACACTTCGCGCTCACACTTGCACACACGCAGATGCAGTATATAGTAGGGCCGCCGGGCCGGAGGCCTGTGTATACGCAGGGAGTCCCTGAGCCCTTGATATTCATGCTATTCATGGGGTGCCTCGGGGCCTGGGTCCGGTCCCTGGGCCGCTCCGGCTCCCGCTCCGACCCGACCACCTCCACGGGGCCCTCTACTCCACGAGCCCTTCCGTGCGCCCCGCCGGCCCCGCCCCGCCGCCCCGCCCCGCCTCCAGGCCGGACCGAAAAAGCTTCTGATCCCGTCAACCGCCCGCCTTCCGTATTTCTGAGCCACGCATTACGTACTGTACTTTCAAACAAAAAGGTGATGGCTCGTCACCTCACGAGAGTCGCCGCCAGCCGCCAGCCGCCAGCCGCCAGCCGCCGCCGTAGAGACACTTCAGCCGTGCAGCGTGGGCCGCCCGCCGGCAGGCGCGCGAGCGGGTTGCCTATCCCTCAGCAGGCTGATTCGGAAGCTCTCTCAGCTCAGCCGTGCAGCGTGGGCCGCCCGCCGGCAGGCGCGCGAGCGGGTTGCCTATCCCTCAGCAGGCTGATTCGGAAGCTCTCTCAGCTCAGCCGTGCAGCGTGGGCCGCCCGCCGGCAGGCGCGCGAGCGGGTTGCCTATCCCTCAGCAGGCTGATTCGGAAGCTCTCTCAGCTCAGCCGTGCAGCGTGGGCCGCCCGCCGGCAGGCGCGCGAGCGGGTTGCCTATCCCTCAGCAGGCTGATTCGGAAGCTCTCTCAGCTCAGCCGTGCAGCGTGGGCCGCCCGCCGGCAGGCGCGCGAGCGGGTTGCCTATCCCTCAGCAGGCTGATTCGGAAGCTCTCTCAGCTCAGCCGTGCAGCGTGGGCCGCCCGCCGGCAGGCGCGCGAGCGGGTTGCCTATCCCTCAGCAGGCTGATTCGGAAGCTCTCTCAGCTCAGCTGTGCAGCCATCCTCGTCGATCCTCTGGCGACGCCCTATGCCGGGGACGGCAGCGTCGCGTCGCGTCGCTTGCGTCTGACAAGGACAGAGGCGCGAGAGCGATCTTCGGAAGAAGACGGCTGGTCGTGCAGCCCGCGGCGGGGCGAGCCTGAGCCGGGGCCTTGCCTGTGGGTGTGGGTCTGGCCTGACGCGCCCCTCCCCGTCCCGGTGATCAAGTGGGGGAGAAGCAAAGTGGGTTTTTGGTGGCGAGCCGACATGCTGCCCTGGCCTGCCCCCGGGGGCTCGGGGGCTCAAGCAGCTCCCGGAGGGTCCTGCCCGCCCAGCCGCGCCCAGCTACCGCCGCCGCAGCGGCTGCTGCCGACGGCTGCCGTTAAAAATTAGAAATTAGGCAGCGCCGCCTGCTGGTGGTGCCGCCTTGTGCGGCTCGTTGAGGAGGCCGGCCCGGGACGGGCTGGGGCGCGGGGTCCGGGGGCTCGGTCCGGACTGGACCGGACCGGCTCGGGCGTGGCCCCGGGGGCAGAGAGACAGAGACAGAGAGAGAGAGAGACAGAGAGAGGGAGAGAGAGAGAGAGACAGAGAGAGAGAGAGAGAGAGAGAGAGAGAGAGAGAGAGAGAGAGAGAGAGAGAGAGAAGCAGGACAGGAGGGCGTGGAGGTAAACACGCCGTGCATGAGCTGCTCACGCAAATATCAGATCGTGCATGTCGCAGTTTGCATGTGTTTGACTAGACGGCGGCCGGGGCCGGGACTCGCACACGACAAGGCGGCAGCAGGCGACTCACTTTAGGGAAATGACTGGCTCTGATTATACCTACGGCTGGTGCACCGTGCGTGAGTGAGCCCCGCGCGTGAGCCCCGCGCCCCGCGCTACCTCGAGCGTCATTCCTCGCGGCAGCCGTCTGATTCCGCAGATCGCTCTTGTGCCTCCGTCCTTGTGCACCTGTGGCGATGCTGTATGTTTGGGATGGCAGGAAACCATGAGTGCGACAAGGACGGAGGCGCGAGAGCGATCTCTTTGGAAGCAGCCTGCAGCGCAAGAGGTGCGCGCATGTCCTCGCGTAAGAGACATTTTAGGGGGGCTGCTGGTCTGGAGCGGGCCGGGCCGGGCCGGGCTGGGCAAGCGGACCTGAATTGCCCGAATAAGCGGGACTGGGGACCGCGGGGCCGCACCGCCGGCGAGGTGGTCAGGGCAGGGGTCACCTCCTGGGGGGACATGTCGGGGCTCTGAACCGGGTCAGGCCCGGGGGCCCAGCCCAGCCCTGCCCAGCCCAGCAGGCCGCGGCCCTGCTCGACCAGCCGCCGCACCCCCGAGCCTGTGCGCTGCGACCCGCCCTGCCCCTGCCCTGCGCCGGAGCTGCGAGCCTGGAGGGCCCAACACACACACAACACACACACACACACACACACACACACGGCGGCTGAACCTACTTTGCGCGCCTCCGCCTGAGCTCGCTCTGAGACCGCCCCTCCCTGCCTTGCCCTCCCCTCCCCTCCCGCCTGAATGAGGAGGCGGTGAGCGGGATATATAACCTGTTCAGCGGTCGCCGGCACCCGCGAGCTCCTCTCCATCTCCCTCCTCTGACCCCCTCCATCCTCGCCTCCTCCATCCCCGCCGCCCACCGGCGAACGAGCAACCAAAACAAAGGCCAACGCACACCGGGTTGTTTTTGTTGTGGCAGTAGTTCGATTGAACCCCCGCCCCCCTGTCCTAACCGCCCATGCACACGCGCACATACACACACAACACACACACGCTCGACTCACATCCGTAAATAAAAACACACATGGACATTCATACGATTTACTCGGCTGGTGCCCCGCCAAAACGCTGTCAATGTCGGTGTCGGTCAATACACACGCAAACGCAAGAGCTGTCAGCTGTGCAGGCGCAAGCGTCACCTTGTGTTGGTAACTTGAAATCAAAGAGCAGCGTCACAGTCCGTAAGCGCGGAGGGATAACGAGGCGATCCAACACATACTCTCCGCGGTTAGCCCAGCCCACACCGGCGCCCGCAGCGGAAAAGCGAAACGAAAAAGGGGGACGGAATGTCTCATTCCTCCTGTCAACCGGAGGGACATAATTTGACGTTTTTAAGGCGTCAGCACAATGACTGTTTTGGAACAAGTGGTACAGTGAAGAGACGCGGCGAACGGCGGCGAGGAGGATGAGGGAGGAGTGGAGATAAAGATTTTCGGAGAGCCTGGGAAGGGAGAGGAGGAGGAGGAGAGCGAGCGGAGGTGGAGAAGAGGCGGACGCGCGAGGAGAGGTGAGCTCGAGGGAAATAAGAAGGGCATAAGGGAGTGAGGAAAAGCGAGGCGCGGGGCGGGCAGGGGAGGGGCGGGGCGTGGCGGGGAGGCTCGGCGCTGCCCGGCCCGGCTGCCGCCGCGTACAACTACCTGTACCGCCCCCTCCCCTCCCACCTTGCCCTATCGGGGGCCGGCCCTAAGCGGCCAGCGCTACTCACGCGCGGCCAGCCCTGGCCTGCCCCGGCGTGGCGGTCCCCGCCGGTCCCCCGCCCTCGCCTACAGACTTGGTTTCCCCTTCGCTCTGCCCGTATCGTGAAACACTCTTGCACACGCGCTCGGAGAGATACAGGGCAGCGAGTGTGGCCAACATGTCACTCACTGACGCCCGGTCCCTGCATGAACGACGTCACTGACCCGACCCGCCCCAGGCTTACAGTCGTGCCCTAGTGCAGTGGACCAGGGACCACCCCTCAGCGTTGCCACCCCCTACCCCCCCCCCTACCCTCTGCTTTGTGGCGGTTGCACTGAGGGAAAACAACTCTGAATTTTGGTATTCACATTTCGTGAATTTTTGTGAACTTTTGTGAATTTTTGTATAATTTTTCTGAATTTTCAATTGCATTATACATATTTTGGGGGGGAATTTTCCAGAAATTGTTTCATGAATTTTCTTGAAGTTTTGTGATTTTTTTTCTTGATGTTTTTTTCCGAATTACGAGGTGTACAAAAATTTCAGAGTTGTTTGGGTAGCGCCCTCCGCAGCGCACGGCCAGGCCCGCACCCCAAGTGCTGCCAACGTGAGCGCAGCGCGGCGCGGCACGGCGCGGGCAGAAGAGGCTGGACGTGGCGGTTGGTCTACCTGCGCGCTGCGCCACTGCTGCGGAGGGGCGTGAGTGTGTGTGTGTGTGTGTGTGTGAGCGCTGCCGAGGATCCCGACCCAAGGAACGGTGCTGTTTGAGCGCTGGAGAGGGGAGAGGGCGGGCGGGCAGGCGGGCTGTTGCCCCCCCTCCCCCCCGTCTCCCGTCCCGCCCCTGCGCCCCCTCCTCCTGCCCGTGTTCCCCACGTCCCCGGTCCCCCCCCGTCCCCCGTCCCCCCGTCCAGCCGGGCTCCAGTCTGGCTTGGACCACGGCCCCGACAGGTTGTGTTGATGCTAGAGCTGCGCTGCACCCGGGTGCCTCGCCCGACTTACCCTGCGCCTGAGCCGCGGCCCGGGCCGCCCCCGAACGAGTGCCAGCGAGTGCCCCGGCCCGCGAGTGATATGTGAACCCCGCGAGTGAGTGCCGGGGAGTGCGCAGAGTGCCGTGCGTGTGTGTGTGTGTGTGAGAGAGAGAGGCGGAGCAGTGAGTGAGCGTGCCGATGCCATGGATGGCTTACAGTGAAACAAGTCGCACGGAGGAGCGCGAGTGAGCAGTGAGCGCGAGCATGGGCACCCTGGGCCTGTCGAAGGTCTTCATTCTGGACAAGTACTTCACCGAGCTGCAGAAGTTCTGGGAGACGGAGAAGAAATTGCAAGGTACGCCGGACGGAGTCTCACGCAGAGTACATTTGTTTGTGTGTGCATGTTCGAGACGAAGATACATGGAGAGACAGAGATAGAAACAGACAGAGAGAGAGAGAGAGGGGGGGGGAGAGAAAGAGCGATGAATTCTCCCGGAACTAACGTCCATCGTAGGGCCCGCGCCCTGTCCCTGTGCTATCTAGCCTAGATCTCTCCCCGTCGCCGTCCTGGGCCTGGAGCTGCCCTCTTCCCCCTCCCCCTCTCCTGGAGTCTGTTGCTGGACGACGCTGGGCCCTACACCTCGCGCCTGCCCGCCTGTCCGCCTGCCTGCCTGCCTGCCTGCCTGCCTGCCTGCCTGCCTGCCTGCCTGCCTGCCTGCATGCAATGTACATACTGCGCCGTGCCCGCTGCTGCTGGAGAGAACTGCTGGAGCGCCCCCTGGAGAAGCTTTGTCCAGGGCCCGTCCGTTCCTTCTTTGGTCCAGCCGCCAATGAGTAGCCGCAGCCGGCCTGGGCTCACTCGGGGGGCCCGGGCCCGGGCCTCCCGGTGCAAGTCACGGTCGCTAAATTGACCGCGCGATCACTATCGGGTTTTCATTAAATGCCGGGGGACGGCGACGGAGCCTTTTCCAGCTTCAAAGTGGGATGTGGCGGGGCAACGCCGGGCAACGCCCCCTCGCTCCGCGCCGCCACGCCGCGCCGGACAGCTGGAGAAAAATTAGAAAGACAGAATGATGGGCTCGGAGTCGGTCAGGTGGAGGAAGGGTCGGTCGCCCGCGGCCTCAACCCCTACCCGCCTGACTAGGCCAGGCCAGGCCAGGCCAAAGGGGCTGATCCAGGTCCAGAACAAACACACAGCCAGGCCGGGCCGCTGCCCTTGTCAACACAGACCTGCAGCTCCAGCCGAGGCACCTTATGATTGGGGAGGATGAGAAAAGGTTGAAAGGCACAAAGCTCTCCTAAATTGTAACAGTGTCAAAGCCTACGGCGGCGGGGTGGCGGCGGCGGCGGCAGCAGTACAAGCGCAGCACGATGAGGCGGCTGAATTGGCAAAGACAAGCGAAGCTGTGGAGCGTCGAAGCAGGTTGATGGGCCCATGGGCTCACACAATATACTGGCCTGGCGGACCGGAGGGCGGGGCGGCGGGCGGGGCGGCGGGCGGGGCGGCGGGCGGGGCGGGCGGGCCTGCCCCGGGCGGGAGGGGGACGGAGGGGCCGCCGACGGGGCTGCCCAGGTCGCCGCGCCGCGCCGGGGGGACGCAGAGCGCAGAGCAGCGCAGAGCAGAGCCGGGCCCTCCTCTTCCTCCTAGGGCTGTCGGAGGCGCTCATTACCCGCCGGGCTTACACTGTTGGCAGACAGGTGGCGAGGCACGGCGCGGGCGCGGCCAGTCCGCTCGGGTGGCGCGCAGGCGCGCAGGTGTGTGGGAGCGGGGAGGGGGAGGGGACCGGACGGCTCGCACTGCGCGCACTGCAAATGCGAAGAGCCCAAGTGCCATTCCAGCCTGCTCCCTGTGTCTGAGGAGACAAATTTCACGGGTCCCTGGAGACGCGGGGATTGAGCCCATTTTCTCGACGCGATTCTGCCTAATGCTTGATCCATCTCCAACCCCACTTCACTACTCGCATCACTTAGCGAGGAGACGTTTCTGGCACACGGCGGGCTCGCGTCGCCCAGGCATCCAATTTTAATCAACGACTTTGACAGATTCGGTCGCGACGGGCAAACAGAACCGGGTTCGGCCGGGCGCGGCGGCGGGCGGGGCTCGCAACGGGAATGCGAGCTGAGGCCGGGTCCCGGGTCTCCGGAGTGAGAAATGTCGGCTCAAACCGTTTAAAGGACATTTGGAACTGAATGCCGTTGTTGGACCTTTTGCATCGCAGATTTCTTACAACGCGGTGCATTTTTGATGTTCCCATTGTTTATTTATCCGTGAGAGAGTTCCAATTTTTATTTTTTCTACACCTGTCTCTAACTGGGAGCATCATGACAGGTTCGACTCCAAATCAGGCCTTTTGCTAAAAGACAGTTAGTTTCTTTGACGAGTGTTAGAGAAGAAGAAGAACGGCCATGGCTTTGCCTATATCAAACAGGTCGCCCTCTCAGCAGGAAGCTATTCATCCCTCTGGACACGTTTCGATCTAATTTCGGGAAGGCCTCCTGCTGCCCGCATTATGGTGGGGGCCGCACCCAGCTCGCCACGCCCCGCCCCACCCTGCTCTCCGAACCGAACTAAACGGCACCCGGCGGCGCGAAGCGACAAAGCGCCAGCCTATTGATTGCCAATCGGCCAGGTCCTTAGTGAATCAGCGGCGACGGCGCAATGTCGTATGTAGGAGATAGGAGCGCGGTTTAAAAGATGAGCATTCTCGCTTGTTGTTTGGAGCTGTGAAATCCACCCACGCTGCTGGCTGGTGACAACAGTCGAACAGGGCAGATCTCAGGAATAAGGCAATCTGCGATGACTGAGAGGGGCCGGGGGAACAACTCTGAAATTATTGTAATTCATCGTAATTCAGAAAAATTCAGAAAAAAATTAGAAAATTTCAGGAAAATTTACAAAATTATAGAAAAAATTCTAGCAAAAAACTCAATGAAAATTCACAACAATTCACGAAAATTCAAAAAAATTCACAAACTACGTACACCCCAAAATTCAGAGGTTTTTTTCGCCCTCGGCGACGACCACCATCGCCACCAACAAGACAGCTCCCGTGCGTGAGGGTTAACGACCGGCCTGTGTCAGGGTGTCGGGTCTGGGCCCGCGGGCCACCCCGCCCCACCCCACCAGGCCCCGTCCCCACCCCGCCCCGCCCCACCACAGGCCGCCGCGCCCCATCGCGGGGCCGCCGGGGCCGCCGTCGCCGTCGCTGTCGGAAACTAATTCCCTCCCAAGCCGGTCTGTCCGGAGGGGCTCTCCTTGGCCGTGAGCCTGGGCCTGGCCCGGGCCCGGCCCCGCCGGCCTGCAGATGGGGGACCCAGATGGGGCCCCGCGTCGTCCACGGACCCCGCCACTCAGATGTTCCGAAGCGCAGCCAGGCGGCGCACCTAAAGCCCACGCGAGACTCCTTTTCTGCACACGATTTTTATGCGCGAGTCAGCGGCGTCGGCGCGCGGAGGAGATGCGCGCGTTTGCGTGTTTTGCATCTGCTCTGAATTATTCACCGGTGGCAGTTATTTGCAGAATGGAGGTACTCGGTGAGTGCCGTTTAATGCTGGTATGAAATCCATTATAGGCTTATTGCCGCCTCTCGGGGTGCAGAGGAGTGACCAATGGAGCGTAAGTGAAGCGTGGTAGCACAGTACTTTGCCTCGAGGAGGGTGGTCGCCGGCCTTCTTTTCTTTTCTTTTTTTCCCCCTTTATTCCGGTTCATGTATCAAGAAGATTCCTTCCAAGTCCGTTCAACCATGATATCATAATGGTCGTTCCAGGTCGATATTGCTCAGAGCACAGTGCCGCGTAGAATGATGCTGTCAGAATGTAATGACAGAAAACGCAAGCCATCAGTAGTGTTGTTTCGCCTGAAGATGCCAACCGTGTGTGCGTGCATACGTGCTCGAGCGCACACCATCGTCACACCCGTTCTCCTGGTCGTAGTTACGGTGACAGGTGTGAGCCCCGAGGCCCGGAAACGGGTTGACGCTGACCTTAGAGTGACCGCACTAGCCCGGTCGGCCCGGCCCGGCCCGGCCCGGCCCGGCCCAGCCCGGCCCAGCCTCGACATAACACGACAAAGACATTAGCCCGTGTCACGGAGCACGCGCGCACACCACAGGGTTGCGCAAATGGCGTTAGATGGGGCTAGTCAGCTTTCATGCGTTGCGGAAAAAAAAGAAAAGAAACCCACCGAAAATGCGATTCACAGTCTTGCGCAACTGCGCCATACTTTGATACCTATGTTGTTTTTTTTTCCGTCAGCCGTGTCCTTCCTAATGGGAATGGGAGCCTCCCGTGTCGCCTGCGCGGGTATAGGGTTATACATAGAAGCCGCTCTCCTGCTCCTGCTGCCCCTCGAGTCTCGCCCCCCCCCCCCTCTCCCTCCCCAGACCTCCACGGACACTTTCGACAGCCGAGATGCCAGACCGTTAGGATCACTGACAGCGCTACCACCTCACTACCTGAGATGCACGCGCTGCACCGGTTTGGGGCGTGGCAAGGCGCGGAGGAGCGGGGCGGGGGGAGGGGGGATGGAGCGGGGGGGGGGACGGCGCGGTGGGACGGAGGAGTCGAAGAGCCGATCCGGAGCCAGAAGCGTCTGCGCGTTCGCGCACCGAGCGGTCCTTCACTATAAATTCGAGCGTATACACCGATTTTTCTTGAGATTTCTTTTTGTGTCAGTGTAATTTTCCTGATTTTAATTGAATTTTCATTATTATTTTTTCTGATTTTTCTTCATTTTTTCCTCTGATTTTTGTCCTTGAAGTTTTCTTTTTTTTCGAAATTTTTACTGATTTTTTCTGACATTTTACTGATTTTTTTTTACTGATTTTCTTTCTGGGTACACACTGAAAATCTATGAGTCATAATTCTCGCCCCCATACGAGTGAGAATTTGAAGGCAATTTTATTACTCTCTGGAGAGTAAGAATTTTTTTCCTCGCCCTTTTTGAGAAAGAATTTTGAGACCTCGCACAAATAAAGTGAGAATTCGTGCTCAAATTAAGTGAGGTTAAAAAATCCTCATTCAAATAGAGCGAGGCTCAGAAAAATCTCACTCAAAGAGAGTGAGGTTAAAAATTCTCACTCCAATTTAGTATGGAAAAGTGTCCTCTCCCATTTTGGGTGAGAAATTGGATTCCAGGGTTTGCAGTGCACTTTTGTGAAGGCCCCGCCCCTTGGTGCGCGCGCGCGCGCGCACACACACACACACACACACACTACTGGAGCAAGGGTTTGGGGTTTGCCTATAGTTTTTGCGATTCGAAGCAGCTCTCTCGGCAGAGGAGGGACAGGGACACTTCAGCCGGAGACCTCAACGCACGAGCTGGAGGAGTGCTCGCGCTCGCCGCGGTCCAGCAGTCTGGCGTGTACTGCGCTGCTCGTGGAGCCCCCGCCCCGCCGGGAGGTCTCGACCCAACAAACGCGGACATTATAACACGTGAATGGACTGTACTTTCCGCATTTTTCCGCGCACTTCCAGCAAAAGACAAATGTAAATGCGTCAGTACGGGCGAAATAGTGCCCCGAGGCGCCTGCGGGCGCCTGCCCCTGCCCCGTCCCGCCGGGCGCACCGAGCCTTATTGCAGCCGCAGTTTACTTTTACCCGATTGGTTCGGGTTTTCACAATGGAGCGGTCCAGCCCCAGCCGGGTGCCGGGTGCGCCCCGCCCCGCCCCGCCCCGCCCCGCCCCGCCCCGCCCCGCCCCGCCCTGCCAGGCTGGTCCGGCTGGGCCCTTATTGAGCGACAAGTGAAAGTGCCCGCGGTCTCGCTCCCACGCATGTGATGTGCGCGCGGATCTTGCGCGGACCGACCGGCTGATTGTGCGTATGAGGGAAAGGAGAGCGAGTTGTGTGTGTTTGTGGGGGGGGGGAGGGGGCGTGCGCAAAAACCGTCTCTTGATCCAAGTACTTTTCCAAAATCATTGATCCAAGAGATGAATTTTGTTTTTAGTACCCAGAAAATATTGCACTGCGATCTGGAAATTTTCTTTCAAATCATAGAAATCCTGCTATGTTTCCGGAGCCGATTTTTCTCTTTGTGAATGTGTGTAGTTGTGTGAGTGTGTGCAGTTGTGTGAGTGTGTGTGACGTAGAGAGATGCTGGGAGACCGGCGAGAACCCTGCCATTTCCTTTTTAATCTTTTTTCCCTATAACGAGGGGCCGCGTTTGCTGAGGATCGGGAAGAAGGGGTATCCGTCGGGCAAGGACAAGAGGACGGAATAAGACGGAATGGGGCGAAACGCGAGCGGAGGCAGGGTGCCTGGCTCGGCTCAGCCCAGCCCGGCCCGGCCCGGCCTAGCCCTGCCCGCCTGCGGCCCGGCCCGGCCCCGGCCCGGCCCAACCCAAGCCAAGTCACCTGCGGCCGGGCCGGGCCGGGCCAAATGATATGGTATTACGCCCGCAAACGACGGACCCGCAAACGCGAGTGGCGCGCCGAGCCGAGGCTGCCCGCCCAGCCCAGGCCAGGCCCGGCACTACACCCGTGTTCTTACACGCCCATAAAATACGCATTTTCTCTCAGAAAGCTTTCCTTATTCCGAGAGCAAACTTTTTTTTTTGACAGATGTATTCATACAGTTCTCTATGTGAGTTTATTTAAAACGAACGAAAAATATCGAAATCACCCTCGACTTGCTGCTTTCCATTTCCGAGGGGCAGGGACCACCAAGCCGTCCCCTCGAGCTTTCCTCGTCGCCCGCCTCAGTTCCCGCGCGGCCGTCCTCTTTTCCCCTCTCCTCGGTGAATCTGCAAACCCATTCGCAGTCTCAAATTTCGCGTGAAAAGGCGAGCGCCAGTATGTCTCCGTGCCGTGGGCCCTGCGCGCGCAGCGTTGCCAGGCGTTGCCGGGCGGGGCGGGGCCGGGCCTCTTGTCCTGACTGTCCCGGGCGGTACGGCCCGAGCGAGAGGTGAGAGGTCCTCTCGGCTCGCTGCAGGCCGGGGCCGGGTGACAACACTGGAAAACTCCCCCTCATCTGACCAAGTCTATGAATTGATTAGCAAAAGTGCATCTTACTTGGTGAGTAACATGGGAATAACGAACACCGGTTCTGATTCTCAATGATATCGAGTGACACTATTGGAATATCGAACAATACGGAAAGGAAACCGAAAATTATATTTAAGAATATCCAGTCTGGGAATGTCCGCGATGATATTGTACCGGGCAACATTAATGTTTCGTTATCGGAATCGGGAGAATATTGCGAGCGACTCGATATCGAAATATTGCGATATCGCACAGCTGTTTGGTCACGCCTAATCGCGTTTCTGACGGTGATGGGGTGGGGCCAGGGCCGGGCGTATGGTCGGGTAGGACCGATGGGTCCTTCACTATAAATTCAAGCGTACTCCGATTTTTCCGATTTTCTGTTTTTTTCCTTGATTTTTACTGATTGTCTTTTGTTTTATCTGATTTTTTATTTGTCAGTTTTCTGAATTTTTAATGATTTTGCTTAAGGATATACACTTTTTCTTGAGTGAAGGACCCCTCGGGCAGGACGGTGACTAGGGCCAGGCCTGCGGTCGGTTGACTTCCACCACGAGATTGGGTCCTTGTCGATCGTGGTAGATCCGCTCGGCTTCGCTCCGCGGCGGAATCGCTTTGCTTTGCGCGCGTGCACACTTAGGGCAGGAACCCCCCGCCCCCTCCCTTTCCCCCCACTACCTACACCCTGCTCCCGCACTGCTGGAATAATAGCAATTACTTGGCCAGCACAAACACTCGACATTGAAAGCTTTTTCATCAATTTGCGTCCAAAGCGGACGGCTTTTAAGTCCACCCGTGATGATTTTGGCGTGGATGATTGATGGATGACATCCGACGACGACGATGGTGATGATGATGATCACGCTGATGACGCTGATGGCGGTGTAATTAGGACGTAAAAGCGAGCCCGGACGGGTCCATGTAATGATGATAATGACCCTCATGGGCCGGACCCTGTTCTCTCTCACTCACTCCCTCCCCAATGCCGTCTGGGTGTCGGAGGAGCGGAGAGAGAAAGAGAGAGAGAGAGAGAGAGAGAGAGAGAGGGGGGGGGAGGGGTTACAGAAACACACTTTCTGGTGGCATCAGACGAAGACCAGGAGAGTCCAGGAGTGCTCAAGGAACCAGTCCTCTTTGACTGGCGGGGCGGGGCGGGGCGGGCAGGGCGCCCGGGGGCACAGTGGGACCTGAGCGAGAGAGATAGGCAGAGGGGCCCGAGGTGAGGAGGCGAGACAGTGGTGCTGGAATGTCTCTCAGCACTACATGCATGTCCGGACGGCCACAGCTGGATGTTTGGCCGGGTCATTTTGTGTGAGCCCTCTATACTTTGTGAACCGCCATCTTCCAAAGATTATTTCATTCCACTTTGAATTTAATTTGGTTTCCTTCTTTCCTCGCTGGGCCGACGACGTGCCACTCCCGAACGGTCCGGCCGACATTCTGTTCTGGCTGGAAATGGATCAGAAAGTGCAAGTTTCCCACAAGAAAGCGCTTTCCAGATTCCTGTGTTCTGCCGCCGCGCCCCGCCGCCGGGCCGGGGGCCGGCCGGTTGAGCCCGTCTCTCCTCGTGGGCGCCCGCGGGTCCGGAGCCGAGCCGAGCGGAGCGGGGCAACGGGCAACACGATGGAGAGAAATGCTGACAATGACTGATTGGGCCACTCCGGCCTACGCTCCCCCGCCCTGCCCTGCCCTGCCCTGCGCTCATGTGCGCGCCTCTCTTGGACGTAAAGAGTTGAAAGAGAAATATGGAAATCTGTCCGGCAAGATTGAAAGTGGACAAAGATTAGATTTCAAGCGCAGTATGAGTATCTAATAGAAATTGCGCACGACTCTTCCGCGCGATAAACTCGCAGGGACCATAAAAAAACTGCGTGTGGCCTAAGGGCGCGGACAGTGTACCCATACCTTACGCGCCCCGCACGACCTGCCCCCGTGCCCGTGTTTAAAATGCTCCTGTTTGCTTCCAGCTATGCGTCGCTCAATGAATATGAATGTGGCCGTACACACACACACACACACACACACACACACACACACAATGAGAGGGCGAGAGGTGTACGCGCGTGTCGTGTCCGGAGCTGCGACCCCGGGCGGGCAGGGCCGGTACGGGCAGGGCCAGGCCGAGCGCAGGTCGCAAGTCCCTGAATCTATCAGGCCTTTTTCTTTATCCCTCTCTCTCTCTCTGGCTCGCCGCACCGCGCGCTTCCATTCTCGCATTTCATCCTCCTCCTCCCCTTTAATTACTGCATGGCGGCCCTTTATTGTTTTTCCCTCCTCTCGTAATAGTCTTTCCTTCCTCGTGCTATCCTCCCCACCTTCTCCTTTCATCCTTCTATACCCTCCTCACTCCAGGGGCACTAAAGGGGTGTGATGGGCGCGGCGCGGGGCACGTAGTATGACGTGGGCCCCTAGGAACTGTGAGGTTGCACGGGCACTCTTATAGCTGGACAAATACCCGAGAAGTCCCTCTCACTCTGTTCCTCTCTCTTTCTCTTTCTCCCTCATCAAGTGCAAAGTCGGACACACAGATTTACAACACTGGCGCCGTTAACGTGGTAAAGAAGTCGGCCCCACCTTGCTGGGCGCGGCATCAGCCCCGGCTCTCGCTCGCCGAACGACCCAACCCGACCCAAGCTGAACCAGACAACCAGACTTGCGGCCCGGCCCGGCCCGGCCTACTCTCTGCAGCTCATTCCCCCCGTCTATTCATCGGCGGACACGCTCGATGGATAAATTTGTCGGAAAGTTGCCCCTCCTTGCATTTTCCGACGACAGTCGGGTTATCGAGTCGTTGACACTCGGGTGGGCGCGGCGGCCGGCGGCGCGGCGGGGACGGGTTTGCGCGCTGGCCGGGCTGCCTATCCCTGTTTCCGCGGGCGCCGAGCGACCCGTTCGTTCCCTCTATTCCCCCGCCGCGTCGCCGGCTGCCACGCCAAACGAGAGCGGCCCGGCCGACTCGGCGCACTTTTGGCCGTGAACGGCCGTGAACGACAGTACGTAGATGTTTTTCGCCCGCAGTACCGTACAACTGTACGTTACGTACAGTTGTGTACTTCGGCGTGCAGCAGTGTCGTACGAGTAATGGCGCGGGAGAAAATGAAGCGAGCGACGCGTTGTGGGAATCCTACTTGATTGAGCGCCACGCGATGGCCGGCTCGCCGGGCTGGGCGGGGCGGGGCCTCTTTATCACTCCCCTAGGCCGCCCCGCCCCGTCCCGCCCCGTCCCGTCCGTCGCGCCGGTCTGGCACCGCCCTTTCCCCTTTCGCCACGCCTCGGAGCCCTTTTACAGCCGCTGTTAATAACCTTCTGCCGTGTTATGTCTGCCAGGCGGGGCGGGCCGGGCCGGGCCGGGCCGGGCAGGGCGGGCCCATTGGCACCGCTGCGCGGCAATGCACGCCACGGCGTCGCCAGCGCGCTAGGCCCCGCGGCCATCAGCCCTTTACCTACTTACGGCCCGTTTACGAACCGCGGCGCACAGTGCTCGCCGAGGTGAGGTACCGCACTGCCGCGGGGCGGTATTTAGCCTCGCTCGCGATCCTATAGTGCTGCTCTGCGCTGCGGATCGCACGGTGACGCGCACGCACCGAGGGGCCTTTCTCTATAAATTCAAACGTATACAGATTTTTCTAATTTTTCTGGTTTTTTTTCCGCATTTTTCCTGATTTTTCCTAATTGATTTCTTAATTTTCTCCCTCATTTTTACTTGACTGTTTTCCTGATTTTTTCCTGATCTTCATTTGGGGTGTACACTGATTTTTTTTTCCAGCGAAGGACCCCTTGGCCCGCACTCACCACACCCTCTGCTCGCGCGTGTTACAGATGCGTCGTCCTCCAACGAGGCGGTCCACCTGCAGCAGCGGCTGCGCAGCCTCAGCACGGAGCTGGTGACGCTGCGTAACCGGCTCCACGTCCAGGGCGGGGCCGCGGCCGGGGCCGGGGCCGGGGCCGGCCAGCAGGGGCCGCAGGGCCCCCCCGGAGGCCCCCCCGGGGGCCAGGGCCACGGCCAGGGGCTCGGCCCGCACCATGGGGGGCAGAACCACGCCCCGCCCGTGGCCCCCAAGCCCATGCCCAGTCCAGGTGAGATTAGCTGAAGATGAGTCGAGTGGTGATCGTGCTACTTCTCAGTGGCGTGTTTGGACTTATGAACAGCTCTCCCGCGCTGACTTTCGTTTCATCCTTACTTTCGCCTACAGAGAAGTGTGTAGGGATTTTGCATCCCGGACACATCATCCACCAGCCCCTGCCGCCGACGCCGCTGCAGCTGCAGCAGCAGCAGCAGCATGCCCCGCCCCCGCCCCCTCCACCTCCGTCGGCGCCGCCCCCGCAGTCCTCCCTCCCCCTGCAGCTGCCGCCCACCCCGCCCCACACGCCCAAGCAGTCCAGCGCCAAGCACAAGGTAACGTACCCTCTATATGACCCGAGGAGTCCCTCACTCCTTTCGGTCATCGTACGCGGGGAAATTCAGTCACATTTTCGATCATTTTCAATCAGCATAAATCAATTTCAGTCATTTTCGGTCATTCCGTCATCTCAATCACATTTTCAGTACTTCGATCATTTTATCTGTAGTTCCATCATTTTCGGTTATTTTCTTTTACTTTTCAATCATTTTCAATCACTTTCAATCAATTTTCAGTCAATTTGCAATCATTTTCAATCACTTTCAATCAATTTTCAATCTTTTTCAATCTCTTTCAATCAATTTTCAATCATTTTCAATCATTTTCAATCTCTGTCGTAATTTTCAATCGTTTCAATAAGTTTTAGCCAATTTTCAATCATTTCATGATTTTAGTCAATTTTCGGTCCTTTTCAGTCAATCAGTCATTTTTGATCGAAAGTCATCGTACGCGGAAAATGGGAAGTGAGGGACCCCTCGATATGACTCCCCCTTTCTTCGATTTCGCGTTGTATACTGTGCCTGAGGTGAAAATTTTGAGCATCTCTGTTAATTTTGAATAGTGCAGAAAAATGCAAGGAGTAAATAAAAAAAATAAAAAGTTGAAGCAAAAATTACAAAAGCATCGACTAACATAAAAAAAAAATCACAGAACTTCTCGACACTTGTCGACAAAAACTGTTGTCTCACTCGACCGTACCGGATGCGGCGCGCGCGGCTTAGCCTACCCTCACGACGCATGACGCGCCCGCCCGTCGTCGTCCCCGTGCGGGTAGGCAACCCCTCGCGCTCACGTGCATGCGGTACAGTCTAGGCCTGAGGGATCTGCTATGGCCGCACGCCCAGACATCCAGTTCCGCTGCTCCGCGCTTCACCGCCCTGCCCTTCCTTGCTGCCCCCAGGAGTCCCGCGCACGCGCTTGTGGCTCCGGGCCCGGGCGCGGGCCGGCACACCCCGGGCGTGGGCGAGCTGTCGCGGCCGCCCAGCCAGGCGCAGCTGCAGACCCCGAGCCAGTACGCCGACCTGCACGACCTCATCCACCTGCCGGGCCCGCTCACTGAGGACGCCGTGCTCAAGTGCCTGCACGGCCGCTTCGCCGCCAACCAGCTGCACACCAACGTGGGGCCCATCCTGCTGTCGATGAACGCCTACCACGACGTCGGCAACCCGCTCACCCTGAGCTCGACGCGGGAGGTGCCGCTGGCGCCGCAGCTGCTGCGCGTCGTGCAGGACGCCGTCAGGCAGCAGGCCGAGACGGGCTACCCGCAGGCCATGATCCTCTCAGGTGAGCTGGAGCAGGCTCGGGAGGGTCTCCTCCTGCGCGGCGCTGTGCTGCGGGGCGGAGCTTGTGACCGATAGACTTGCTGACCCCGCAGGCTGCAGCGGCTCCGGCAAGACGTACGCGGCCATGCTGCTGCTGCGGCAGCTGTTCGACGTAGCGGGCGGCGGCCCCGAGACGGACGCCTTCAAGCACCTCGCCGCCGCCTTCACCGTCCTGCGCGCCCTGGGCAGCGCCAAGACCGCCTCCAACTCCGAGTCGAGCAGAATAGTGCGTATCTCTATGCCCGCAGCAGTGTGATCCTATCTCCCCTCTCCTCTCCTCCCAGCACGCGGACCAAAAACCACCCTTTCCTGCTTCCAGGGGCATTTCATCGAGGTGCAGGTGACGGACGGCGCTCTGTACCGCACCAAGATCCACTGCTACTTCCTGGACCAGACGCGGGTCATCCGGCCGGCGCATAACGAGCGGAACTACCACATCTTCTACCAGCTGCTGGCGGGCCTCACCCCAGAGGAGCGAGGTGAGCGTCGCATCGCATCGGGCCGCTAATAACGGGAAAGCTGCAAGTCCCACGACGGGTCACTGTCCCCCCGCAACGACGTAGCGTCGAGTTCCCTCATCGACACATTCGTACCGAAACGAACGGTGCGCGAAATAGAAAGCAATTGAAAGTAGTTGGGAGCCGCAGGCAGGCCGCAGGCGAGTGGGGAGATGGCTGCCGTGTTGTGCCCTTGGAGAGAGAACAATGCTCTGCTCCGGGCCCTGGCCCTGTGGGGCTTGAATGCCGGGTACCGCGGGGGGAGGGAGGGCGTGTCGAGGAGGAGCGGAGAGCGGAGGGGCCCTGGAATCTGTTGTGACCCGTGGAGCACTGCACGGCTCGGCCCAGGCTCGGCCGACTGGCCAGCCCAGCCCTGCCCAGCCCTGCCCAGCCCTGCCCAGCCCAGCCGGCAGCACAAGCCGTCCTGTCCCGTCCCTTCGGCCCGGCCGTATACATACATGCCCAGTCCCCCACCACCACCTCTCTCTCTCTCTCCTTACCTCTACCGTAGAGTGCCTCCTGCTGCCTTCCTGCCGAGCCGGCGACCGCCGCGAGCCTGAACAAGAGAAAAAAAATAGTGTAAAAAATTATGAAAGGTGCGTGATGAGTTAAATGAGCGAGCTGCAGAATGTGAGGACATTTTTCCGGTTTTTAGTCGCGCATTGTGTGGGTCTAAAGGCGGATCCTGCCGCTGCAGGCGCGGGGATTAATTCCTCGGAGCGATTCGAGTTTTCCGGTTGGCTTGGCCCCGGCACGGCTCGGCTCGGCCGGCACGCCGATGCGTCGTCGTCGGGGGCGCCAGAAATAAACCCAGACGCGCGACTTTCGGGGGGCCAACGGGACGGGGCGGGGGAAAGAAGGCTTCGCACCGCAAACCGGTTGCGCGTTGCACAACACGGGGTCTCGTCCTTCGTCCTGCCGAAGTGCATTTAACGCACATGTAACGCGCTCGAATGAGCACAGAAAGGGACGCGTTTATGACCCTGGCCGAGCGCAGCGTGCCTCTGGAATGCTTCGTTCCCATCTCCAGAGCGGCCTGGTCTAATTCACACCTTGCCTCCTCCGTGTTTCCCCCGCAGCCAAGCTCAACCTGGAGGGCTACTCGGTGCACAATCTCAACTACCTCCGGCACGGACTGCGGCCGGGCGGCAGCGCCGCGGACCCCGGCGCGGCGGCGGCTGCGGCCGCGGAGGAGGCTGAGGACGCGGCGCGCTTCCAGGCGTGGAAGCAGTGCCTGGCCGTGCTCGGCATCCCCTTCCTGGACGTGGTGCGCGTCCTGGCCGCCGTCCTGCTCCTCGGCAACGTGCAGTTCGTCGTACTGGACGGGCCGGACCGCGGCCCGGGCGTCGAGCTGTCGGTGCAGGGCGACGCGGAGCTCAAGGCCGTCGCCAACCTGCTGGGCGTGTCCGGGCCCGCGCTGTTCCGGGGACTCACCTCCCGGACGCACAACGCCCGCGGCCAGCTGGTGCGCTCCGTGTGCGACGCCAATATGGTGAGCGAACGCGACGCGACGGCCGATATTGAAAACTCTTGAAATCCGAGACGGAGTGCTTCACCGATATATCTTTTTTTCCAGTCTAACATGACGAGGGACTCACTAGCCAAGGCGCTGTACTGCCGTACCGTAGCTACCATCGTCCGGCGCGCCAACAGCCTCAAGCGGCTCGGCTCCACGCTCGGGTCTACGCTCGGATCCACGCTCGGTTCCACGCTCGGCACGCTCAGCTCGGACTCCAACGAGTCGGTGCACAACCAGGCAGACGTGCTCAGCCAGCACGCCAGCACGGCCGGCACGTCGGGCTCCAAGTCGAGCAAGTCTATGGCGGCGCTCAACAACGCCGTGCGTCACGCCACCGACGGCTTCATCGGTATCCTGGACATGTTCGGCTTCGAGGACCCCAAGCCCAGCCAGCTCGAGCACCTGTGCATCAACCTCTGCGCCGAGACCATGCAGCACTTCTACAACACGCACATCTTCAAGTCGTCCATCGAGTCGTGTCGCGACGAGGGCATCCACACCGAGGTGGAGGTGGACTACGTGGATAACGTGCCGTGCATCGACCTGATCTCCTCCCTGGTGAGTGAACCTCCGCAGCGTGTCCATGTCGTCCGCTTTCATGCTGTCCTGTGACTGACTGTGTGACCCCCGCGCTCTTGCAGAGAACGGGGCTGCTCAGCATGCTGGACGTGGAGTGCTCGGTTCGCGGCTCGTCCGAGTCGTACCTGGCAAAAGTGCGCGCCCAGCACCGCCAGAACCCGCGCCTGTTTGAACCCCGACCGCTAGAGGCGCGCTCGTTCGGCATCCAGCACTTCGCCGGCAGGGTGGTGTACGACGCCAGTGACTTCCTTGGTGAGTATCCCTCCACTCGGCGCGCTCCTTTATTTGATTTTCGCTCTGCTTGTCTTTTCATGACTTTCGGACTCTTGCCACAGACACCAACAAGGATGTGGTCCCCGACGACTTGGTGTCCGTCTTCCACAAGCAGACGTGCAGCTTCGGCTTCGCGACGCACCTGTTCGGCAGCGAGCTGAAGGCGCTCTTCTCGTCCGAGACGGTGCCCCGCGGAGTCAGCTTCAGGATATCACCGACTTCGCACACGGACCTGTACGTAGCGGGGCCGTTTAGTAGGTCGACACGGCGGAGGAAGCTCACGGCCATCACGCTAACCGAACGCTGTGCTCTCCCCTCGCCCGCAGGCTGAACGGCGACGAGCCCGTGTCCACGCTCACGCAGGACTTCCACACGCGACTGGACAACCTGCTGCGGACGCTGGTGCACGCGCGCCCGCACTTCATCCGCTGCATCCGCTCCAACGCGGCCGAGACGCCCGGCCGCCTGGACCGCGCCACCGTCATGCGCCAGATCCGGTCGCTGCAGGTGCTCGAGACGGTCAACCTGATGGCGGGCGGCTTCCCGCACCGCATGCGCTTCAAGGCGTTCAACGCGCGCTACCGCCTGCTGGCGCCCGGGCACCGCGGCGTGGCGCACGCGGCCCGCCACCAGCCGCCCGCCCCCGCCGAGGCGTCCGAGGAGTGCGCGCAGCTGATGCAGCAGCTGCAGGTGCTGCTGGAGCCCGAGCCGCTCAAGCACTCGCAGTCGCAGGTGTCGATGGGCTGGGCGCTGGGCAAGCGCCACATCTTCCTGAGCGAGGGAGCGCGCCAGCAGCTGGAGGCGGCCCGCTGGGAGACGAGGCACACGAGCGCCGTGCGCATCCAGTCGCAGTGGCGCGGCTACCGCGCCCGCAAGCGCTGGCCCGCGCTGCGCCGCAGCATGGCCTCCATGGGCGGCCGCGGCCAGTGCCCCACCATGCCCAACAGCCCCCCGGCCGCCGCCAACGCCGCCGCCGTATCCTCCCCCGCGCACGGCCACGGAGGCGGCAGGACGGGCGGCGGCGGCGCGGCGGTCAAGGCTGCAGCTGCAGCTGCTGCGCGGCGGCGGCGGCGGCTGCAGCGGCCGCGGCACCAGGGCCCTGCGCCAACGGCACCGGCACCATCTCCAGGCCGAGGCCTCAGCCCATTGCTGGCACGCCGCCGCCCGACCCGGACGTCATTCAGCAGACTTGCACCCTGTTCGGGCTGGACCTGGTGAGTGACCGGATGTCAGAGGGTTGCGCGGGGCTGACGCGTAAGGGCTTTTCCCCCATTCTCCCGCCAACTTAGAGTGGCGCGAAAGATCAAACTCTTGCTGTGCCCCGCCCCACCCTTCCCTTCGCTGCCGTTCGCTGCCCCGACGCGCCTTCGCCCCGTGTCCTGCATGCTCTTCCACAGAACACAGTTTCTCAAACTTTCATGTGGTGGTGGTTGTTGTTGCAGGAGCGGCCGCCACCCGTGCCTCCCAGCCGGTCTTACACCGTCACGGGCAACACCAAGCTGGGCTACCCCCAGACCCGGATGATCAAAATGCCCTTCCCTGGTGAGTCCTTCTACGTTGCCGGATCGCGAAAATTTATCGTCCCCTGTTTGAGTTCGGCGTCCAATACATACTGATGATTTTTTTTAATTAAAAATTTTATTTCAGACGACGGCAGCGCTGATGTTCAGCTGCTGAAAGGTGACCAGGTCCTGGTGCTGGGTGCGTCGCCTCGCCGCGGACACTTGCTCGTCGAGCATAATAGCATCAACCTGCACATTCCGTACCAGTTCCTCGAGCTCCTCCCGGGACCGGGTGCCGTCAGCATATAGGATAAACGATTTTGATCTGGGTGGTCTTTTTTTTGTGATATGAATGGTTCCACAAGACCTAGCGAATTTGAAGACTGACATTGCTCACTTAAGCAGAAAAAAAGAAGAAGAAAAAAAACTTTCGCCATAGGTGTAATTTTAGAGGCCACATGTCCTCTTCATGGTGTTGAGCCACCCAGCATGTGTGAATTTTGTACATTCCATAACTATGTATTTATGTATAATTCAAATGTGCCATGTGGTTAGGGAAATGTCGGGTTTACTCCTACATACATTAAAATGCATTTGTGTTTCATGCAAGTTTCCATAATATGTCAACAATGTTTAATTTTATTTGGCTTAGTTTAGACTTTTGAACCAGTGACATATCTCATCTCTTGCCATTAAATATAAGACTGCATTCCTAACATTTAACAGTACAGCGCTTAAGTTTAAGGAAATGTGAGTGATAGCATCTAGATTATGTGTCTATGTCCACATTTTGTCTCAATATGCCATACTCTACATATGTAGTCCATTGATTATATTCAGAAAATCAGAAATTTCTGAGTTTCAACATTAGACATTTGAAACACTTTATTTATTTACTTTAAGCTGATTTTTCTTGTACATGACTTTTTACAAGGTGCTAGGTGACGGGGGAAATTTGAGCTGTGGAGTTTTAGAATCTTGCAGTCACAAAACACAGTAAAAGGGTGTACAAAAATAAAATTTAATGGGAAAGAAAAGAATCAAAATTTAGATTTTACAAGGAAATTTGTTTCTTTGAACTAGTTTGGCATAATACCATTCTCAATCAATTAAATCGGAGAAGTCTATTGTAAATACCTGCATTGGTATGTGTATGAGCACATGCTACAAGCAATGACACATGTAAATACATTATGGTAGTGTTTTTATCATACATGTATAAAGAAATATATATTAAAGTCAACTGGAAGTATGTCTGTGATTATGTTACTGTCCTGCACATAAAAATGAATAACCACAAAAGATTGGATCTCCACACATATCTTGGATATTTTCTCGATCAAAAATGCAGCCTGGTGCTTAAGACAATTGTTGGCTACAATTTCCAATAATCTCAACAATACGGACAGTAATGTGCATTTGGAGTTGAGAAAGGATCACTTCAAACCACGATGTAGAGAACCTACATCGTGCTTCAAACAAAGATCTGATCTGTTCTGTAATTTCATTTTATTCATGACTTGTTTTCAATATGAAACTCTGGCAGACTTTCTGTAAATACAGTACATAGAAGGTTAAAAAAAGAAAAATATAACTTAATGAGAGTATACAAATTATTGTGTCTCCTATGGCAGCTTGTTGATGGTTTTAAATGGAAATCTAATACCTTCCACTCCAAGCAATTTGAATGTACTAAACACATCTCTTTTATTATGTTAAGTAGCATCATGTCTTAAACACAAAAAGCAGAGGGAACAAAAATCATACACATATTGAATGCCTTTAGATTGAAGAGATTCTTAATTAAAATTGAGGAGACATGATAGAGAAGGTATTTTTGGCCACATAATGCCAGTCTTTTATAACACTACTTCATTACCTTGTGCGTTTCCCTTAAATGGTTCTGGTTTTATTCCATAAACTTGTTTGGCTTTAAAACACAAAAGTTTCAAAAACAAAATAAGGCAGTCAAAGGACTGAGAGAAAGAGGGCGGTGCAGAGATATAGTAGCATAAGTAAGAAATGGATTCATCAATTAGGAGCATCATGAGGTGGTAGAGGAATGGAATGCTGATCACTTACTTCCTCTCTGTAAATGCTCTAAATGATAGGAAAATTGTGGTACAACATACAAAGCCCACAAAGCAGCATAGCTTTTGTGACAAAAGACTTCTATTTTAGATATCCATAATGAGTTTACTAATAAAATTTCTCATTGCTATATTAGCTATGTGAATGTTGAACAGATGTTTACAGCCATAACTGACCATAAATCAATTTCGGTCTCTTCACAAGTTTTTTTTCAAATTTAGAGGAAACTTCTTGATTGAGTACAAATTGACTAGAAGCACTTACAGACTAAGATCTGGTTAACATTGCAGAATTGCGGTTCATTGCAAAGGGGAATAATAATTGTAGAAGCTGCAAAGTTGAAGATTACAGATACTTATTTTGTAGGAGAGAGTAAAGGAAGCATTTTGTAAGAACAATGAGAAACTTCTCAATTTAAAATTCACTTCTCAAGCACATGGAAAGGTAAACAGAGGAGTTTTGGCCAACTTGTTTCATGTTTATTGTCAATAATTTCATACTTAGTAGATTTTTTTTTTTTTTTAAAGGAGGAGGAGAGATTTGCTTGCATCTCTATCCACAGTTTTACTTTAGCACTAAGAATTTTGTAAATAACCCTCTTCATAAAAGCATAAAAAAAACACAGCCTTTCCAAATCAAGTTTTTAGAGCATCTGAATTTGTTTTAAGCAAATTTGAAAGTACTAAGTAATCTCATTTTAAGCTCTAATTGCTGCTATTGGTAACTACAAGCTTGATTTACATTTACACTAACATTATAATAACCAAAATCTGTATTGTCACAATTTATCTAAAAATAACTTGCTTTCATAAAAGCAGAAATTTGTCAGGTGCTCATAGTAATGTTGAAAATTTCTGATTTGAGCACAAATTTAAAATGTAGCACCTGTGTTTTCTGCTTTTATCAAATTATCTTTGGTTCAAAGGTACAGGAGATTATGTAAATGCAGTTATGTTTCTTTACTACTTCACAGAGTAAATACAATATATATGTCAATTTAAAAAAAAATCCAATATATTATGAAGCTGCATACAATCAGTCAACAGCAAAATATTATTGCCAGGACATAATATGACTAGGACTGTGCAGTGCACTTGGTATCAACTAATAGAATCAAAAGATGCAGTCAGCAAGGGCAAGAAGAAATGAGACAACTTTCATGGTCATGAAGAGTCATGACTATTTTTGTTTTTCATAAGGATAATGCAGCATTACTTTGAGGCTAACAACAAGCTGGTTTAAAATTGTACTGGTGTTGATTGCAAGATGCATTAGCTTCAGTAATGAAAAATTTAAAAGGACAAAAAGGAAACATGGATATGCTGAGAAGGACAATCAGAGATTGCCACTGCTTCACTGACACTGAATCT
The DNA here is from genome assembly GCA_029379305.1 of Frankliniella fusca. Classification (NCBI taxonomy): domain Eukaryota; kingdom Metazoa; phylum Arthropoda; class Insecta; order Thysanoptera; family Thripidae; genus Frankliniella; species Frankliniella fusca. Next base: position 177,615 of record JAHWGI010000106.1, read on the forward strand.
TTCTTAGTTCCTCATCCATGATTCATTCTTGGTTTCCATTTGCCAAATTATTTATGGACTCCAAATATTATCATTGTATCTGTTTAACCAGTATATAATTGTAGTAATATCAAACTATAGGGTTCAGGTCTCACTTACAATCTAGCTTTCAGTTAATAAAAGATAAAAACCAACATAAAAAGGAAATAATCTTATGAATCAGACCTCTAACAAACACATACCTAGGTCAATCCTAAGCAATACACAGCCAACAGAAAATGCACACTTCAGTGCTAAGTCCTAAAAAAAAATTTACAACACACTAAACACAAAGAAATTATACCATTGTATGTTCAATATTTTTTCAATTACTAAATTTAATGATAAAATATTTCAATTTAGGTACCTTAAAGAACAGACTGGTGATATGAATGGGAGTGACTAGGAAATCAGGCTTATACCTGTAATGAGTACTTAAAACAAAAAGTATAATATTCTAAAATAATATCAGCATTTGTAAACAGTGAAATCTGAACATAAAAATAGAATTAAACAATCAAATAATATTTCATTACATAATATTCTAACCTGGCACCGCTAGGATACTTCAATGGGAGATGATGCTGATCCCAATAATGTTACCGGAAAGTGCTTTATGTGTGTTGGCCATTGAGCAGACAGTTGGAAAAATTTAACACCTGACCATTCTGTTCCATCAATGCTAACTGCACAGAAAAGCAAAGTTAGTTCATTCTAAATTTGTATAAAAGCCAAAAATTATTTCAGTTGAAATAAAAAACTGACCTCTTAATGGAATGTTATGAATTTTGGGAGAACAAATCAGTCTTGACACACCATCAACTGACTGGCTCTTTCCAGTTTCACTTTCTCGCTCTTTCTCCTTTTTTTTCCCTAACCTCATAACTGTAAACAAGAGGAAAATTAGTAAGAGAAAAAAATTGGGAGAACACATTAAGTAATCAAGTCCCAAATCATACTTTTCTGTTTCTTTTCTTTTGTACAATAACTTAAAAACAAATATTGTTGCTGAAGCCACTGCTGCTGAAGTTGTATTTGTTGAGGAGTAAAGGAAGGAGGAAACTCCCCAGTTGGCGGAGCCCTGGCAACTTGTAATGAACGAAATGCCATTTTTAATGTTGATTTGGCTGAATCAGGTTTTGTTGCTTTGCTGGCTGATCCTTGAGGTGTATCTGCTGGTCTACAAAGCCAATAATCTAATTGCAACTCCATTGGTTCAGTTTGTGGGCTATCCCTGCAGAAATAATGATAATGATAAACCAAAAATGTGATACAGAATATACCATAATGACAACTTTATGGCATACCGAGAAGGTCCAACATAGACAGTGTTAATATTTGGGGAAGAGGGAGGTGTAATACGTTCTCCTTTCCGATCATTTGGTAGAACAGAAATCTGTTGGTTCGTAGTACCCGCTGGAGATCCAACCACACCTAATTGAGAATGAGATGGTGGGGATCCAGATATCACAGATGATGCGTTTTCCTCCAAGTCCACGGATGCAGACAATGCTGATTCCTGTGAGCCAAGTCGCACCTCCTGCAGAATATCAAAAAGCCAAGTTTAACACAGAAAAATTCAAAAAACATAGAAAGCATGGAGATATAGATTATACTTACATTCATGAAAGGAATGAATATTTGGGAAGATTCTTCATCAGAACTGAAAACAAATAGCAAATAAATTTATTTAGAAATTACAATTTGCAATGGTTAGAAGTGAAAATGTATTGACAAGAACAATTCTGTTCCACCTTTTTTCCTTGTAAGTTAGCATTGCCTCAGCAACTGGGAGATGCAATAAGGCTCCAGAGGTATTATGCAAGTACCGGCAAATGCGCCCCACCACCTCTTGCCAATCTGCTTTACTTAATTCACCTCTCTCTGCCCTTTCCACAACCTCTCGCCACGAATCTCCACCAAATGCTGATGCGTAATTTGCATCTAATGAACACAAATACCGACCCAGCCAGCTACCACCTGGGGCACACAATAAATAATATTCAAGAAATGATAATGCTTATTGAGTAAAATCATGAGTGTACTTAAATATAACTAAAATAGTTATTACCAAGGGGTACAAAGAGAAAACGTAGGTAATTTTGCCAATCTGGTGGCTTTATGGAAAGTTGCTCAACATAACACCTTAAAACAGAATGCACAAACGGGTCTCCTCCAACTAACAAAACTCTCATAGGTGTTGGAGCTTTAGCACTTGAATTACAGCTGAAAAATGCAATAGCTAAATGTTATACAAATCTTTGAATTTTTCTTAGAGGCTGAGGGCAAACAATATACTTACAATTTCTGAATTTTACCAATAAGGCAGTTAACAGCAGCTCTCACATCTCCCATTCCAGCTGTTGCAACTACCTTTGTTTGCCAATCAGACAAGCGATTGGCAATAGCCATGCCACCAATTTCTGAGGCGCTAACAAGAACTAGGTGATCTGGAGGAATGTCATCAGCTGGTAAAATTTTTGAGAGTTGCTCTAAAACAATTTTACGGGGCTGTCAAGAAGGATACACAAAAGCAAGGAAAATAGTTAATAAAAACCATGACACTCAAGTATCAATTCAGACACATTAAAATATTCGTAATATATAAACCTCGCTAGGTGTTGTTTCACCACTGTGAGCGCCATTACTAGTCCTTGACTGCTGCTCCCCAAAACTTACAACACTCAGTTGCTTTTTAGCCTTGGGTGCATTAGAGTTGCGATCTCTAGTGAATAACTTGCTTTTACGATCTCTTTCTCGTTCCCCGTCCTGTGCAATCAAAATAAATTTAAAAATACAATAAATAAACAAGAAAGACAATTTTTTTTTGTAATTTCATTTTTTAAAATAAAAATTTATGCATGGTGTTTTGACTTACCTGTTTTGGAGGTGATGATGCTGGTGGGTCACTTGCTTCATGATCAGTCCAATTTTCAGGATGTGAGTCAGAATCAGCCTTTTTAGAACTTTCATCACTTAAGCGATCTCCAGCTTTATCTGCCAAGAAAAGGAAAAATATTGCTGTTAACAAGCAAAATAATGAAAAGAATTGTCAAATGAGAAAATCTAGGTACTGCGTGCACTATCTGAGATAATTGACGGAAAGGCAAATTAATTATTATAATCTTAAATAGTCTTTACATGGACAAAACAATATATGGAAAAAAAGATTGAGTTTAGGTGTGAAATATAGAATAAAGAGAGGGTGATAGAAAAAAAAGAAAAAAAAACAACTCTTGGATAAGACAAGAAAGAAGAAACAGAGGCTAAATTGCTTGATAATATAAAACAGCCTGCAAACAAAAAGTTCATTAAGTAGTTCATTAACATCAGTATGCTATGTGCCTAAATAATGTTGGTCACATTAAAAGGCAAAATTGGATTGTAAGAGCTTGATGTATTCATTTTCTGCTGTTCCTATGATTTTTTAAGAGAAGGCAATGAAACAGTTACATGCATTGTTGCTAAAGCATGCAAAAAGCAAACAGTCAAAGCAAAGCAAGCAGTAGCCTTCCTATGGTCTCAAGTGGTAGAGGTTTGGCACCATAAAGCAGTAGCCTTCCCATGGTCTCAAGTGGTTGGGGTTGGCACCATAGTTTTTGAAATTGTTGAAACAGGATTACTGACCACTGAAGTTAGAGACACTGACCACACAAATTTTCTAAGGTTCACATTAGTTAGTTTTAAACATTTTGAATTATGTAATTTTTAACAAGAGTAACTCAAAAACAAGTTACGATAAAGAAAGTTTTTGATTGATCATTTCTTGAATTATAGATCAAGCATATTCATTTGAATTTATCAAGTTTGTGCTCATATGAAGAAAAGCTATAACTTCAAAGGATCAAAAGGGACTAGGTAATTACAGAAGTGGCCTAGCATCGAGAGGGTAATAAACAGTATAGCTCTTGTGGTTTCCAGTAATAAGAACAAAAGTAAAAACAATATAAAGAATCAAAAACAGGTTTTTTCCTTTTAAAAATTGTAAAAAAAGAAGGAAAAGATAAGAAAAAAGAAGTAATGGTAATAAACAGTGAGGAGCAAATTTAGAAAGCCTTGAAGAGTGTGGTAAGTTAAACTAGAAATGGAAGGAAGAGAAGATAATCATAATCATGAGCAAAGGAGAAAACATGTACATAAAATTTGCAAAAGGACAGACATTGTGAAAGGAATCAGCAGTGACAGAGACATAAAGGAAACAAGTATCAACTTGATGAAGGGATGATCTGCATGTTTAAGAGCCAACGCAAGGCGACGCACCTGGGCCTTGGCCTAAACCTGAAGTAGGCATAAGCGTAGGGGCTACCGCAACCACTGGCACAGGAGCAGCGCCCTGGGCCCCAGCCGTTGTTGAGCTTCCTGTTGGTGCAACCTGTTTTGGCTGACGGTCTACTGCAGCGGCGACTGAGCCTGCGTATGCACAGCATAAAGCAGCATTACTGCCAGCGTGCATAAAATCTATCAACAACCACTCTAAGTTTTTGTTACACTGACAAACTACAACACACCACTTGGCTCAGAAACTTGTTACAAGAATGTTCTCCTCAAAAATTCTTCCTTGACTTTTGCTTTTACTTTGTGAATTAAACTGATGGAAGCATCATAAGGATGTTAAGCGAAGCTTGACTAATGTCTTCTTGTCTGATTCTAAACATAGATCCATTTGAATAAAATTGTGATCTTACGCATGATTTTAAATACATACTTAGTTGTGTTAATGTTGCCAGAGCTGAAACTGTAACATAACATGCTACATGCCTGTAATAGTTTCGTTGCACTAAACATGTACAGAGTGATCAAGAAATAGATGCCTGCAATACGACTGGCTTGTTTGTTATTTATTAAATTGTTAAAACTTGTACACATAAAAAAGACATTAATGTTACACTGTGCGGTTCATGAAACTACACAGGTGTACATAGACTCAATGATGTAGTTATGTATGACTAGGTTTTTGTTTGTCTAGCTAAAATGTTTACCTTCTCAAAGTAACATCAAGGAACAACACTGCTGTAGTTTTAAAGAAATGCATAAACTGTATGAATACAGACAATAAATTAAAATGGCTTAAGATAAGGGTGAAAAAAAAAAGTGAGATCAATATAAATGCTGACAAAGTAAAACATCAAATGGAAAGAATAAACTCAAACATAGCTGCGATTAGGTTCACAAACATAAAATGACAATGTTATTTGAATAATTTACAAACTTGCTACTCTCTAGACCAAATATTTTGATATTTATATACTCACATAGACGAGACAAAAGCAAACCAACCAGAGCTTTAGAGCTAATCAAACACATGCAGCAAAAGTACACTTCTCTCTGCAGAGATTTAAACTTGTTTCCTCATACCACTATTATTGTTCAAATAAACTAAGAGCACCCTGCTCAGCCCTGATCATATATGGTGTAGAACTAAAAAGCCCTACATAAATAAGAACTAAATGGGCGAAGTCAGGAAAAATTCTGCTACTTTGAATCAGTCTTAAAATTTTTAAGTCTTTTCTATGATACTTGACACCAGATATTGTTTATATACTCTTTAAACTAACAATTAAGTGATTGATATTGAATCATTAAATCTTTTGCTCTTCTCGGAAATGACAAAAAAGCTCAAGTAAGCATTGCACAGTTAATCACATTAGAAGTTTCAGGAATGGAAATAGAAGAAAATATGGCAGAGGACAGAACAAGAAGAAGAAGAGTACCCACATGCATATTATTGTGGCTTTTTTTTATACGCTGTAAAGTTACCCTTTTAAAATATGTCCTAGAGGCCAAATGGGCCAGTAAAGTGATAAACTTCCAGTAAGGTTCCAAAGGGTAGCAAACTATTGGTGAACCAGGAGAAAAATACAGAACATAGGCAATTTAAGAAAATCTGAAGTATATAAGACAAAGGCAGAACAGATGGAAAAAAAACAAACATGAGAGACAATTATAAAAACAAACTGAAATGAAATAATTAAAAAGGCAGGCTCTAATGAAAACTTCTTGACTGATCACTCATCAAAGGATAGCAAATTCTGTTCAGTTTCTTCCGCCTTTCTGGGAGACCTCTTGACAGTACTTGAATCTGAGCTGATAGACCACTTTTTGCGTTCAAAGATAGTTTTCTGAGGCTGAGGGGAGGCAGAGGTCGGCGGTTCAGTCAAGCCTGCACACAGATATCATGCACTGTTCTCTAAATGAATCAACAGAAATTTATTTCAATGTCGATTTGACATGAAATAAGAAATATGTACTCAGAGTTTGATTTCAGAGATATGAGATGACCCCAGTGAAATTGTGACCACAAAAGACAATTTTAACAAGGTATTGGTATTTCAAGGAGCATGAAGTAGCTGTCTCACTCATCTATGTATTCTACTGGCCCTAAAAATTTGGGCATTTGGTCAAGTGAGGTAATGATGAAGCTGTATTTGACAGGTAAAATAGGAATAATGGCTAGAAGACAACAACAACAACAACAACAAAAACAACAACAAAAAAAAACATTCTGTTTCATGAAAGTGAACTAAAGATGCTAGTCCCTTGCTATATGTTACAAAATTTTACACACTAGACAGACTAAAATCTATGTTACGACAAATGAAACACCAGAACATCTGTATTCTAAAGAGAATAAACAAGTTCTAAGGGAATTCTCCTCATTGTCATATGTCAAGCTGCTTCATGCCTACAATACCCAAAAACTGAAAAGCCCTGAGTTTATTGATTGTTTTAATATGCTCACTGTTTACCAGTGTGTTTTCTGTTGAGAAAATCATTCATAAAATTTTCTTTGGTAACTTTCAGAAAAAAAAAGAAAAAAAAAAGGAAGGAAACAAAGATAAGGAAAAAAGACCTGCTGTGAGCCTCTTTTCTCTTTCATCACACACTGTTTAAGCAAGCAAACACAAGCACAAAATGCCTTTACAGACCAAAACCACAGGAAGATAAAAAAAAAAGAATAAAAGACAAATACACTGGAGGATCATGAAAAGCTGTTCCTGAGTAGGTACGATCCCAATTCCACTGAAAGTACATATGCAGATAGTAAAATTGATGCCCAATTCTACTGCTTTACAAGAAGGCTATGCTCTAAGGATGTTGGTGACTCACCTGTTCCAGGGACATTCAGAGTATCATGGACGAGAGAACGGCTGCTGGAGAAAAATGGACGCAGTGACGGTTTTGGAGTGGAAGACATGCTGAGTGTGTCAACCTCGGGCCCAGAGTCAGAGCCTGACAGTTCACCTAGCTCCTCCATGAGATCCTCAAACTCAGTAGCGTCCATTCCACCAGCTATAAGAACATAAAAATGATGAACAAAAAGCTAGTTAGTCGAATGAGGAAGATTACCATCTTATGATAGTTACCTAAAAATATAGGACCACAAAAACTCCTAGAAGAAAATAGCTCAAAGATAGGTTTAAAATGCTACTGTGTGAGTCTAAATTGCCTAGTATTGGACTCTAACTGTTTTAATACAAACTAAAGATAGATCAGAAATAACTCTAGAGCTGCTTCTTTAAAAAGCAATACATGTCAATCTTTCAAAATGAGCTGTTATAAGCATCTCAGAACTAACTAAAGTTTCTAGAGTTTCCATCCCTTACCTCAAAGAGCAGTCTTCAATACTAGAACAATATGGTTTTAATAGATTTTTAGTTAATGCAAAAGTTACACTGCATTTCGGGAAGTCTTGTTACTGACACACATGTTTATCAGAAACAAAAATTTAATATGCAACATAGATTAGATGAATTCTATACATGAAGAGATTTCTTGACTTAAAAAAAATATCTACAAAAATAAGTGCTCTAGTAATCTAATTATGAAATAAATTAAAAACACAGCCACATGCAATATTCATGGCTAAGCTTCATTATCATTGCTTCGATGCACATTGGATACGGCTCTAAGCCGAGTCTGTCGCCAATTTGAAAATTGATCTTTAAGACTTGAATGTCTTACAAGTGCAACTCCTGATTGAGAATTAAAATCATGCAAAGCTTTTTCCTCATTCTTAAGTTTTTGTTTATGTAAATGAGAATTGAGAGAATGCCCTCGTTCCAAAGAAGGTTTGGGCCTTGGAGGCGAAGTTGATAATATGCCATATGCATTAATGTTAGTATTCACACATGCCACACAAACACAATCCACTGGATGAGTAGACTGGAGCGCAATTGTCAGACATGGTTCACCTGTTAACTTGTGGGACATGGCAAGCTCCTCTTGATCATGGTCCAGTCCTTGAAGATCCTCTGTTGCCCGAAACCGTTTAAGGAGAGCAATAAATTTTTGCTTTAAATTACGTTGCTGAAATAAATAAAGAAAAAAAAACAGGATTATATTCAAATCTCTTTCCAATCTCTGTACCATTTCAAACAGGAGTATGATTAGTTGTGAATAAAAATTTATAACACACCCTTGCATTTGTAGGAATGGCGCCAGCTCTAGCTGCTTGTCTTTGCCTTTGCCTTTGCAAGGCTCTTCTACCAACATTATCTTCCAGCATTGGTTCAGAATCAGAACCCTCTGCTTCTTCCACCCCATCTTCATTAGAACTAAATTCTTCATCCTCATCAGAGTAATCCCCAACACGGTCTGTTGGAAATTAATTAACTCATATTATAACCACTTTCTTTGCAGAGTAAAAAAATAAAATAAATCAAACTGCAGTCATATCGGCCCACAAATTAAAATTTTCCTCACCTGAAACGTCATGTGGGTTTAATTTTGCTGTGTCCTCATGGTCGACGGGCTGAGAGTTCAATCCCTGCACCGACACCCGCGCGACGACATTGCCGTGACTCTTCGGCTCCTTGACATCGCCACACAGTTCCAGTTCCAAGTCCAACTGCCTCTGCAACACCTGCAGCAAAACATAAATTGCAAGTTAGACCTACCAAACCCTTTAAAATAGAATTTAAATTTAAAAAAAAAATGAAAAAAGTAAACAATAAAAAAGCAGCAATTGGCAAAAAAGTTGCAAATAAAAAAGTAAAAATAAAAAAGTAGAACATAAATAAAGTAAATTTTTTGAGGTGATGTTGACAGACATAACTTTAAACCCACATAACTGTAAATCGACATAACTGGTGACAGAAATAACACAATTATTTTTAAATAAAAAAATATATTTTTATTTAAATTAAAATAATAATTGCTACAGGCATAAACTTTTTCAGAAATAACCAAACCGTTTATTCACATAACTGTCGTCAGACATAACATTCGACAGGCATAACCTTTCCCAGGCATAACCGTTGACAGACATAACCGTTGACAGACATATCTGTATACCAGTGCTGCCAGAAAAGTAGGCCAAACCCGCCCAACCGTTTATTCAAGCCGTTTATTCACATAACTGTCGTCAGACATAACATTCAACAGGCATAATCTTTGCCAGGCATAACCGTTGATAGTGCTGCCAGAAAAGTAGGCAAAACCCGCCAAACACACAGTTGTGTGGAGCGGGCGGTATTCGCGCCCTGCCTACTAGGCCATTCCTCTGCACGCGTGTGTAGATGTTGCCTAGTAGGCAGGCGCGAATACCGCCCGCTCCACACAGCTGTGTGTTGGGCGGGTTTTGCCTACTTTTCTGGCAGCACTGCGTATACTGTCGTCTGCACTGCTGTTGTTCCGCGCCGTTCAAACCATCACGCCCAGCCGCGCGGCACGCCACAGACAGCACACTACACTACGCCACCTCCGGCGGTGCCGTGCGGGCACCGCATTTGCTGTAAGACCTGCGCGGGAAGGGTTTCTGAAAGCGCCACTTGCCCGCTGTGCAGGAAGGAAATTTTGATGATGATAGAAATTTTTGAGTAAAACCACTATTTTTAATATTGCTCATATGATGATCCAACTCTAACTGTCCTCTATTTTATTTATTTTATTTATTTTATTTATTTAAAAATTCAAATATTATTTCTGAATAAAGTTATGTGTATTTAAAGTTATGTGTGTTTACAGTTTTTCAACCATAATTAATCCTATTTTATGTCTGACACCAGTTATGTCTGTAGCCGGTTATGTCTGTCAACAATTATGTGGATATACAGTTATGTGGGTTTAAAGTTATGTCTGAAGAAAACATCCCAATTTTTTTTTAAAAAGTTGAAAATTTAAAAAAGGAAAAAATAAAAAAAGTAGAAAATAAAACATAAAAGCTAGCTGACACCTTGTTGTATCTTGTACTTTCGTGTATGTTTTATAGAAAAGTTGTTAAGATGTCATCTGCTAAAAAGTACCTGGGACATATTGACCACCCCTGCGGCCAGCGTCTTGTAGCCCAGGATAGTGCGGTTCTTGTAGCGCTTGCGGCGCTGCAGGCTGACGTGCAGCTGATTGCCGCCGCGCTTGAGCAGGTGCGGGTACTGCAGCGAGAAGTGCAGCTGCAGCTCCGTGTCGAGCAGCCCGCGCGCCGGCAGCACCAGCTCGTTGGAGCGCAGTGTCCGCTTGAGGCCCTGCATCTTGACCGCGATGCTGACGGACGTCAGGTCGGGCCCCAGCGGCTTGAGCAGCACCAGCCTGGAGAGCGTCAGCGAGCACAACCTGCAACAGGGGGAAGCCCTCATCAGTGGGTAGTAGTAGGGATTTGAAGGTCGGAAAAGTGACCGGAGAGAAAAAGAAAAAAAGCAAGAAAAACAAATTAAGGGAAAAAAATATGGACAGTTTACCTGACCATATCCTTCGTGAAAAATTTGGAAAATATTTTATTCCCAATTTCCTAGTGAGCATTTTTCTGGCTACCTTCTTGAGTCTGAATGGACTGACTGGAGGGGATCACGGTATTTCGCAACTCTGTCGGCACGGCATGCCGCAGTAGAGAGTGAGACGAATGAAAGCTGCTGAAACGACTGCCACTGTGTTTTGTTTTCGTCGAGGGAATTCCGCAAGAGCGTTGGATGCGAGAAAGGGGTCGAGGAAGAGAGAGATATATAAAAGAGGAAGAAGCGCAAAAGTTCGCGGCGGCGCTGCGCTGCGCTGTGAGGTGAGGTGCGGGTGCGGACGCGAGGGGCAGAGTCCTCAGAGGAGTGACTCAGTGACGGTGACGCGCCCGAACACCACGTCATGACGTGTCAGCGAAGCGCCTTTACCTCGCGCTCTCACTCAAATGGTGCAAGATGAATGATGCAAAGTGATTTGCACCTTGCGATGACCGAATCAGAGTGAGTGTAGCGCATCGCATCGAGTCCGCCGCGGCCGTACCGCACCGGCTCAGTCATGCCGCCGAGCCGCGCCAGCCACGCCACAGCGCGCAAGCCCAGGAGAGAGAGAGAGGGGGAGAGAGAGAGGGAGAGAGAGGGAGAGAGGAGAGAAAAAGAGTGCGAGAGAGGGGTGGCGAGAGACGCTCTCCAGCTGGATGAGCACGCCGGCGAGCCGAAGTGACTCATCACCCGCGACCGTTCTTATGTAGACGGTCTCGTCAATTCTTCATTAGGGCCCAGTTCGGATGATCGTGAGTCGACACAAGAAGATGTGCATCGGCTGGCCGCGGCAGCGAGAAATAATAAGGCACTTGTGCTCACTAAAACGACCATAGCAACACCACCGCCATCAACTTACTCGCAAGATTATCTGCGCGTAGTTTAATCCGCAATTCATTTTTCTTTAAAACTTCGGGCAACGGCAGTCGATGATTAAATGCGCCCCCGCCGCAGCCCCTCCATTCTCGCGGCGTTTAGCCGGGGAGAACTTCTCTGCCCGCTCGACAGTGTAACTCGGGTGCCTGGGCCGGCCTGGCCCGGGCCACAGTTAGGGCCCCAGAGCACGGCGCTACCAACAGAGCAGCCTTTCACAGAGGCGTGGGGCGGAGTGCCAGGCCAGCCAGGCCGGGCCGGGCCGGGCGGCGAAATTGGCTCATCTAACACGATTCGTCCTGCCGCGCCGCGCCAGCCGCGCCGGCCCGCTGTGTCGGCCCGCCACCCCCGCCCAGCCCCTCCCTGCCCTAGGCTACGTGGCGCGGTGGCACCGCAGAACGCGCAGAACTACTCTGAGTCACACGGTCTCCCACCTCGCTCTGTCACTTTATCATCATCATCATTATTATTTCACCCTCTCCTCGTCTGAGCGACCCGTTCTGAGTGTACTTTTTAATTTCTTTTTCCTTCCAGCAACACGAACAGCGCGACAAAACTTTTTTTCTAGCGATGCGACGTGGCTGACTGACAGGCGACGAAGGCACATAGCGAAGTGGATAAAGACAGACACCATTCCGTATGCAGAGCGCGCGAGGCATGCAAAGTGAAGGCCGTAAGAGCGCTGCGCACGGCTCCACTCCAGGCCTCGCTGAAAAACGATCTAAGCAGACTGTCTCTCAGCATTCAAGGCCAAGCTTCGCAGTTCTTACAAAGTGGGCTTGCCTAAGTGCTAGTCCCTGATTTTGATACGCGGTGGGGATTTTGAGGGGGTGACCATGCCAGGTGGCTATTGATTGGCGAAGAAAGTCCGTGCTCAACTTGATACCTCGGGGTACTACTCCAAGTTCGCCCACGTCTTGATGCTGCTGGCCGCCCCCCTCGCCCCCCCCCCTCTCATCTCGTATTCGTGCACAGCACTGCTGCATGTTCCGTGCACGCGCGTGCCCCGCGCAGACCTTCCGGTTGCCGTCGCCACTCGCCACCCCACCGCGGGTGGAACGCCCTCCCCCGCCCCGCCCCGCCCCGCCCCGCCCCGCCGCGCCCGGCCGGACCGCTACCAGCCGGCGGGGCGGGGGCGCTCCAGGGCTACTGCTTCCGCCCGTACCACGCTCCAGTCGGCCGCCGCCCAGGCTGGCAGCGCTGGACGCGGAGGGGAGGGAGGAGAGGGGGACTCAATTGAAAGGGGCAATCGAATAATCCAGGATAGACGCGGCGGCGGCGGCGACGAGAGGTTGGGGCAGAGCAGATTGGCTTTGCCAGCCAGCACCAGAGGCCCCAGGGAAAGGAGGGGGTAGAGGCGCAGGGGTCACTATTCCCCCCCAAAAACTCCCGCGACAGCAACTTTCTTAACAACACCCGCTGAAATCTCCACGAACCCTTCGCGACAACGAGCATGTATATCAAAAGAGACAAACGACGACGGACAGCCGACCACGCGAGAAACTTCTGTATGTTCACGCTGAGGAGCATGCACGGCGCACCGTTCAGTATAGCGGCGACAGCCACAGGTGGAGACACCTCAGAAGAAAGCGGTGAGGGCCATATATATAGAGCACCTGACTTACGGCAACACGCAATGCAATGCCCCGCCCCAGCTGGCGATCCGCCCGCATGCAACACATGCAGCCGACAGCCGACATGCATATACCGCACCATATAAAATATTCGGACGAGGAAAAGTGAACCCTAGGCTAGCCTGGCGCTCTAGCGGAAAAAAAAGAAGCATGTGTGAGACCGCGACCCTAGCGCCACCGCCGCGGGGAGGGGAGAAGAGGGAAGTACCCCAGCCCCGCCCCGCCCCGCCCCGCCCCGTCCCGGCTCTGGTGGGCTTCGAGGGTGGCCGCCGGCCGCCCGCCGCACAGACGTCACACGGCAGCGCATGCATCGGCTGCAGATGGTCGCCTCTCGTCGTCGCCTCGCCTCTCTAACTCAATTTATTTTAATTCAATTCGGATGTGCCGCGAGCGCCGTGCCGGACGGAGCGGAGCGGGTGCCCGTGGTGTTCCCATAACTCGTAATCTATATACCAGCGCGCCACGACACCATAAGCCCGAGAGCGCGGGAGCAACCCACAGAGACTCGAGAGTATGATGACTGTAAGGGGAGTTTCCATGAGGGGTGCAATGGGGGTGGCCAGCCACCCCAACCTCAGCTCCGGCCTCGGTGCTGCTGCCCGCGCGCACGACGGCCCGGCCGCGGACCCTGTACAGTACAGCCCAGCCCGGGCCGGGTCGGGCCGCCCACGCGGTCATCGTCATCCGATATAGTAGGAGAGGAGAGCGGCGCGCGACCGCGGCCCATTCAAGCCCACCAAGGCCACGGGCCCGGCTCCCAGGCCCCGGCCATGCACCACAAGCAGCAGGCAGGGTGGGAGTGGGAGGCGCCGCGCCGCCAGAGAACTGCGCAGAACACACCGGATGTGCTGCGGGTCGGCCTGCCCGACAGGGCCGTAAGGCGCCTTGGCTCCCTGGGGAGGTAGGCAGCGCAGTACACACCGCTGTGCTGCGGGTCGGCCTACCCGACTGGGCCGTAAGGCGCCTTGGCTCCCTGGGGAGGTAGGCAGCGCCGCACACACCGCTGTGCTGCGGGTCGGCCTACCCGACTGGGCCGTAAGGCGCCTAGAGTCCTGTATAGGGAGAGAAACGCGAACTCCTCAAATGCGTCGAGAAATCCCTCATACCTTCCGCGCGCGCCCCCACCTCTCCCCCGCGGGCTCCCCCCCCACTCCATCCAGAGGGCCCGGGGCCTCATACCCATTGGCTCTCATTGGCCAATGGCTATGAGGCCCCGGGGCCGCGCGGGGCCCCAGCGAGGCCACTCCCGAAACAATAGTTCGTCAGTTCTTTGTTGCTCTCTCTTTTCTCCGTAAGATGCGAGAGAGAACGTGCACCGCTCCCTCTTTCGGAAAACCCCGAGGCCCCGAACACGTGGCCCGGAGACTCGGCTGCTGCGCAGAGAGGTTAGGTTGCGGGAGCATGTTCGCAGGAATACGGATCGTTCTTATTAAGTACAAGTGGCGTTGGAGTTTGAAAATACCCGATACAAATCCTAAACTCTCCCAAAAAATTGGGCGGACTCCTGTATAGGGCCTTACTATAGTTTGAGTATTTAAAAAACACAATCTAAATTGTACCGGAGGTACGGGCATCAAAATATATAATTTGAAAAGCATCCCTCTGCAAACCTTAACGATTGTCATTCCGAAAACCATGTATCATGTTAATCCTTGAACAGGATCCTTCCGAAAAAGTATTGTACCAATATGTTATCACATGATTGTCTCTAAATAAAATAGAAATGAGTGTCCCCGTCGCTCCGCTCTGCACACGGTCAAATTCCGCGCTCCTTGTGGGGCGCCCCCCACTCCCTACTGAGTAGCCAATGGGCGTGAGGCCCCCCCCACTCCAGGCCTGGGGCCCCTGTATGAGGAATTCTGCTGGCAGATCAGTAGGACAGCCATCGCGTTTCTCTCCCCTCTAGGACTCTAAAGGCGCCTTGGCTCCCTAGGGAGGTAGGCAGCGCCGAATATACCGCTGTGCTGCGGGTCGGCCTACCCGACTGGGCCGTACGGCGCCTTGGCTCCCTGGGGAGGTAGGCAGGGCCGCAGCACAGCGGTGTGTTCTTGACCACAACCGGCCCCGGCAGGCGGCAGGCGGCAGGGGACAGGACTTAGAGGGTAGCATAAAGCCCACCATGTTAACCACGCCTTTGCTCCGTCCCGTCGCGGGAAGAGGCGGGGCGTGCTTGGCAGGGGTGAAGGGGTGGGATAGGGCGCACCGGGGCTCCCATCCTCCAAATCGATGGCGGGGCGCCGCGGGGCGCGGCGTGCAGGGCGCAGCGCGGCGCAGGGCGTCGGACGGGGCGTGGGGTAGGGGCTCTCCAGCGAATCATCCATACCCATCGTATCAAGGCCCGCCGCCCCTCACCCCTACCCCGGCCGCGAACCTGCTCGCACGACATGGCGTGAGACCCGACCCGACCCACGCCCAGGAGACCAAAGGGGCCCATAGGGGATAGCCGAAACACTCTTGTGTGCACGCGGCACCACCGACTGGACTCGGCACTACAAGACAAACAAAGAAATTGCTTTTAAAAAAATACCCCTTTACCGTCCTTTTCCGCGCGGAGCGCGTCATATTGGGAGAGGTCCTCTCTGTCCCTCAAAAAAAAAAAAAAAAAACCAAAATCTACGACTCTACGACTGGTGGGTGGGAACCAACTTCCTATACAGTCCGTGACAGTCGGCATCGCACCTCGCTGCAGCTCAGTTCAGCTCGGCTCAGTTCGCGTGCCGCCTCCTTCACCCGGCGCCGCACACAACCACCAAGCACCCCTCCGCCCCGCCCCGCCCCGCCCCGCCCCGCCCCACCCCACCCCACCCCGGGCCCCGACCTCCCACAACCGCATGCGTCACACGGAAGCGCGGCGCCGCGGGGCAGGAGAGGGGCGGACTTGACAAGGCGTGGCCTATACAACATAGCGAAGCCATCTGCGGGGTCGGCAGAAATTGATAACCGGGGGAAACTGCGCAAGTCTCGCGAGCGGTAGAGGCGCGTGGGCGGGGAGGCGAAGAGAAAATAGAGAAGGGCGAGCAGAGTGGAGGCAGCTGAAGGCTGAAGGCCGCCGCGCAGGGCAGGGCTAGGGGCTGGGCACAGCACGACTGCGGCGCGCCTGCCTGTCTATCTGCCTGCCTGCCTGTATGGAAGAAATAAGGCACCGAGCCAGGGCCAAGACTACTGTGTGTGTGTGTGTGTGTGTGTGTGTGTGTGTGAGCCAGGGCGAGGAGAAGGGTGGATGAGGGGGAGGAAGATGGGAAGGTAGGTTAACGCGCGCGCCTCAGTGCGAGAGTGCGAGCGAGAGAGAGAGATATCTCTTGAACGAGAAAAATAAGAGGAAGGAGGAGCAGGTGGTGGTGGGGGGGGGAGGGGAGGGAGGGTGGAGCGCAGACAGTTCGATGGAGTAAAGGTCTGGCTAGCCTGGACTGCGTGGGCCGTGGGTTTAGAGTTACTGCGGACGTCTCGCGGCGGCAGGCGAGGAGGAGCGATGGAGGGAGAGAGAGAGAGAGATGGAGAGAGTGAGAGAGAGATGGAGAGAGTGAGAGAGAGAAAGAGAGGTAGGCAGAAAAATAGGCCCACGGCAGCAGCGGGGGCAGGCCAGCAGGTGGAAATGTCACTCCGACCTCCCCGCCGTGCGACCTGCCCCGCCCCGCCCCGCCCCGCCCCACACCGCGACGCTCCGTGATGCCCCTTCCTTCGGCCTATGGTATGGTTGCGGTGGCCAGCCGGCCGCCGCCGCGAGCCTCAGCAAGTCTACGGCCGAGAAGGTTGGGGAGAGGAGAGTGGGGGGGGGGGGGAACTCGCTACGGTCATTGTCCCATCATGCCCGGTGTTGCTGCCGGCCCGGCCTCAGCACAGCTCAGCCCAGCCCGGCGCTGCTCCGCTGAGCCCCACTCCGACTACCAGTCTCCTCTGCTGGGAGCCGAGGCCTACAGCCGGCCCAGTGGAACGCTCGCAATGACAGCACGGCTGCCCCGGCCCCGGCCGGCTGAGGAAAACGAAAATCAATCTCTTTCCAGTAGTCAATCGTCATCTATCATTCATCGGGAGGGAAAAAAGGGCCCCAGACGGCCAGCTGGAATAGACACCAATCGTTTTCAGCCCCGTCGGCTTAGAGGCATGGCGGCGGCGGGGGCGGGGGCGTGGTGGGGCGGGGAGCAGCGCGCGGCGGGGCAGTCCGTTTCGTCAGCCGTCTCTCTCAGAAGATCGCTCTCATACCTACGTCCTCGTTGCACATATGGCGGTTCCCCATGTTTGGGCTGTTTGGGATGGCAGGTCCCCAAGAGTGCGACAAGGACGGAGGCACGAGAGCGTTCTTCGGAATCGGACGGCAGTTCGCGCAAGCTAACGCGGCAGGACACAACGACCTGGACGGGACACGCGGGGTTCCTCGCGCATGTGAGCTTCCGTAGAGAGCAGCGGATCGCATCGCATCGGCCCGGGCGTCGTCGCGAGACGCATTCCGAGTGGCGGGGCGGGGCGGTGTGGGGTGAGCGGCTCCTCACCTCACCTGGTATGCAGCCGCGCCCTCCCCGCCGTGTCCTGTCCGCCGAAGCCTGACTGCCTGCAGAATGCAGCCCCCGCCCCGCGCCCCCGCGCCCCCGAACTCAGAATTTTATCACGCCGTGCACCTGCTACCTGCTGCACAGTTGGGCCACAGACTAGTCGCGGTCGCGGGTGTTTCGTTCTCTCTTGGGGACCAGGCCGCCGAGGTGGTGCACCCGGGTACACCCCGCTCTAGGCCTCCCGCACCTCGACGAGCAGCGCCGTGTCGCGCCCCGCCGCGCCCCGCCCTGGACGTGGATTGGTTACGGCAGCGACACCTGGCCCGAGGCGGTCCGGCGCGCCCCGCCACACCCCGCCACGCCCCGCTGCTAGAATGTGCACAGTCTGCACGAGCGGAAGGCTCGCCGCCCCGCCCCGCCCCGCCCCGCTGCACGGCTAGCCGCGACCAGGTTTAGGATTTCATTGCCGTTGTTTCGAGGGGATATCAGAGCGGGACCGGGGGACGCGGTGCGGTCGGGAGAATAAGAGCCAGGAGACCCTGAGCTCCGCGAGGAGAGGAATCGACACCGCCGAGCACTGATGCGGGGCGGGGCGGGGCGGGGCTCAACTGAGGAGGCAATCACTATCACTCCTTGTAGTGTACCGGCTGTTTCTTTGAATGCGTAAGTGTTGCGAGTTTGTCTACCCCAATCGCCCGTAAGGCGCCATGGCCCCTGTGGCGCTGGCGAGTATGCAATCCCGCAGCACTGTTACGCATTCAAAGAAACACCCGGTACACAGGATTTCTACTGAAATAAGATTTCTGTGGGTTGCGTAAGATTTCACCGGGATTTGTAAAGATTTCGTCCGCTAAGATTTCACAAACTTTTACGAGATTCTACAAAATTCCAAATGATTTTTGACACGCGGTTTCAAGGGATTCCACAAAGTTTCATGAGATTTTACAAGATTTCTCTTAGTTTTTGGGAGATTACTACTTGACATTTCATGAGATTTCTCCGTTGAATTTCGATGAGTTCATCGATATTTCCAAAGATTTCATCGATATTTCCGAAGACTTCGTTGAGATTTCCCCGTGCTTGTACGCAGGATTTCATGAGTGGTTGCTCCCTCGGGCTCCACGCTCGCACGCGCGGCGCACCTCTCCCGCCCGGACACCGGCGCGGGCGTAGGCGCGGCGGTGCGACGCGGCGGGGCAGCGCCTGGCAACCCGGCCCGGAGCCGAAGGGGAAACAAAACTCTGAAATTTTTGTACATCTCGTAATTAAGAAAAAGTCCGGAAAATTCAGAGAAATTCAGGAAGAAAATTCAGAGAAATTCAGTAAGAAAATTCAGAAAAGATTACAAAAATTTAGGTAAAACACCAGCAAAAATTCGGAAAAATTAAATAAAAAATCACAAAATTTGTACACCAAAATTCAGAGTTGTTTCCCCCTCCGCCAGAGCGCCGTGGCCGCACCGGGCCCAGCAGGTAAAGCCGTGCAACGAGCGAGCTATGCGAGCTAAAACTCCGTTTCCACCCCCCTCTCACCTGCTCAAAGAGGAGTCTATTAGTCTATCTCGCTGAGCTCGCTCGGTGCAGGGCTCTACCAGCAGGCCTGCAGCAGGTCGTCAACAACAACGCGTGAGGGGGCTTGGCTTGGGCTGCCCTGCTACGTCGAGGTGTCGCGTCGCGTCGGCACGACAACGAGGTGCAAAAAGTGTCACGTTCGCGCGGTACACATGGTAATCGTCAATAATAACGCCGCACACGGGCATGAGCGCGGCAACGTGACAACGGCCTCGTCGTCGCCGTCGCCCTCCGCCGCCTCACGGAGGAGGTCGTCGTCCGTCACGCCGTGACGCTTCGCGTCCGCTCTTGCCCAAAGTGGACCTCCGCCGCCGCGCCGGTGTCGGTCCGACGGAAGACAGTTACCCGAGTCGAGTCGCTTCACGTCGCCTCAGACAGACGCACTGGAGGATGTAGAGCGCGTCGCGTCGGCGGCGCGGGGGTGACGGGCCACCGCCGGCTGTCTGATTCCGAAGATCGCTTGCGCGCCGCGCGGTCCTCGTCGCACTCCTGTCGCCCTGCGATCACCAACATGGGGCACCGCCATAGGTGCGACAAGGACGGAGGTATACGAGAGCGCGATCTTCTGAATCAGACGGTTGCGCGACATGGCCGGGCCGGGCCGACCGCGATGGAAGACAAGGCGCGTCGTGCGGCGCGATGGTGTGGTGCTTGTTCACGGCCACGGTCCCGTGCTCTGCTTGCTCGGGGCGCTCGCCGTGCCCCGCGCCCCGGGCCGGGCCGGGCCGGGCCGCGCCGGGCGTGTATACCGTTAGGGATCAGTGCGCTGCGCAGCGTGCGGGAGAAAGTAACGCCAGTACCTCACCTCGCCTCGCCGCGCCTCACTTCACCTCCCGTGATGTAGTACACCCTCCCGATGTAGTGCAGCAGAACACCCGCCCAGCCCGGCTCTGCCTCTGCCCTGGCCAGATCCGGCCCGGCCCGGCCCACGCCAACACGAACGGCTTCCTTTACTTTTTTTTTAAAAGTCGATTGGTAATTAATTTCTCTTTTCGCGAGACGCCCAAAAGGCGGGGCGATGAAAAGAAACGAAGAAAGGAGGGATAGCGGGAAACCATTTGAAATATAAATGGGGGGAAAAGAAACAAGTCGTACCGCTGGCCCGGGTCGTGTTGGGCTGTGCGGGGCGTGGTCCGCGGGGATAAGAAGAGTGAGAGGGAGAAAGAGAGAGGGAGGAGAGCAGAGGAGCAAGCCTTGCCTGATTACGCTGCTGAGCTGACGGACCCTTGCCCGCGGAGCCCGGAGCCCCCTGCCCTGTCCCCGCAGCAGCGCCAGCACGCTGCTCAAAGTTTAATCCCCACGCCTTACGTACGACGAAACGACCTCACATTTTTAATTTCACCATCTTTTGATAAAAAGGATTAGCCTTTTTTTGTATGTGTCCCCCGTCTCTCCGAGCCCGGCGTTGCAGCCATCTGCGAGACGGAAGGAAACGGTATAGAAAAAGGCTTGGAGAGAGGTGGGGTGGGGTGGGGCGGGCAGGCGTCAAGACCGCTCATCCGGCTGCGATCACGGCGCAAAAAGGTACAATACAGACACGGCGAGGCGAGGCCGCGGGGCTCTATGGGGCCCAGGCCGGCCCAGGCCCGGTACGGACCTCGTGTCCCCGTCGGGGCTCCCCAGGGCGACGTGCGCGTTAATGACCCTGCCGGCGCACGCCACCAGAGCAGAGCACAGCCGCACAAGGGGAGGAGGAGGAGGAGGAGGAGGAGGAGAAGAGCTCGCGGGAGGGAAGTCTTCCGCCAGCGGCGTAACACAGCGGAAACGCGACGCGCATAAACCTCCTCGCAGCCCGCGTAACTCCCACGGATCCAGATGGATGCGAAATAAAGATAGATAGACGGCGCACGGAGCTTTTCCGGCGGACTGAAGATTCCCGAGCCCGACTGTACTCGTGTACTCGGCATAAACAGCACACATGGAAGCCTTTTATTTTTTGTACAGTGCCCGTCTCTCTCCTATCTTTATTCATTCTTTGCCGCACTTGATGCGGTTATGGTGTTCGATTAGCCCCCCACCCCCCTCCCCCACCACCACCAGGTCAAGTCCCAAGTCCCTCCGACATTCCACAGTCGCGAGTCACACATACGCCTTGCTGGCACATCCCTCCTCCCCCACCCCTTTTTCCTCAGAATGGAGATCGGAGGGCAACTGTGTGTTCCTGGGAGGACTGCGTCCGATCAGGACACCGGCGACGAGTCGACTTATTCAGAAGAGCGCTCTTCTCGCTCTGTCTCTCTTACAACAAGGCGGCGAAGCCCAACAGTGCGAGAGAGACAGGGCAAGGGCAAGGAAAGCGGTCTTCCGAATAAGTCGGCAGTCGGAGCTGAAGAAAAGGCAAGCGAGCCGAGCAGGGCCGATCGGGTCCTTTACTTAAAATTCAAGAGAACATCGATTTTTTTATTTTCCTTGATTCTTCCTGATGTTTTTCTGATTTTTTCTTGATTTTTACTCGTTCTTTACCACCACCTCTCTCCTGAGTGGTGAAAAGAACGAGTATTGTTCTCAGTAGGGTGTAACCCTTAACTGTCCACACTTTCATCTCAGATCTCACAATACCTACAGGCATAATAGTTATACCATTCGAAACTGGAAATGCTGGTCTTTATTCCAACAATGAACTATTTTTCAAGTTTAATAGTATTATTTTGAGAACACTTAACAAATTTTGAATGTTTTCATTTTAAGTCCATAACCCAACTTATAAGTGGAGTTTCCAATCTCAGCAAGCACAATACCCACATACATGAAACTTGCGCTGATCTCAGCTAGAAGCCTTCCTCTGCATTGCAGCAATGAACCTTTTTTAACGTTTAATAGTATTATTTTGAGAACTCTTAACAAATTTTGTGCGAGTTTTCATTCTAAGTCCCCGAGTCTAGTCGTAGCCCGAGTCGGCTCGCGCCAGCTCGCGCTCCTTTATGCGCCCTAACAATCGGACCCGAGCGGGAGGGCCGAAGAAGGCCCGAGCACCCAAACCGAGCAAGGGCGAGTGTCCCGGGAAAAACTTCCCCTGCACACACGAACTGTGATGAAATCTGAGATGAAAATGTCTTCACTCGACTCACATCACGTTTTACACTCCTCCCTCTGTAGCACATAATTATGTAAAGAACGAGTTCCATACTTATCACAAAATTCATTTTGTGTTCTATTTGGCCCTTGTTTTTTTCTGATTGCACACTGATATTGTTTTAGGGTGTGGTGAATACACTTGGAGCAGTGAAGGACCCCTCCTCTAGTACAGCCGAGCCGAGCCCCGGCCAAGCGCACAAGCCGGGCGACTATCGTGACGACTCGTGGCTGCAGCCTTCTTTAGGACCTCCGCCCCACCCCACCCCGCCCCGCAGCCAGACAATCGTCGTGGTTCGACTGCATGCATAGTGGATCTATGCGCCACAACCCCCGCACGACTTTCGAATACCATTCGAAACAGAACTTCCAGGAAAAGAACACAAGCAGCGGGCGGGCCTGGCGCAGAGCGCTGGGAGCAGAGCGGAGCAGAGCCGTCCCTATCGACAAGGATGACACCGACAACGGCGAGGCTGATAAGTATGTCTGTTCAAACAATCCCAGCCACGGTAAAAATGTTTTTTTAATTTTTTTTTGCACGGTCTGGCTGCCGCTCCCCCGCCTCCGTTCCGATAGTTCTTATCGGGTTTCTACCACGGCACGGCGCGGTAGGGCACGGCTCGGCCTCGGCTGGCTCGGCAGGAGCGCCGTCCAGGCCCGGGGTAGGCAGACCCGCACGACATGAGTGCCCGGCGGGGCTGCCTACCCGGCCTGCGCACGGGGCTCCGCTTGCAGCGCTGGACTGCAACTCGCAAAAGAGCAACTGTCCACAAAAAAAATTATTTATATAAAAGAAAATTAAAAATTGAAAAGAGGACCTACCCACGTCACGCTACGCCACACTCACTCACTCACTCTTCATGAGCGCAGAAGAGGAGAAACTCACTGTAAATCGAGGAGTCTCGTAAAAAGATTCTGGGGGAGCGACATTTTGACCCCGATTTCGTCGCTCCTCCACGGGCGACGTTCAGAAACATCGCTAGTTTAGAGTCGTTTTGAGACATTTTCGGTCACAAATAAGACTCAAATTGAGTCGTTTTCGTTAATTATGCTTCATGGAAGCGACGAAGACTTGCGTCACTCTCTTTGGGCGAGGAAAGTGACTCCAACTTATACAGTGCTGTCACACTTTTGTGTCCGGTCCACAGTGTACCGTGTGGTCGCGTCACGTCACGTGACTACCAGCCCAACCCGGGCCGTCCAGCCGACTTATTCTGAAGAAGGGCGCTTTATTCTCCCAAACTCTCTCGCACTCATGGGCTTCGTCGTACAGGTGCGAGAGAGACAGCTAGAGCGGGGAGTGCGCTCTTCGGAATAATACGTCGGCTGGCCCTCCTGCTTGCTCACATAACACCGCGCTGGCCCTGTCTTGCCCCGCCCCGCCCGGGCGTCTCTGTCCTGGAGAGGTCGTCCACTCTCAACGTCAATTATTCGTCAGGATGGGTCCATTTGCCTCCGTAACGGGCCGCGCGCGCCGGGCCGGGCCGGGCCAGGCGGGCAGCTCGTGGAGCCTAGCCCGGCCCCGGCCGCCGGCCCAGCGGAGTTATTCCGAAACAGCGCTTGGTTGTGTCATCCTGCTCGCTCCTTGTGGCCGTGTGCCCCAAAGGACAGAGAGACGAAACCACTGTGCGGAATCACTCTACAGCGCAGACCGCAACGAGCAGCGGGCCACGAGGACCACGGCCAGCGCGCCCGCAGCCCCCGGCCGAGCACCGCAACCTGAGGCCGGGCCAGGAGAAACACATTGGTAAGAGCGAGTTTAAACGATGGTTTAAAACAAGTCCGCAAAGCTGCAGTTCGTCATGTCTACTACTACAAAAACCACCTCAAAGCATAGACCGATTGTAAAACATCGTTTTATTTCAGTAATACGGGCCGGCTATCGTACTTTGCGCGGGAGGCGCCACGGCCGAGCCCGCCGAGCCTCCCAGGTCCAGCGCAGCAAAGTAGTGTGACCCTGACACTGCCCGCGAATTAAAGAAGGCCCACGTGTCCCTCATCCCACCCACGCCTCCGCCCCCCCCCCCCAAAATCGCCCAACCCGCCCGCCCCGCCCTACCTCACAGCGAGCCGGCCGCGAGACGCGCGCCGCCGCGCATCTTGAAAATTAACATCTTGTTGGCATTCGGCGAACTCGAGCCTGAGCTGTGCGGTCGGTCAGTGAGGGGAGTGGGGCGAAGGAGGAGGAGGAGGAAGAGAAGGGGGTGGGGAGAGGGCGGTCCACCAGGACTGGACCAGGCCCGCCCCGCGCGCCCCGCGGCCACCATGCTGACCGCGAGAGAGTAGATTGGAAACCATCCTGCGGTGTTGCGGGGCTGGGTGGGGCCGGGGCCAGGTCAGGGGGCCCTGCAGGGAGGAAGTGCCCCAGGAGGTCGCCGTGCTGAGCCGGGCCGGGCCGGGCCGGGCCGGGTCCCCCTGGGCCGCCATTGGCACAATCAGTGCATCCGGCCTCGGCCTCACAGCAAGGGCACAGTACAGCAGGGGCGTGCGGGACCTATACGACCACCCCGCGGGGACGACAGGTCAGGGGCGTGCAGCAGGCCAGGGCCCCGCCGCGCCCATCAGCCCCAAGCTTCAGGAGATCGTACTGTATAGTGCCCTCTCACTCACTCCTAGTGGCCGGGACCCATGCGTGGGACAAGGACCGAGATACGAAAGCGCTCTTCTGAATCGGTCTGCAGGGACTCACCAGGGGCCCACCAGCAGCGCCACAACGTGCGGTGCTGCGGCTTCCCTTCCCTCGCTGTGCTGTGGTGACACGCCACGCCCCGCCACGCCACACCACGCCACGGGGCCTCTGCTGCTGCTAGCTACAGGCTTACGACGGCCCTCGCGGCGCTGCTGGTCCATCCGACCGACAAAAGACGCACAAACAAAGCGAACAGAGGGACGCGGAGAGAGCGAGACAGAGAGCGAACGAGAATTTATTATTTTCTCCCTCTCCTCGCGCCGGGCTGCGGGCGGGGCCGGGCCGGGCCGAGGGACTGTGGCTGTGGCCCTGCTCCCTGCTCCCTGCTCGCCGCTGAGCGCGTTGTTCTTGTTCTTCATGGTCCGCCTGTCGCTGCCGCTCTGCCAGCCGACGAGCCGTGCACAGCGACACGACAGGGTGAGAACAGGTGATTCCGCACAATGATCTCGTCTCTCTATCCTTGTCGTACTCGTGGGGCACTCGCGCGGCCGTACGGAGCAAGAGAGACGACACTATATACTAAACTCTTTTCGGAGTCAGCCTGCAGGGCCAGGCAAAAAGGCCAGGCGCGGGCCACATTCATTTGCCGACTGACACGAGGGGGGAGTCACTTCGAAAAATCTTTGCACGGCCCCCAAAAAATCAAAAAATGAAAAAAAACATCACGAAGTTACAGAAAAATCTGAAACTGAGAAAAAATCAACAAAAAATCTGAAAAAAGATTAAAAAGCCAGAAATAGGGAGAAAAGATCAAAATTTACCGAAAAGTGACGAATTTCCAAATTTTTATTGAAATTCAAAAGTAAAATCAAAACTAAAATTTAAAAAAAAAAAAATACAAAATAAAAGTCAAAAATATCATTGTGAGCATTCATATTGAATGGCTGATTTCCCCACACACACACACTCTTTTCGGGCTGACACATAGGTCGCGACACTGCGACGCTCCTCAGCTGCGCTCCGCGCCTAATCGTTCCGCGCGGGGCGGGGTGGGCACGGATACGGCGGGGCCACCGAACCGACCGTGCCGCTCGCGGGTCGAAACGGAAAAAAAACATGCCCCACGATATAAGTATCAAGAACATCATTGTGCACCAGGTACTAGGGTGTGGGGGTATACTGATCTTCAGATTCAGAACAACCAAGTATGACGCATATTTAAGAACTATTAGAATAGTCTAAGAATTTCCTCCAACACTTGAAGGGATTAATGCACCAATGGACGCTAATGCGTGCGTCAATTTCACACACCAGGAGGTTATCGTTCTGGTCGTCCTGGGCGCGCTCGTCTCTCCGTCCCTGCACCTTTCCCACAGCCTGGTGAAGATCGCCCGGTCAGGCCCGGACAAGTCGGCACTGATGATAGCAATAGTGGGAATACACGACTTTCTAAACCTCGTCGTGCTCAGCTTCAGTTGCCAAAGATTTTTCTTCAAGGTAAACGTATTTCAGCAAAGAGATCACTGACAATAAAAAAAGACCCATCAACAAAATCAGTCTTATCTTTGGTGGATTTCAGAGCGGTAGAATATAAAGCAAGTTTTACGCAGCTTCCTTCTGGAGGCTGGGGCGCTCAGCAGTCAGGAGAGTCAGGAAGTGAGCGAGATGAGCGGTAGAAATAAACCGGAAATGTTTCGGTCATGAAAGTATTTGACTTATCCTATAAACAAAATTTGGCAGGTCAGACTGTTCATCAAGCAAATCGACCGGCAACCAAAGTTCAGAGTCTGGGGACTGTTTGAAAAAGACACAAAATTTACTGCCACGGTGAGCACAATAAGGTTCGTTTTCGTCGTTATTGTCTTCACTGTTTTGTTATGCCATTCTATTGTAGATAATCCTGGCAGCGACTTCACATGTAGCTGTGCCTGTGCTTGCCTCGACGGGGACAACATTAATTTAGCAAACAGCCAGCCCAAAGTTGTTACGAAGACAAGCAACTGTGTCCAGTCTGTTGTTCTTCACCTTGTTTTTCACGTCGCCATGGGCATCGACCCGGGTGCCTTGGTGTAGGCTTGCCCAACCACCACTTGTCCTAACAGCTCAGTCGCAGCTGGCCGGCCGACCGGGTTGTCGGCGCTCTCGGAAGTTCAAACGGCATTACGGCACGGGAAGGTGAGCCCTAATAACCACCGGAATACAGGAAATTTGCTTGAAATTCAAAAATAAAAGTAACAGTAGGTGTACATACGTTGGATAGATTTAGCAACATTTCTAAGGCATTGTCAAATAATGTCTACAAAAAGTATTAGTGGTTTCGTAGTACTTTTTTTATATTTTTGTAGACGAAAGATTTTCAGACTAATGATGGGAACAACATTTTCATTCTCACTCTAAAATTTTTAAAACAAGTGAACCTACTAGTGATAGGTCATAGGTCTGATCAGAAACAACGGTGGGTTGAGTTTTGGTCAACTATCTCACATTCTAAACCGGCAATCAGACCTGAGGGGCGACTGACTCCCTCACTTCCTTTTACACTTTAAATGTTTTTCTTACATTTGTTGTGCATTTCAATGTATTTTGACATATTTCGCTGTGTTTTTCGTAAATTTCCGTACCTGGTTTAAACCGTGAACAGCGCTTTTAAGCGTCTAATGATCAAACCTTGTTTTATCCAGTTTGAAAACCAGAGACTGTCCAGCATCAAGTTAAAACTATTATGACTTAATTGATGTTTGGATTTCTGAGAGGCCTGGGTGGGCGGCACAGGCGATGCAGTCCCGGCCCTGGATGCTCGCGCCCTGGCGGTGCCTGTCGGTGGTCGGTGGCGTCCTGGCCGTGCACCAGGTGCGGGGCTGGCCCGGCCCGTGCACCCCGCGCAGCACAGGCTCCACCTATGCGGGGCTGCTCGCCGCTCTCCTCTTCGAGCTCATGGTGAGCATATAGAGGCAATTCTACATGAGCGAAACAGTTATAATTCAACCTATAGGCCAACCATCTCCATTCTTTTTCCTACTTTGAAAGTGTTTTGTAAAAAAAAACCAAAGGGAATTTTTTAAAGAATCAAAAAACAGCTTAAAACTACACGGAACTTTCAAAAGAAAAACTTTTAAAAAACGTAGACGCTACAGCTAAGGGCACTAAAATCTCGCGTTCTTTCATCTGAGTGTATTTCGGGTCTGCAATCGCTTCCCCATTTAGAGAGTACCCAAACAGAACTAAAATCTTAAAATTCCTTTGTACAAATTACCAAATATCGCTCCTGTATAGGAGCGATAAAAAAATTATTGCATTTAATTAGTAGTCATAATTGCGACATAATGTGATAACTTTCGTACTTTTTGTTAAATTGAATGGATTAGCGCTCGTTTTCTGCCATAATAAAATACTATCGCTCTTTTATAGTAGCCATTATTACGTTTGTTTGTATAAACAAAAACTCTTCTGAAGCATTTTGCTCACCCAGTGTGTGTGTATCGCTTTTAGGTCATGATTGTTGCAACATGTATGAAAGTTATCGCTTTCCAGATATCAGTGATGGGACTCATCTGCACGACCGGTACGAGTCGCGTACGCCTACTCAGCGTCGTACTCTCGCTCTGCCGCGCTTTGTGGCTGATCGGCGCGGCGCGGCGCAGGCGTGTGCGGGCCGACGTCTTCGAGTGCCTGCGCCTGTACGGCGCGCGGCTGCCGCTGGGGCGCGCGGGGCGCCACCGCCACGCTCGCAGTCGCCTCCGTGGTCCTCGTGCATATGCTCATTTACGTGTACAACGTCGCGGTCTTCACGCCCGTGTTCGCGGCCGAGATGGGCTCCGCGTATGCCATCACGATCTCCGGGATGTTCCTCCTGCAGCAGCTGCAGGTGCGTTCTCGATTCTTGTGTGTCCGCATGCCTGGTTCTGTTGAACTGACGGGGCGCGCTGCTCCACAGTGGTCCGTCGCCCTCGTGCTCATGCTATACCCGATAGTGGTGGTCGGCTCGCTCAGCGCCGACCTGCGCTGGGACTGCAGCCGGACCGCGGCGCTGCGCCTCAGGCAGTCGAGCAGCTCGCCGGACAAGGAGGGACTGGGACCTCACCACGTACGTGGAAAGTGGCTCCGGCAGACGAAAGTCATTCGCCTCGCTGAGGTACTTAGATTTTGTATAACTAAAAGTGAGAATATTGTACATTCACCGCAGTAGAAATGTTGGCATCATATACTTCATAAACTTCACTGGAAAAACAAAGGTAGGACTCGAAGGGGTTTAATGCCTTTACAAAGGCATTAAAAATTAGCACCCCTGCAAAGGCATTAAAACTTCCCCAAAGGTGTTAAATTTTAATGCCTTTGGACAATTTCATGCCCTGGCAAAGGAATTAAAATGTCATGCCCCTAGAAAGGCATTAAGTCCTACCTTTATTTTTCAAGTGTTGAGACGATATTTCACAAAGTACAAAATGTAAAAGAGATCATTGTCAATTTAAAACAATTCTTTTAATGCGTGATTTACAAATAACGTTAATTCACGATTGGTCTCGTTAATAAATTTACGATAGGTCTCATAAATTTGCGAAAGCCAAATTCATGCTGTTTCAATAATGGCCAAAATGTTATTATCAATTAGCAAGTTTTCAATGTGGTACAACTGTACGACATCTCTCAGGGTAAATTTTCCCTAAACCACTTGAAGCACTTTCTCAATTTGTCTTTGCTTTCCGATAATCAGGATACCGAACCTGGGGCGGTGGTTTGGAGAGATCTTCGCCTAAGGCAACACATGCTGTACGACATCTGGATTGCGAACATCATTGTGCAACAGGTACTTGGGAGCGTGCTCTTTGAAGCCAAGAGTGAGGTAATTTGCAAATCGCACACTTGCAAATTGAAGACAGAAAGACAGGAATTGTCTAAGAGCTTCCTCGAACATTTGAAGGGGAACGACAGAAAATTCAGACACATCCACACCATAATGCATGATGCAATTTTTACCCTTTATAGGAGTTGATCGTCATGG
The DNA here is from genome assembly GCA_029379305.1 of Frankliniella fusca. Taxonomy (NCBI): domain Eukaryota; kingdom Metazoa; phylum Arthropoda; class Insecta; order Thysanoptera; family Thripidae; genus Frankliniella; species Frankliniella fusca. Next base: position 207,601 of record JAHWGI010000106.1, read on the forward strand.
TCGTCGTAAATACGCTCGTCACCGCGTGTTTGTACCTATCGCACAGCCTGATAGAGATCACCACGTCAGGCGTGTCCCATGCAGCACTCGTGACTGCAATCGTAGGAGTGCACTTTTTTTTCATCATCGCCACCACGAACCTCTGCTGCCAGTGGTTTTTCTCCGAGGTATCATATAAGAATTATAGTTTATAAGAAAGAAGACAGATCTATATATATAATAGATTTTTAACATTCTTTTTTTTTCTCAGAGCTGTACTCTTAGTCAAGATTTACAAGGCTTCCTTGTGACGGCTGGGTCGGTGCACAGTCAGGAGGCTGAAGAGGTAAGCGAGGTGAGCGCATGACAATTACACGTCGGATTCTTCTTCATCAAGAAAATTTTTGAAAGGTTACTAAAACTGAGGTATTGGTAGGTCAATATGTTTATCAGGCAAATCAACCGGCAACACATGTTTACCGTCTGGGGAATATTTGAATTCGACACAAAGTTTACTGCTACAGTGAGCACAACCTAGATCTAGTTTCGCTGTCATTTTAATTCTCTTTTTAGTTATATTTGTATCTTGTTTTCAGGTGATGCTGGCATCGTCTACATGTGTATCCGTGTTCCACCAGAGTGGGACAAAATTCGTTTAGCGAACAGCCTGTTTTAGATTTTTCCTGATGGCCGTCAGTGTTCGACAATCACACACTTGGATTTCCAGAGCACTCTCTACACGGTGTTACTCAGTCAACTACACATTTATATATTTTTTTATAATTTTTAGCCAGCGGAGTTGCCTTCTAATTCAAGACAATGGAAAACAAACCAAATCAGATTTAAAAAAGCAAATTTTCCGTGAGGCGGCTGGCTCCGCCGAGGGGCTTTGGAGGGAGATCTCCCCTCTGTCTCCGCCCCGCCCGGCTCCGGGGAGCCCCAGGAGTCCACCTCAAGGCTGCTGCAGAGCCGCGCGCAAAAAGTGATTCCATTCGATTGTATTCAATAGGGTTCACTGTGGATCTTCGTTTTTATTTTCCCTGACTTTTCTATGATTTCCAGACCACACAACACAAAAAAGCCTTCTCTTTCATTTTTTTTAAATAACGGGACACACAGATAACGAGATAATGCAGTATACTTGCCTAGTAAGAAGAAAGAAAGGAATATATGATGGCGTAGCGTAGCGTGGAACCATAACAAAGCAACATAACCTGATAGCAAAACCTACCCAAATAAACGTTTTGAGGTCATCATCGGATAATTTTCTGATAAAGTTCACAGTGCAGTAGGTGCCAGACAATTTGGAACCATATAAATGCATTTCAAACTTTGTTCTGTGATACGGCTGTCTGCTTTGTTATGGGTCCGCGCTACGCTACGCCACCATCTTCCTTTCTTCTTCTTACTAGGCAAGTTCTTCATTCAGAAAACTTTTTTGTTATTGCACGCATACTTGGATTTTTACCTGACTTTCCGCAAATTTCCCTGACATTTCCACGATTTCCAGACCCCTTTTAGTTTTCCCCGACATTTCCATGACTTCCCTGACCGGTGTGAGCCCTGTTCTAGCACAAAAATGATAATATTAAAATGATAAAGAAATAAATAACATTAAAAAAAGAGATAAATGTCCTTTACACGCCTATACGTTAGGCCAGCAGCAAGGTGATTCCGAACACCGTTTTGTAGTGTCCTCTCTCTTGCTTCTTGTGGCCGTGCCTCCAATGAGTGTGACAAGGAGAGAGCGACGAAACCGCAGTGTGCGGAATCACCCTACAGCGCGACACTTATCGACGGCCAGCGCCGTGCGTCCGGTCCGGTCCGGTCCGGTCAGCCCGTCCAACCAACCCACGCCCCGGTCCGGTCCCACGCGGCAGCAGCATCAGCAGGCTGCTGCTGCTGCATATTGTACCACACTGACACACGCCTCGGCGCAAAGTCAAGCTTTTTAAAGTTTCCCGCTACGAGCCATGGGCAGAACGCACAATGACAACAGATAGGCAGATAGGCAAGGCTCCCGCCCGCCCATGCGCCTCCCGCCGCGCAGCTACTTGGGCCCCGGCCATCTGGACCCGCAGCAGCTGCTGGTGCGGCCTCGGCCCCGGCCCCGCCAGCACACAGCGCGACAACGGCACAGCAAGTCGTGCAGAAAACGTCTTGGACAGTTATCTGCCCGTGCGTGCGTTGCGTGCGAGTGCAAGCGTGCGGTCGCGGCAGCGGTGCAGGCGCCAGGCCCAGCCCGTCCGCAAGATTACCGACGATAACAACACAACACATTGCTCCATGTGGAGGAGGGTGAAAAGGAAACACTGAGGCAGAGATAACGCGCGGAGCGCAGCGCGCAGAGCAGGGGGCACGACGGCCGAAGTACTGCAGTATGCTTTATTTTTGGTTTGCATTTTGTCCTCGGGCGCGCGACCTCCGTCATGTGCTTTTTTACATGCCGTTGGGTGGTTTGGGCGCGGACGGGCACCCCCGCGACGCGCGGGAATGACCAAATGAGTCACGTGACCAAGAGGACGCCGCCGCGCCGGGACTGCGCCCGCCGTAATATATTGAGCGCGGCCAAGTCTATTTCTGGTGCGTCGGGGCGGGGCGGGGTGGGGCCGCGCATGGGCCTGATAATTATTCGCATTAGCTTCTCGTAGAGGATTAGCGCGGGCCTCGCGGCATGGGCAGCAGCAAGGCGGGCAGGGCGGGCGACTCCGCGCGGCGACTTCGTCCCTCTGCCCTTGTCGCACTCACGGGGCGGGCACATGAGGAGCGAGAGAGAGAACATTACTGAACGATACCCTGAATCCGCCTGCTGCGCGTCCTGGCCCGGCCCGGCCCGTCCCGCCAGACAGCAGCTGCACGGGGAGGAGGGAGGGGCTTGGCGAAGAGGCGCGCCGCGCAAAAACGCGCCGCGGAGGAGGAGAAGGAGGAGGAGACGGCGGCCGCCGCGGCGCCGCCCGTCACCATTGCTGCCTCCGAGCCGAGCCGACGCGCCCCGCGGCGCCGCTACGTACAACTCTGCAGCCCCGCGCCTGCCAAAATAACCCTGTCGGCGTGGAGGTAGACAGAGAAAGAGGGAGCGAGAGAGAGAGAATGAGAATCGCACTTACAAAACGTGTTGATTGATTTGACTTATTTAAAGAAATTGTTTTTGGTTTTGATTTTTCTTTTGATTTCTCAAGGAAAATTTATTTCACTTTATGATAAATTTTGATCTTTTCCCCCTATCTCTGGCTTTGATTCAATTTTTCGGAATTTTTCTGTATTTTTCTTTTCGATTTTATTTAGAGTCTTTTGATTTTTTCTTCTTTTTATTTAAATTTGTAATGATTTTTTGGGGGGGCCGTAAAAGGATTTTTCGAAGTAACCACCGCTCAAAGAATCGGGTAGCAGGGAGCGGCAGCAGAGCGCCAAAAGCGATGAACCGCCAGTCGCGTCGTCGCGTGTGAGGCAGAGGTGGTGCAGCGTCAGATGACACCATACAGGGCGCGAGCAGCGCTGTAATCGCTCGCGTTAATGTACGTGTCGCGCGACTATCAGTCAGCGGCGACGATCTTGAGAGGCGCTGAAAGTAGAACATCCACAGTCGCAACCAAGAAAGCAGTGAACGCCCGGCATAGCCTGCTGTCCTCCACCCCGGCCGGGCCCCGGCGGCCGGTGAACGATAACGGCCACAAAGTCACTTTGAACCTGGCCGCGGGGATTAACGACTATTTTCAGCGCTGCCGCCGTGTTGGAAGACTTGCGTTTAGCGAACTTTCGACACCCCTGACTCCCTGACCGCACACTGATAAATCCTATGGCGAAGGATTTGTTCGCAGTGCGAACGATTTGGCTGCTTCGTAAACTTTAAAAAGAAATTCGTTCGCCATTGCCAACGATTTTGACCGGAACAAAAATGAATTCGTTCGCAATTATACGAAGCAAGGTAAAGGAAGGTAAAAACAGTGCTTGGCACGACGCGGCACGTGCCGCGTCTAGGCCGACAGAGATACTAACCCGCAGTCAGGTGCGCGGGAGGGTTGCCTATCCACCCAGGCGCCGTGGTCAGAGACGACAGGTTATGCCGGCGTACCACGCATGCAGTGAGTGTTGCCAGAAAAGTAGGCAATATATGTCGCCCAAACACAGTGTGGGTGGAGTAAAGTGGGCTGCACCTGCGCCTGCCCACTACACACGAGGGAGAAAACAACTCGAAATTTTCGTGTACCGGGTTTTTCTTTGGATGCGTAACAGTGTTGCGGGTTTGCCTACCCCATTCGCCCGTAAGGCGCCATGGCCCCAGAAGCCTGGCGAGTATGCCTTCCCGCAACACTGTTAGGCATTCAAAGAAAAACACGGTTCACATTTTGTGAATTTTTGTCAATTTTCGTAAATTTGTGAATTTTTATAGATTTTTTTGTGAATTTTCACTTGAATTTCACCACAGTCCTTGAGAATTTTCCTGCATTTTCTATTATTATTTATGAATTTTCTGGAAAGGCGAGATGTACAAAAATTTCAGAGTTGTTTTCCCCTCGACTAGACAACATATGTGTGAACAAATGAGTAAAGGTGTTGCCTAGTAGGCAGGCGCGGATGCGGTCCGCTTTACTCCACACAGTGTTTGGGCGACTAAATTGCCTACTTTCCTGACCAACCCTGCACACGCACCACACCAGCCTCCTCCTGCCCTCCAGCGGCCCAGTATGATGCTCAGAACCACTCAGGGCACACGCACCCCTTCGAGCAGCCGAGCAGCAGCTCGCTCCACGCCACGCCACGCCACGCTGCCCGATTATGGCACGGCGCATCAGCTCTATTTGTCCTGTACAGTGTTTGGCCGGAATACATGCACACACACACACCAACGCGCGAGCGCGCGCGCACACACACACACAGGCGGGGAGGAGAGGGAAGGAGGGGGCGAGCCAGGCGCCATGCCAAAACAAACGTACTCGGCACTACTCTCGTCATTCGCGTGTTTGCCGGTAATGCGTCCGTTGGCCATCGCCACTTCCGCGGAACAGCAGGGTGATTCCGAACAGCGTTTCACAGAGTAGAGTGCTCTCTCTCTCTCTCTCTCTCTCTCTCTCTCTCTCTCTCTTGATCCTTATGGTCACGCCGCATGAGGGCGACGAGGACAGAGAGAGACACGAAACTACTGTGCGGAATCATCCCATACAGGAGCAGGCGCCATGCGGAATGGAACGGGCCAGACCGGGCAGAGCAAGGACCGGGCCACCGGCCACCGGGCCAGTGACCAGTGTACAGCGGTGGCGGTCGCCCGATTGCGATTGACAGCGGTGCTCCTGTGATCCTCAAGAATCGTTTAATTGGAGCAGGGCGCGCGGGACAAGATGTCCTCGTGTCCCGTCCCCGCCGCCAGCCGCGCTCGGATTCGGTCAGTCAAACAAACGACGACGTCGCTTTTCCTTTCAACTTTTTTTTTATTTTTTTTTTTTTAATTTCTTTTTTCCCGCGTGGATGGTAGTGAAGGGCACGGGGTAGGGTAGGGCGGGGCGAAGGCTGATCAGGGAAAGGAAGGGGAGGAGGGGGGAGGGGCACGCCACGCTTTGTGTGCGTTTATCACGAAGCCGTCAATCGGGCCATGATGGATGGTTTTATGGCAAGACCGCGTCGCTGTTCGACGTATAGAGTCAGCGGCCGGGAGGGAAGCTCGGTGCAAGAGCACCGCGACGGCACCGTTACCTTTACAGGCGGCGCGATACCGAAATAAAGAAGGAAAAAAATAGGTTGGAAGGAAACTACATGGACGGATACGGACAGGAAGTTTATACAAAAAAAAAGTCAATCAACACTGTCATGATTACTAATATCCTTTGGCGTACGAGTGACGCACGCCGCACCGGCTCGGCTCGTCCATGTCGACGCCGTTTCCCCTGCCGGGGCTTGCTGCATTCTACCAGCAACTGACTCCTTCCGGGTGAGTAATGCCCGCCGCCCCGCCCCCGCCCCCGCCCCCGCCCCACCCTGCATACATTTAAATCCATTTCGAGCAGCGCACGCCAGCCCATCCCGCCGCCGGCGCCGCGGGTCGCGACCACTGCGCTGCGGAACGGAGCGAACCGGTTGTCAGTCACCGGCGAAATAATAGAAACAAACAAAGCAGCTCTAGAGCAGGTGCAGTGCACGCGGCCTGGACCACGCCGCGCCGGCTCCCCGGGGAGAAGAAACGATAGCATAAGACTCCGAGGGGATGGGGGCAGATGAGATGGGCCTCACTGACAAAGTGTGCTGCTCCCGAGGCAGGCGGATAACGGAGCAGAGCAGGCCCCACAATCTCTTTGCCCTCTAAACCCGGCCGCCGCCCCCGCCCCCGCGCCGACCTAAGGTCTCCTCGCGAGTACCTTCCGGCCTGCGACAAGGGACCTGTGTCACAACAGGGCCCACAGATGGTGCAATGTGAGGGTGCCAACTGTCTCAACAAACCTCCGAACGTCTCCTACCTTGGTCACAGGAAAATTTTCTCTCTTCAGATCAAATGTGACTGCACTGAATCTATTGGAACAGGTGCCAAAACTGTTTGTATCTGTCATTGAGGCAAACTTTTTGTTTTTAATTGTTATTTTTTTAGCTGATGTAAAAATCTTGTTTGCTTGTTGAGCAACTACTAAGAAGCTCTTTAAGTTTAACATCGGCTAAGGACATACATGTCAAAGTATTAGGAATTTCAGCTGATGTTCTTTATTTAGTGCTGTAACACATCCTACATCAAAGGATTTGTGTCGTCATGAAAGCAGGACAAGTCCGAAAGAGTTTAAAACACCAAGTAAAAGTTTATTCAAACTGACATAAGTTAAAATTTATCAGTAATACCACTAATAAATTAAAAACTCCATGATTTATTCTGCAAAATGCTCAACATGGTTAATTGGTAAAACCGAGTATTTGGTGTGAGTTTAAGCGTCATAAAACTGAAGATATAAAAGTGGCTGTCATAGCCCTTATAGTTATCCTGATTTTCGCAAGTACAGGGTTTACAAATAAAAAGTAGTAACCACTAGGAGCAACTCAACAGACAACTTCTGCTGGAGCGCCACAAGCCAAGCGGTCAATGACAAATCTCCAAGCAGAAGACAAAGGAGGGGCGCGCTGCGCGCTCGCCTCCCACTGCAAGAGGCGAAGCGTCACAATGGCCGTGGCTGGTGTGCTGCAGCGAGTGCGGGGCACACGGCAGGAGACGGCGCCGGCCCGACCTGCGCACCCCCAAAAGGGAAAGTTTGACAGGACTGGCACGGTGCTGCGCGCTGCGCCCGCCGCCCAGCAGATGACAACACCGCGGGGTGTGACCAGGTGAGGTTATGGTCGCTTTGTTTACTAGGGTAGCCCCGCCCCTGGACGAGCCCCCGCCCCGCCCCGCCCCGCCGCACCGGTGCAGCCCTCCATGGGCGCAGCCCATTCTTACCTCGGGATGCAGTTCGGGGGCGTGCGGTCCACCTCCCAGGTGGCGAACAGCTTCATGGGCACGGGCTTGGGCCCCGCGGCCAGCCCCGGGCCGTGGACCTGCGCCTGGCCCACCAGGGCGAGAGGCAGCTGACGGCCTGCCACCCCGCGCTCCGCCATCTTCCCGCAGCGCTCGTCTCCGAAACGAGGGGGGAAAAAAGCGTGCAATCACACACGCGCAGCGTCAAGGGCCGTCTAGCGCATCACCGTCCCCGCGCCGTCGGCATCCTGGCTGCCCGCGGACCGTCCCGCGATTCAAAACTTTCGGAGAAAGATCACCCTTTCGCCGAGTGCGAACTGGCGGCCGCGGCCGACTCACTGCTCGGCTCGGCTCGGCGGAGGCGCTGCGAGCGCCCCGGGCTCTCGGCGGAACTGAACTGAACTCAACTGCCGCGCCGCGCCGCTGCCGGAGAGCGAGGGGAGGAGAGGGAGAGAGGGGTGACGGGGGTGACAGAGAGCGGCGGGAGGGGCGGGAGGCGGCCTCCCTCCCCTCCCCTCCCCTCCACGCGCCCCGCGCGCCCCGCTCAGCGCGAGAGGGTCGGGGGGGTCGGGTCGCCCGTCTCTCTCCAACTCGCGGGGCGCAGCACGCGGTCTTCGCTGCAGCCATTATCTTTGTCTTGCTCCCTCACGCAGGCAGATCGACGCCCTCCCCGCAAGTGCGTTCCTTATCCTCAAAACGCTCGCTCACTCTCGCACTACTCCACGCTTCCGCGGCTTCCGCTCCCAACCTCCCAACTCCTAACAATGACCTCAGAGGGAAGACCTATCGGCCCTTATCGTCTCCGTACAGAGACATTAATTAAATACAAAAAAAAGGCAATGTTCGAAGAAAATTCAGCAGAACGATAAAGAGAGTGAGGAAACAGTAAACAAAATTTGTTTAATCAATAGTTCTTTAAAAAATCATAAGCCAGATTTAAATTTAAACATTTTTCAATGCGTGCACCACACACAAATTGTACTGCAGTTTGCTTTGAAGGTTTGACCATCCATTCTGCTGGCTAGATATTATTTTGGTGATAAAGGATTTGAGTTCATCTCTTTGAGATATTGAGTCACCATGGACTTTTATAAATAGAGCCAGGTAGGCCTGAGCAACTTCAAAGTCTTTGTGTGATAGTAGAACAGAATCTATCATTTTCATGAATTTCAGTAAAAGTTCAAATGAACCACCCCCTTCAGGAGCTAATTGGTTGATCTCAATATCAATAGCTGCTGGTCCCATTTCTTTCAACTTGGAAAAGGCAGGAGAATAGTCAGACTCACTGCACTGGTCAAGGGATTTTCCAAATGCAGAAAGGGACTGCATGGCACTCAAGTCTAAAATTTTTGAGCCACCCTCTTCTTGGCTGACAGCACTCGAGAGATCAAACTCAAAATCTCTAAGTGTAGGCAAAGTAGGCAGAAAGAAAGGGGCTGCTTTCGGTGCTTTAGGAGCTTCCTTTGGCTTATTCCTCTTCTTCACAAGGTCAATGTTGAGTAAATTCTGCCATCTGTAAAAATGCAAGAAAAATAAAAAATCTGGAGTCCAAAATTACTCAAATTCAGGCTGTCACTGATGAATTTTTGGTACCTAGAATTTGCAACCAAAGAAAGAGTAATGAGGTCATCTGCAAGCTGTTCTGGAGATGTGAACTCTGGTTCAGAATCATCCAGAGGTAGCTCCTCTGCTTGCTGAGAAGATTGAAGTTCATCAGTGGCTGAAGCTGGTAAGTCCATCTGCAAAATAAAATAGTTACAGCATACACAACTCAAAAATTTAACATTTCCATTTTGTGAAAATTTAAGCATTTAAAGTATTTTTAAAAAATGCTAAAGATGGCGACTTGCCTGTGGAATAGTATCAGGTGTAAAGGAAAGAGGTCTAAGAGACACATGGGAAAAGAGAGTGCGATTTGACCACAAATAAACTCCAAGCTGATCAACATGGGTTGTAGCTAAAAATTCCCCAGTAGGTGAGAAGCTTAAGGATGTGCAGGCAGCATCTACCTGTTTTAAAATAATAAAATATTTAAAATGTGTGAGAAACCTGTAAAACAAAACTAAAAACAAGGACTAGAAATTATCCATCACTTTATACCTGGAAAATATCTATGAGTTGAGAAGAAGGAATATCCCAAAGCCTTACAGTGCAATCCATGGCAGAAGTCACAAGCCACCTTGAATCAGGAGAATAAGCTGCACTTGTTAACTGAGCAGTGTGACCAAAAAATTTTCTGACAATATTCCTTGTGTCTATATCCACAATTACTATGGAGAAGTCTTCGAGAGCTACTGCTAACATTGCACTTTCATGATGTGCATGGAAAAATGCTACACTTTCATCAACCACTATTTTCGACAGAAGTGGTTTGCCTGAAAGTAAAATATCAAAACATTCATTTCAATCACAAATAAAACGGGAATGATAACAAATATACACTTTTGTAAGGGGAAAAATACACTACCTGCTTCTTTGAAGTTCCAAAATTTGATACAGGTGTCACTACCACCACTCACAACTATCTGATTAAGGCCATCTGTGGCTACTCCACGGACAGCACCATTGTGTGCTACTGGGTTACCATAAGTGGCACGATGAATTCCAGACTGGATATTGAAACGATCAACATGCCCAGAGCTATACCCTATAACTACAAAGTTACCACATTGAGTCAAACACAAACAAGTGGCGGTAACTTTTGCTATTTTGTTTTTACTTTCATTCGGTTTCTTCTTGAGCCTGTCAGGTACTAATCGCAGACTGCCCATTTTAACTTTATCATATGACCATGTTGTTACAACATGAAGTCCAGAGTGAATTGCTGCAATATTATCCCACTCTTTTTCTCTGGTAGTTTCACATGTAAAGTCTATAATTGGAGGCATTTTGCAAGGATCACTTGAAGAACCTTTAGTTTTTGATATTTTTCTATTATAGGAGGCTCTTCCTAAGCTCTTGTTAAAAGTTTCAGTTTTAGTTGAAAATATCCGTAGTGATGAATCACCTCCAGCGCTTAATATATTGTGCCCATTGCTGCCATGAAACCTTATACAAGATGGGGGTGCAGTATGACCATCTCTGATTCGGAGCAAACGAGCCCCACCATCAGGTAAATCAAATATCCACAATTTAACAGAATTGTCTGCAGATGATGTCACCATTAAAGGTTCATTTGCTAGACATTGCAGGCCTGAAACTCCTCCATTATGAGCACGTAGTTGCGACACAACCTTTCTCTCTTCGAGGTTCCAAAATACAACATGCCCAGACAAACTTCCTGAAGCCATAATTGGGATTACCATCAGTTCTGAAAGAAAGGCTTGTCACTAAACCCCAATCTTGAGAAAATTCCATAATTGTCTCATCATATTTCAGGTTAAGCAGTTTTATTTGACCATTTGCCAGGCCGATTCCAACAACATCAATAGCAGGGGCCTGTTCTAAGGCAGTCACAGCAGAGTTCCATCCAGCAAATGTGTAGACCAATTTAGAAGTGCGGATATTCCATAATTGCAAAGTACCTTTCTGGCTTCCTAGAAGAATCTTGTTGATGTAAGTACTGGGATGCAATGCAGTGGTTATACTGAAAACTTTGCAGTCAAATGAGAGCTCCAGGTACAACGACTCAGCCTTAATATCCCATACTTTAAGGTTACTGGATTCATCCACAGACACGAGATGTGGGCCAAAAGGAAGAAGAATTTGTACTGGATGTTCATGTCCTTTGTATGTGTGAGACAACTCTGCTCCTCTTCGCCATGCATAAATAACATTTTCAGAGGCGGAGTACACATGATAAGTGTCTGCTCCCAGACATGTTATTTCAGACGGGTGCTTTGAGCAAACACTAAGAAGAGAGAAGTGAGAGCATCCATAGGTGTGAAATGATCTCCCGGTACAGGTCACAATCAAGTTCTCTTTCCGCCTCTGAATGTAGCGGACAACCAAAGGAATATGGTTGCTCACATAGCCTAAAGGCTCTATTTTGAAGGAAAACACGACTTCCAGAGGGCATCTTGAATGTCTTCAATTTTGGTGAGAGGTCTTTACAGACATAACCTCACCACCCACAAGGAAGAGGTGATGATGCTGACGATTCTGCACCACTTATGAAGGAATTTTTATCAGACGATACGAAAAAACATTTCTGATCGGTAGAGAATCGCTCATGAATACCGAAATTATGCTGGTAATAGTCAAAATTGAAATTTAAAGTTTAAACACATGTGTTTCGGCATGTGCACTTGTTATTCTCTAGCAGCACCGACATCTTCTGGTAAGGAAACTTTTCATATCCCAGAAATTTTTCATAGTTGAACTTCAAAAAAGGCAAAGAATGTTTCTTTGAGATCTATTTTCTCTACAATCTTTTGAGAAATCAAGTGAGAAATGAGTATTTTTACTAATAAACATTCTAAGTAAGGATTTGAAAATGACCTCTGTGAAATTGTCCTCTGCTACCATTACGACCATTTTATTTTTTGACGTTAGCAGCACTGTCAATTTCGACCGACTGTCAGATGTTTGTTGTTTTCAAAACAATCTCTCGTTTGTTTGGCTCTTTACTGATCCAAGACGGATCTGAATTCTGTCGAACATCGAAAGGAAGCACCAATTAAGAAAGGAAATGGACAAATTTTAAGCTCACTATGGACAGAGATATTGTACATAACTAATTGAAGTAATTAATTAATTATCTGTGCTTTAATTTACAATTTTATCTCAGAAAAGTGTCGAGCAAAGCAAGCAAACATTTCATATATTTTTAATAATTTCAAGCAATGAATTAGAGGGAATTGCCAAAACAAAAAAAGATCTTAGTAATGTTGCTAGTGATTTCCAAAATAATTCTCAAGCAACATAGAAACTCAAAGCCATTTTGAGCCATTTGTATCTGTCAAAAATAACTTGGTGTTGATGGGATTGTATTAAACTTCCCTGGCTGTAAGGACACAATTTTCAATTGTAATATTTGCTGGGTATTGGGTAAGGTAAGAAAATGGATGACTTGGATAAAGAACTCTTTAGTACATCCCTCAAGAAAATCAACACTTCTTCCCTGCTAAAACCTTCTAAAGCTGACATAAGTAACTAATTAACTTCAATTGTAATATTGTAGAAGCTTTAGTCATAGAACCAGCTTGACTTCTTTTCTATTGTCTTTTTTTCCACCATAGATTTTGATGAAGAAGATCCTCTTCGTGATCTTCTGTCATCAAGTGGTGAAAATACTCCTGAGAAAAATGTGCCTAAGAAGCTGTCCAGCTACGAAGCAACTTCTGACCTAACTAAACAGCAGTCAAAGAGCAAACGTATTGCTGACATCTTTGGCCTTGATGAACAAGAGGTACAGAAATTTGCTTGTTTAGTTTGACACTTATCCCTCCTACTTTTGAATTTGGAAAACACTGAAATAACTTTGGCCTTTGGTATTATGAAGGCATCTAGCACTGCAGATATTTCTGCACCAACAGCAGCAAGAGCTGCCAAGAAAAATGAAGACCCTGGTGATTGGTTGGGTCTCAAAGCAGAACCAGACCAGTTCAAATGAGAATCTTCCTGGCAAATTTGGTAATTCTCCCCCATCAAAGGTTCAAATTTCTCGTCCTTTATCAAAAATGAATAGCCAGGAAGATAACATTTTAGCATCACTAGAGATAGGGGACACACCAAAAACATTAGGTGTTACAAAAAAGTCTATCAGAGAAACAACACCAGTATCAGAGGATACTCTCAGTAGAAATCCACCAACTCAAAGAAAAAGTTTCCATGAAACTAAAAAACCTAATTCAATCTTGAGCTCATTTATTTCTGATTTTGGTTGGTATTTTCTTAACTGATTCCAATCTTAATATTGTGAATGTGAAACAGTTGTGTGTAATATTTCAAATTATTTCAGATACTAAACCAAATTCTGCAATAGAGTCTAGTTATAACAAAGGATTTGAAACTGACAGTGGGTTGGACAGTACAAAAAGCACATACACACCCTCTGCAAATCGTGAACCTCGTCGTAGCACACATCGAAGAGCAGATCTAATTGACCCACTAGGATTGTTTTCTTCTCCAAGGTAAGGAATAAATTTTGTAAGTAAAGATTATGCAAAAGTTCAATTAAATTTCGTTTTGACAGGAAAGAACAATCAGAACCAAAGGCTTCTGCAGATACACTTCTTGCCAAAAATGAGGGTGAGGCTGACTCGAGAACGCCAGGTGCTTCCACACAAGCTTTAAATTCAGGTAATTGAATTTTAATACGATATTAGTTAAGAAACTCACTCACAAATTAAGCTGGCGTAATGTTATCAAATTTCTAGATTCAGTCCCCCGATGGCTTGAGAGTGCAACTGTTATTCCATCCTCTTCTATACAAACATCTAGTGCTGTAGATGGTGGTCATACTTCAGGTATCTCCGCTTTATGATAAAAATTACTTGAGGCATTTTAAAACTTATTTCTTGTTATTCCTCAGGGCAATCTTTGACAACAGAGACAAAACAACTACCTAAAAATGATGCTGATATCTTGGCTGGTTTAGTTGACTTAGAGACAATGGCTGGAGAGGCTGCAACTCAGCAACAGAAAAGTTTACTGTCTGCTCTAGCACTGAAGAGACAAGAAGACAACCTCCTTCAGCTGCAAGCAAAGCAATCTGCTTTAATGGCTCAACATGAACGGCAACTAGGTGCATTAGTTCAAAGACAAGTGCAACGGCAGCAGCAAATGATTAGACAGCAGGAACAAATTCAAGCACACATTCAGGTAAGATAGCTTTCATATGTTTTGAAAACATTTTTGAAACGAGTTATGTTTCAGTGTCTATCATCTCCTCACAACTTATGAAATCTTCACAGGCATTAATGGTGCAGCCCCCAGCTTTTGCCCCAATTACATTGCCAGCAGCACTGTGGAATTCATCAGATGATTTTGCTAGCAACCAGGATTCACATGCCATTACTGAAGTCTCAAAAAATCAAAAGGAAAAGGATTCAGAAATCATATCTGAGTTGAAAGTAATACAACTTATTTTACTACAAGTTCCATAAAAAAGAAAATTAAGAAGAAAAAAAAGTATCACATTATGCCACTGGTTTTATTTATAACTGTAAGTGTGTGTTTATTTTAGGCTCAAATTTTTAGGCTTGAGAAGGAAAACCAAGACATTGCAACCCTGTTAGAGAATGAGAAGCACAGACACAATGATCAACTGTCAGAAATGGAAACTTTTTATAGGTAAGACAGCATTTTGATAGTGTTTTTAACTGTTTCGTAAAGAGCAAAAACGAGAGGAAAAACTCTTGGGAGTTTTTTTTTCTGTAACTAGGAAACAGCTTACCATTCTAGAGGATACTATGTCCAATCAAGAAAAACGCTATCTATCAGAAATTAAAACAATGAATGAAGATAGAGCAGCACAAATAAATCGTTTGAAGGTGCTGTTCAATAGTTGATTATCACTTTGCAAACGCAGTATGTTACTTACCTAACAAAGTTTTCTGTAATTGCATATTAAGGATGAACATGAAGAAATATCCAAACAACAAGTTCAAAGGATGGCACAACTTCATGGGGAATGGCTTGCAGATTTACAACGCTTGGGTGAATTTCACCAGCAGGCAGTGGAAATGTTAAGGTCAGAGCAGACATCAGCCGTAGAACATTGGAAAAATTTACAGGCCACAGAACTTGAAGCTGTTAAGGAGTCAGGGTACAATGCAAGGTAGGAGTAACACTAAACCTAGATAGGAATTTTTGAATATTCTATTATCTAATTATTTACTTTATAAAAGATTGCTCGAAAAAGCTGTGAAGTATCTAGAGGAAAATTCTCTATCTCTTGTTGAAATGAAAAAACAGATGGAGAAGAAAGCAGAATCTCAAATTTCAGAGAGGCAAGAGTCATTACTGAAACATGAAATTAATCTTATTGGTAAGGTATGGGAATTTTTTCAGAGGCATTATAAAATTTTTGGAAAAATTCAGTTTTTGTTCTTTTCATAAATACTATACAGGTCTTAAAGAGGCATTGGAAAAGCAAACTGCTGCTCTTGAAGCAGAAAAAGCATGCATTGCAACTATGAGTAGAGATTTGGAATCTCATATACTGAGGCAAAAACAAGAGTTAGCTGAAGAAAAAAATAGATTTGAGGCCAGAGAGAAGGCATGGGAAAGGGAAAAATTAGGTGCAATTGAACTTCTCACACAAGAAAAACAGCATTTAGAGGTACACATTGTGTTGTGTTTTCTCTAGTTGCCAATTTGTAACATTCAACATTCTTAATTTGTGGACCGCTGCACATTAGGGTTTCAGTTGGGATGTTAATTTGCATGTTTAAATTTCCACATTATTGAATATGTCGTCATCTGATATTCATAATTTACCTTGTAGAAACTACAATCAGAGGCACGATCTGAACTGTCCGAGCTGGGAGAAAGAAAGCTATCACTTACAGCAGATATCGCACGATTGGAAACAACATTGCACATTCAGAGCACACAAGCCAATCGAAGTTCACATCAAGCAGAACAGGTGAACATTAAAAAAAAACAGCTTCACTCTCAATTAGCCAATCATTTTTACATATGAGCAAACTTAGCATTGTATTCTTGAACAGATGGTTGCTGAAGCACGATCAACTCTTGAAGCAGCTCAAGAAGCAGGTAAAGAGGTTCTTAAGGAGAGAGAGGAAGTGCAAGCTCTTAAAGTAAGTCTTTCTGCAGAACAAAAGCGTCTTGCAGTATTTGAACAAGAAATTCTGCTTCGAGAACAAAGGGTTAATGAAGAGTTGATGGTAACTTGATTATTACTTGTTTGTAAACTTTTAAGATAGTGCTGCCTGTAACTGGTAACTCATATTGTTGGTTTACAGAGAGCTAAGGCCTTTAAAGAAGAAGGTGTTAGTACCTTAAATGAAGCTCGCAGACTTGAAAGAGAGCGGTCTGAGCATGCATCAGATCTTGCCCAGCGCCTCCTTCATTTAAAAGAGCGTGAAGATCGGCTGGCAGAGGAAAAACTTGCTGTTACGATGGAATGGAAAAGAATCCAAGATTCTCGCGAAAATATGTACTGCTTCCGATGTGGGTCAAAGGCCAGGAACACCTCTGTCTTCTTTCAAACAGAATGAGGTATAACTTTGGAATAGATTTGTTTCTAATACATTTCCCACATACACATCAAGACTCTCTCAGCTCTTTAGTAATTCTAGATTTCTATTTTAGAATATTGTTGATCCTCTACCCATCATTATGAAGTTAGAAGCAGAACAAGGTTTGGACTTCATTACTTTAGATCAACCAAGGTATCACTCATCTTTGCTGGATTCTGTTAGCCAGTAAAAGAGCAGGTTAGCAAAGTGATTAACAGCAAAGTAATAAAAACAAAGATTATAATTTATTCCATTCACAGATTTTCAATTTTCTAGGATAGTAGGTTATGCTGGCTGTACTCCTTTTTGATTATATGGTTTGAAATTGAAAGAAATAGTCCCGCTTTGGGGGCTAAAGACGGTCGTGAAATTTAAACTGGCCAACTGGGGAATGGACTCTACAAAAAGATAAACACCTTGACGTGAGTGCATATCCCAACTCACTTGATGATCAATTTCTATCTCAGCAATTGGACCAGTTGAAACAATATTCTCTTCTTTTGAGTCCAACACCCAATCCATCCACAAAGCTATACCATTGCATGCACCCGATCTATCAAAAAGAAAAAATTGCATTTTTAAAAAGACTGCCAGGCAAAATTTATTTTAAGACTATAAACACGCACTTACCCTGATATATCTAGTGATCCAGAACATTCCAATTTATTTTCTGGTATGCTGGAGGCGAAATCAAGTTCTAGAAGTTGAGTAGGCTTTGATAAGGCATTGCATGGATACTCCCAGAGGGGTTGAGCTTCCCACTTGCAGTCGACTCGATTGATAGATACCTATACAAACAGAGGCTGACTTTTGAATTTACTCAAAACTTTGAACTTGGATATTTTGAGAATTGCTTACTTACATCAATTAGCTCATCAAAGAATTTCATCTCAAATCCTTGAACATTTCTGAGGGGAGCCCTTATTTTCCACAGGTCTTTAAACTCAACAGCCATTCCAAATAATCTGCCCCTTGAAGGGCAAAGTAACACAATTACTGCTCACTAAATCTTTCATTTCAGCTTTCTTGAACCAAAAATGTAGGTTTTCCCAAGGAAGAATGCTAGACATGTGATATGGTTCACTTAGAACTAAATTAATCTGTTACAAGAAAAAGGTATTATTTCAAAGCTTGATGTGAATAGCTCCATAAAACACATTGAGCTTTTCCTTTGAATCCAAAAATATAAATTAATTAAATAGACTTACTTTTTCTGATATGGTTTGGTCCAAGACGGTCTGTGATACAGAAGATTCATCCAGAACAACAACTTTGCTTCCTAATTTATTATATTGAACATAATTTTCTAAGATTCTTTTCATTAATGAACAACTTTCCAAACAATAAACCTAAAAATAACCATAGTAGGTCAGTTAAATAAAATCACTTTCTAGAAAGGATAATACAGTAGATAGATAGATACCTTTTTAGCTCCTAGTTTTGCAGCAGCAAGAGCAATTAAACAAGAGTCACCGATACTCAAACAAATAGTATTCACATTCACTGAAGATTTTAATGCTTTCAAATATTTGATTGTGCGCTGCTCATCATTGATCTGACCAACCCTAGTACGACTGAGGGCAGCATGAGCACTACAACTACAAATTGGCCGCAAATAATCTTTGTCTTTTAGTCTGTTTCACACAAAGATGAAAAATTATGCACTTAAATAAGAAAAACAGTTTGTCTTTTTTCTTTTTCATTGTTTCAATACAGATCAAATTACTTACTTCAGGTCCAAGCCCAAATTAAACCATAAAGAAAATTCATCATGTGAACTGATAAGTGTCAGCTCTTGTCCTTGCATCACTGGCACTGGGGTAGGCAAATAGTATACAGCCTGCATCCAATGATCTCTCCATGGAATATCATTTGGATGAGCAGGCTTTGACGGATGCGCCCAAAATGGAGCACAGCTCAGGATTACCTCTCCTTTGGTATCCATTACAAGATCCCACCACATAAAAACTGCTTGCGCAGTGCCATCATTGACAGCTTTGAGAACCTGAACAGTAGACCTCTCTTTCACAATAGGGCTACGTCCTGAGTAATCAAATCTACAAAGCCAAAACAGTAATATTAATAGAACCTTGCACCAAAATTAAAACTCATTAAAATTTAAATCTGTGTCGAGTTGTGCAAAACACACCTAAAAACTGGTTCAGGGGATAAAATATCTTTGAAAAGTTTTGGGGATAGTTGACTCAACTGGATGTCATGAACAGCAGCAGCACCTGCACAATTTCTTACATCTAAAGGAGTATCAACCAAGATTTCTTTATTATCTTGGAGTGGTCTCAAGCTGTTCCATCTCCAAACCAAATCACTTTCTACAACCTGAGCATAAACAGTTGCAGACGATGGTACAACAATGCAATCTTTCTATTTTATTTTTTTTTATTTTTTTTAGAGGGGGGGAGAAAACAGAAAAATTAAAGTATTAAAGACAGAAGCTTTAAAGATGCTTGCTCTTTAAAAATGTCAGGATCAATTTTAATATTTACCTCAAGAAGCTCTTTGTGGGCATGGCTGAAAGTAGAATATGCACCTTCCCCAATCAATTCAGTATCGAAGACCTCAGTTACAAGTATATTGGCTCTATGAGGCAAATCACAATTTGGGCCCAACAGTCAATGCCGTTGACCTCTTCGGAATGACTTTTATGCGATCAGAAAAGCCATTCTGTTTAATGACTTGCTGTGCACACTTCCCAACTGGTTCAAAAGCCTACAAGGGCATAAATGTTAAAAACAGTATCAAAGAAAAAGAAGTCAATAATTTAAAATAAAGTGAGTTTTTAAAATTTTACCCACCTCACAAGCAATGATTGTGTCAGCACCTGCTCTTGCTGCCATCATGGCTAGCAAACCAGTTCCTGTACCAATATCTAAAACATGGGCTGGTTTACCATTAGCATGCATGAGTTTGATAGCAGACTCCAGGGCGATCTGATATTTAACATTCTACAAACAAATAAAGAAAACAAAGATCTTCTTAAACAAAATTTTAAAAATAAGATGGTAAGAGGCTTAAAATTCCGACTCACCCTCTCCGTATCATGAAGCATGTCTGCGTAAGAAGACCTTGCAATTTCTTGGTTGTAGTCATAATCATCATCATGCATCTCCCACTCCATTTTACCAGTTATAGGATTCGCCTTGTTGGTAAAGACACTCATTGCTTTTGTCAAACGAGCGCAGTTTGATGGCAAAGTTCCTTCTCACTGACACGAACCGGCGAAGCGTAAACCTAGGGTCAGATAAAACAATGCCGTGGTAAAAACGACAACGAAGAGAATAGATGGGACCATAAGACAGACAGTGTGCCTACATAAAATAATTCAATTTGAGACTACTTGACATGAAAGTAGATGTATGTATCACCTACGGACGATAATAACAGAGGGTTTGTTGACAAAATTTTTTGGTTATTGGGTCCCATGCATGTGCCAGGGCCACTGTTGTTTCAAAGAAGAGGCGCGGGTTCGAAATGTTGAATACTCGGGTCCACGTTACGTGATAGATGATATGATTGCAGTCAGCGCTCTTGAAGTAGGGCAGTCTTTCATTCGCGATTTGGGCTCTTTTACAGCAAGTAATGTTGTTGGGCTTCCCAAAACAATACTGAAAATCAATTCACCATTCAAGAGAAGGGTGGTATCAATAGCAGAGCAGACTGCACATCCGACCAGCATTTAAAAAATCCAATCAGGTACTGTTTCCGCCTAGATATCCAACACCGAAAAAGCAAATTTTAGTTTTTAGCATAACATGGGACCAAGGGACGATTCAAGCCTCCCAAATTCACACCCAGTTTTGACAGTTTCGTTATTTTTTTATTCTATTGCCACAAACTTGACGGGTAATCTAATTTCACTGAAAAATATTATCATATTTCGGGCCACTTGAAGGTCGGGCTCACGCCTTATCTAAAATTTCTCGTATATTCATTCTCAAAATATGCATATATAAGCAATTTTTCTAAGTAAAGGAAACGCTCGAACTATTCTTAAAATTCTTTCCTTTTCTAGATTTCCTTTTCGCTGCAGACTTATGGGCATTGTTTGAAATTTGTTTTGGGCTCCTTCCCTTTCACCTCACTGGCCGAACTCAGGGTGCTTCGTGCTTCGGGCTCCCAACCCGAAGCAAGGCGCTACGCTGCGTAATCAAGGCTCGCTCCACCCTCTTCACAGCAATAATTTATGCTGATCTGTATTTCATCGATGCGCAAACGACATTTTATTTTGTCGTACCGATTGTTATCGTTTCTTTCTCTGTAGTGTATATTTTTACTAGCAGGTGTCAGTAGGTGCTGAGCTAAGTTTAATCTTGATCCCGAATTTGACAGAATTTCAACATGGCGAACAATAGTAGCGGTGTGGGTAAGTTTATCCACTTCGCGGCCGTTTTATTGTGCTGTTTGGTTCTCATTCATTCGAGTTATTCAGTGACATTTAGTGAGAATAACGTTGGATTGGCGTACAAGTCAAAATTCACGATAATATGCGGTCTAGCCTCAAATTTCTGCACCGGCCATCGCAACCGCCATTTGTCTGAAATCGCTAATAGTCCTCAAACTTGTCATTATATCTTCTCTTAATCCATGAAAACACATAATCTTAACACTGAGTCAATAAAAGTCATTACATATGCATCCTTTGCTTCGAAGCAAGGAAATTTGTGATGACCTTCTGTTAGGTTTGAACCTTAAGCCTAGTGTCTTGCCTATGTATTTTAACATAATTTGCTTGTTTTGATGTATAAAAGTTACTTTGTGAAATTTAGGAGACGATTTCTTTTAAATCAATAGATATTTTCATTCGTAAGATGTATTGTTTGTGTGCAGAATCATAAATTAGAAATCATACCTTAACCTCAATATCAAGCCTGTAAAATGTCTGACCACATAACCCAAATCCTTTCCCCGATATCAGTTTGACACCAAGCATGGATTTATTTTCAATGTTTGTTTTTAGGATTTTTTATTTGGTTGTGGTTATCTTATTAGAAAATTTTCATGCCCCTCCAAATCATAGCAGCTATGTAATTTGTTTGGAGAAGCGATGTATTCAATAGTGTTTCTCTGTTTTCCAGTTGTTCCCCGGAACTTCCGCCTGCTTGAGGAACTTGAGCAGGGTCAGAAGGGTGTTGGTGATGGAACCATCAGTTGGGGTCTTGAGAATGATGATGACATGACTCTTACCCATTGGACTGGAATGATTATTGGCCCCCCTAGGGTAAGTCTCGAAGCATTCCAAATCATGCTCTTCTTTCCTTCCTGAGAAAATAGGGCTGTTCAGTTTTTGAAACTTTTGCCTGCACTTTTAATATTTCCCTCCTCTTCCAGACTCCTTATGAGAACAGAATGTACAGTTTAAAAATTGAATGCGGTCAGAGGTATCCAGATGATGCTCCCAGTGTCAAGTTTATGAATAGGATTAATATGAACTGTGTTAACAATTCTAATGGCGTGGTGAGTAAAATAAAAAATATTCTATTTAACTGAACCTTCAAACTGTCAACACATTATTTCTGTGATTTAGGTGGACAGCAGAAATGTTCCTGTGCTATCCAGGTGGCAGAGGGATTATACGATCAAGACACTTCTTCAGGAGCTCCGAAGGCTTATGACCATGAAAGAAAATTTGAAGCTCTCACAGCCCCCAGAGGGCAGCTCCTTTTGATATGGCATCTCTATTATGCCCAGGTCAGAGAAATTTTGTGATGGTGCTGCAAGAGACATTGTATCAAGTGAAAGAAGACTACTAAATTGGAGGGGGAGGGGGTGCAATTTTGGGAAGACTTTGTAATGCTGATGCGATTGTTACTGTCATTCGCAGAATTAACCTTGAATTGATGTGCTCTTTCTGAAATCTTATGCATTTAACATCAAACACCATAGCTGTACAATCATAACTGGATTTCTAAATCCTGTCCACACAGCTTATTATTTTAATTTTTTTTCTTTCTATTTTTTTTCTTAAAGGCAACATTGTTTTGGCTTCTATTTTGTTCTCCACTCACAGATTTGCAGATGCCAGTTGCTGAGTTGTAATTTTTTATCATCTTACGAAATGCCATAAGTCATTTTAAATACGGGCACGGTCCTGAATGTTAGGACTCTACTCAAAACATTGTTGCAACTTTTGCAGCATTGAACCCTTAGATGGTGGATCTTAATTGGAAATTAAATTGTACCTAATGTAACTATTATGTGATGCTGTGTACTGTTCAGAGGTTTTTTTGTTCTCATTAACATATACAGTTTTCACATCTGTAGATCGTCTTGGTTTTTATCCCTTCCTTTCCTGATTTGAAGTATTTCATATCAACAGGATTTGAAACCATTAAAAATGTCGTTTAGACTGATGTAGGCACTTGAGGTATCAAACTTAATAATAATAAATTTGTACCCTTTTAAACTTTTGCTGCATGCTGAAATTTTATTTTCCAAGTTGATTTTGTGAAAACTTGTCAGAAGCCTGATTAATGAATTTTTCATATCGAGAGAGATATGTAGAATCTTTATTTGTGAACCTCTTTTCTCAATTTTTAAAGAGCTGGGAACTACCCATTTCATACATACTGATTGGTAATTAAATGAATACCATCGTTCTGTGCTACATTCCATAAACAAGTTGCAAGTTCATTCTCTCATACTATCAATTTCTCTCTGGGTGGTGCCTAATTCTGTGGTGGGTTACTTAGTGATCCCAAACAGAATTCCATGGGTATGTTAGTGTTGAAGTTGCACCTTTAACAAGGCAGAAAGGTTTCAAATATCTTAAAGGAATATCAGAATAGGTCAATTTTATCCTTGATGTGAGTGCGAGCAGGTAGATTGTTATCAAGAGGGGATATTAAAATTGACTCAAGCCAAATTTTGTAAGTGCAAAACATTTATTTTCTTCTGTTGTGGGATTTGGGAGTATATACTTAAATGTACCCTTTACACTAGAATATTTTATCATACTTATCCGCTAATTGAGTTTTTGAGTGCAAGGCGCTACTAGTCATACTATATTTTCTTAGGATTTTTCTGGACTCTTCTTGGGTAGTTCTTTCAATTTTGAAACTTTTTATTCTTCAACTATGAATTTGATACTCCTATGTCCTTATGTAGCTGAGATTGGAAATTTGCAACACCAAAGGGTTAGTGATTGTAAAATTTGTCTGAGTGTGAAGTGTATGACAAGATATTCAAAACTTGCTTTTGAAAAGAAAACAAAAAAGACCCGGACCGTGCTAAAAGAAGGCACAGTTGGCAATGGAACTATCCATACTGGAAAAGCTTCATTACATATTTAACTTTATAATAATAACATCTGTTGAATACAAAATGAACGGTTTTAAAAATATGTGCCACTAACACTGCAGGCTACTGGGAACGACATTCTGATCCGCCTAGTGGGTAGGCAACCCAACGCACACGAAGAAGACATCCCAAACGACTCAGAGGTTGGGTGGGTTGCCTACGGTTTCGGCGCTTTCGTCAGATCAAAGTTTTTGCATTTAAACGATTTTCGATTTCGATCGAAAAAATAGGGGTCATGCAGGGAGACTCTATTAACCACCTTCACCCTCCTTTTAAAAAAAAATGATCACTCGCATTCCGGGTTTCCGGCAAGAAACTACCTGAGAGTGCAAAACGGTGGCGAGGTGGATTGGAGCTCCCGCTGCCCCCCCCCACCCCCCCCCACCCCACCCCCAAAACCCCCCAAAAAACGCATGTGGTGCCTGGTTTTGCGATCCCATTGTATGTCGGACATATGCATTTTATCCTTTTCTCTTTTGACTGCTCTTTTGTGCGAAAAACTTAGGCTGCTTCAACTGTCAGGGTTTGTGAAGGGAGCTTTTTCGTCCCCCCTAGAAGTCCGCAAAATGCGTGGGTTTGACCTGTGCCCATCTGACCCGTACATTTTTTATTTATTTATTTTTTTTTATTTATTTATTTTTTTTTGACAAAAAGTGAAAAAATGTTTTTGGTAGAAGATGAACGCGTGCTGCTCATGGCCCATGGGTCATGGGATCTTGAGTTGCATACGAAACAACCATCCAGAAGGGCGATGAAGCCTTGTGATGAACCCTGTCCGTGAACAAGAATCTCTTTTTAATGTGTGCATCCGGCGTCATAAGGCTTTTATTTTTTGTGATATTTAATTCCTTTGTTTTGTAATAAAATCTGAGTCGCCCCTCGTCCATAGGTGTGGGGAAAATGATTCTCTGCTTCACCGCACAGGAGAAAATAAATAAAAGGGTAAAAATCTCTCAGCGCGCGCGCGCGCGCGTGTGAGGGTAACAGTGCCCGTGATTCTTCTGAAATCTACCACTCGCGGGTAAACCAAACATTTTCACAATTCTTTTGTTCCTCGCACCTCTGACGCTCAGCCCCGCGTGCTTTGAACAAACAACTCACCTCAGACTCACTTCACGTACATACCATTTCGCACCGCTTTATGGCAAAGTTTAAAGTGTCGGACTGGACGTTATTGTGTGTGTGTGTAGACTACAGGCTATAACTCAGGATCGCTCCGCTCCATCGTTCGGCCCAACAAGAATTGATGTCGGATGGTGGGGTTCGTCCGGGTTCGTCTGGCGGGCGCCGCGCCGCGCCGGTCAGTTTTTTGCCGAAAGGTGAACAGTAGTGCAGCGCAGGAGAGAGGGTGCGGGCCGCAGGGCTCTGCACTGCACTGGGGCGCCCCAGGTCAGATCGCGGCCGAAGGCAGCGTGAGGAATGCATGCTCGGCTCGCAGCAGCTGTCTGATTCTGATTCCGAAGACCGCTCTCGTGCCTCCGTCCTTGTCACCTCCGGGGGCCCAGCCATCCCCAAGACAGCGCACTGCCATAGGTGCGACAAGGATGGAGGCACGAGAGCGATCTTTGGAATTAGTCGGAAGGGCCATGAGCAGCATGAAAGCTTGACCGAGGCGAGGTCTCCTCCATCGGCCTGTAAAATTTCCATTTCCCGACAGTCAGTAAATCAGCCAGGAAACCTACCCCTTCTCTGCCTTTCGATTTTTGGCGTGCAAAACAAAATGTACTTTGAGATTCCAATCAAAACAAAACAAGTTGCGAAGGTTTCTGCGAAGACTGAGTAGGAGTAGGGGGACTCAAAACGTGCCCCTAAAAGAAACATTTTTGAGGCTTTGAACCGTCTTCGAACCGAGTTTCCGAGACGAAACTACGGTGATTCCTAAGCACTAAATGGGTTTATCACCCTTCCCCCTTTTCCCCCCCGTCAGTATCGCTTGAATAACGGCTAAAGATATTGCAACCATTGAAGGCTCGTTGCGGAAAATCTAGAGTGCACTGCACTGCGTTTGTTTTAAGAAATGACCCCCTCCATATGGCCCTACAAAGTTTTCCCAGTACGAGAAATAACATTATTACCTCTTCAGAAAACCAACCACTGCGTCTAGAATTTCAAATTTCTTCACGGGGGCGCGAAACGGCTGAAGTTAAAACGGAGTGGGCGTGTGTGGAAGCCCCTCGGAGGGTCCAAGTCCGGCCCGGCGCGTCCCGGCGCGGCCGGCGACCCCGCTGCGTCCCACAGCGACATGAACACGTGTTCGTGAGGTGCGCTGAGGTGGGGGCGCGGCGGGGCGGGGCGGGGCGGGGCGGGCATACAACAGGGATCTGGTCTGGTCCAGCCTGCCCAGCATCCGGCCCCTCTGCTCCGCTGGCTCCGCTGGCTCCGCTCCGGGCGGGGCAGCAGCAGGGCCCTGTGCACACCGGCGCGGGGCGGGGACTGCAGCGGTTGTCCGGCTTCACAGGTGTTACTCCACTCTCGGCGTCATAGAGATTCATGTTTGGAACAGCGGAGTGAGGGGAGGGCTGCTGCTGCTGCAGCGTCGCCTCGCCACCGGGCCGGCCTGCTCTGCTGGGCCACACATATTTCATTGGCTGAGCTAAATTTGGAATTAAACTTCAAATTAAAATTTAAATGCCCAGCACTGTCAGAAAGCACTAACGGAGACCGACGGAAATGTTCAAAATTTTGAACTTTGAACACGATTTGAGCCGATCGGCACGGTGGGATTTTTGGGGGACTTTTGGCTACGCACTCCTAAGACCTGTATAAAACGACCCCCAAAATTTGGTACCGTTCGGAATTTTGTCTAGGTAAGGGGGTTATTTTGCAAAGTTGCACTGGACTAATAAGAGAAGC
This sequence comes from Frankliniella fusca, assembly GCA_029379305.1. Classification (NCBI taxonomy): domain Eukaryota; kingdom Metazoa; phylum Arthropoda; class Insecta; order Thysanoptera; family Thripidae; genus Frankliniella; species Frankliniella fusca. Next base: position 234,319 of record JAHWGI010000106.1, read on the forward strand.
GGACAGGCTAGTCAACCACCAATCCACAAAAAGGGGTCTTGATTTGTAACTTCCAGCTTTGGCCAGCCGCAGGCCGAGGTAGGTGCACGTTTTAGCTCAGCTTCACACCGTTTTAACAGCTTCTTGAACACCGCTGCCTGCAAACAACGGGCAAAGCGAGACCATCGTGTCGACGCTCTGATCAGACAGCGGTACACCCCCGTAGGCCGCCGCGCACCGCCCGCCGCCGCCGCGCGGGGCCAGGCCAGGCCAGGGGCGACAAGCCCCGTGCGAGTAGGCAACCAGTCCGCACGCCCGTCGTGCGGTACGGTATTCTCGGAGAGTCTTGGAGTGGCTTCCAAAGCAAGACTGCGATACCGGAGGACACGGAAAGTCACCGTAGGTAAAGAAGACGAAAACGACCGAGACACAAATATGAGGCCTCGGGTGGTAGGCACACGCGATGGATGACGCCGGACGGGGCGAGGTGGGGCTCAGCGCCGGCTAAGCCCCCGCGGGCGCGGCGGCCCTGCCGTGCCCGGCTCAGCGGGAGAGCACACCTGGGCCAGCCTGGGCTGCGCGACTCGGAGGAGAAGGGACCTTCGTCTCTTTTCTTCTCTCCTCTCCTCTCCCCGCCGCAGTGCAGCACCGCAGCCAGGGACTGGAAGCTGGAAGCCATGCGCCCATCCCATGGTACCACGGCGGCGGGCTCCAGGAGGCACGGCACGGCACGGCCCGGCCGGCCGCGCTGCTGGCCGGACCACAAGCATTCCAAGGGGTGCCCCTTCTCTTCCCCTCACCTCGTCCTCGCAGTAGGCAGTCCTGGAACAAAACAAGACAGTGAGAGGGAGAGAGAGAGAGAGATATGGAGCAGTGAGCGGGGAAAGAAAGAGAGGAAGAGTGAGGGGGCGCATCGTCGCCGCGTGCACCGCCGTGCCGTGGGTGTGGAGCAGGGCAGGCTGGGGTGAGGGGGAGGGGGGGTGGCACGGGGTAGTCGTACCATCATGCACACGATGAGTGCGGCAGAGGTGAAGCCTGTCTTATTGTGGCACACTGCGTGGGTCACGTGTCGTGTCGCGTCGCATTCAGCGAGTTAAAGGGCGTTATCCTATCCTGTCCTAGCGCTTTGTCCGTCGGGGGCAAGGGAAAGGGTAGGCCGAGGGGTACCTCACTACTTGGATGGGTGTGCACTGATGGAGATCTCTTTCATGATTGGAGACAAAATATCCGCCACAATATACAAAAACGTTAAATTTTCTCAAAAATTTTTAACAAAATTCGGAGATTTTGTGAAATTTTACGTAGAAATGGGGCTTTTGGACGTCAAACTATGTGATTGCAAAGTGATTAGAAAGTGATTGGAGTTAACGGTGTACACTGATTGGAGACAGTAAGGCACCCCTCGGGGTAGGCAGAGGATAGAAAACCAGCAAACGCCCTCTCGCGCTCTTGTTGAAAGTGTTCGCGATTCAAGACTCTCGGCTTCGATGGACGCAAGAGAGACGTGCCGACGACTCAAACTGCAACTAAATTCGATTCAAGAGAAGCTCTCTGTAAATCTGTCATAAATCTGTCAAGGAAACGAAGAGAAAAATGAACGCCCAACGTGGGGCTCGAACCCACGACCCTGGGATTAAGAGTCCCATGCTCTACCGACTGAGCTAGCCGGGCTGATGTAAGGGAGACCGCCAGCGGCCACTCTGGTGAGAGCAACAGGCGGCCACTGCTCTCGCAGCGGCAGGAGTGGGGGAAGCAGGCCTCCCCCTCCCAAGTGATTGCCGCGGCTGCCCCCCCCCCCCCTCCCACCTTCTTCGCCGCGCTCCCTGCGGCCGTTGCCGTTGCGTCTGCGCTTGGATAAGGGCAAAGTACATGGATCGGCTTCTCCGGAGCGCGTAGGCACGGGTCTCGGACGTTTTGAGGAGGCGTAGCGTAGCGCAGCGGCGAGCGCTTCCCGTAAGAAGAGAGCGGCGGGGCTCCCCCACCCCGCCGCTCGGCCGCCCGGCGGGCCCGGCTCCAGCGGCGCGCCACCGCAGACATGTTCGTCTTTAACACCCTCTGTTGTTTATTTCGTGATATTAACTTCAAATTGAATGTCATACCTCACAAGCCCTATCCTTTCCGAGTGTAATGACTGTTTAGCCCACTCTGTAGGACCAATACTACGGGAGTAGTTTGGTAACAAAGTGAGGCCGGGCTCTCTCGGGCGCCGCTGCCGCTGCGCTACGCTCCGCCTCTACAATTCGTCCGGGACCCGTGCCTATTCGATATTTTGGCTCTTTTTAACGCTCGCGGTTACCTGAGCTCAAAACCAACTTCATACCTGTAAATGCCAATCCTTTCCGAGTGTAATGAGTGTCTCGCCAACTCTGTAGACCCAATATTATGGGCGTGGTTTGGTAACGAAAGTACCATTGCACAACGGAGAAGCCGATCCATGTATTTTTGCCCTTATCCAAGGTCTGCGTCTGGCGCGCTCCCAAATTCACGCATTCATATCGCCGTGTTGAAGCATAATTTGCTGTCGACGTCCTCAAATTATTCAATCGAAACGTTTCCTTTTGCTATTCAACACCCCGCGACGCTCCGGCGCCTGCAGTCCCCGACGGACCCCACGGCGCGCCGCGGTGCGTTGCCGCGGCCGACGAACTGACCTCCGCATGCTGAATTATTCACAAAAATTCCGATAAGGCTTTTGCATCTCATTTCACGACGGCTTTTCGATAACGGGGCGAGCCGAGGCCGGCGGGCGCAAGCGCCCTGGAGCCTGGAGCACACTGCCACCACTGCTGTTTGGGGCGGCCTGCGGCCCGACATCGGACCCGGATTTTCAAAGGGTACCTTCTGCACTCGGTAACCAGCCTGATTAGAAGGTCGGCTGGCTTAATCAGCCCCAATAACAAGGGCCTGCCGACTGGTCGCCGACTGGCCGCTAGCAGCCCAGGGCTCGGCCCAGGTCCAGAGACTGCCAACTGCCAGGCCGGGCCCCGGGCAGGGCAGGGCGCCGACAAACGAGATCCGGTGCTCATCACTCAAAGTAGGTGTTAAGAAGTTGGTAATGGGCGGGGCCGGCGCTCATTCAGGGCGGCAACATGAAACAGTCCGCGCAGGGCAGGGCAGGGCAGGGCAGGGCAGGGCCTATACCCTCGAAAAGGCAGGGGCGCAGGCGGCAGGCCGCGCCGCGCGAAACTCTCGAGTGCTTCTTACGGGGAGGAAGAAAACAGCCGGGCTAAGAACCAAACCCGACTGCAAAAGCTTCCCGGTACCTAGCCTCTTCTGGCAGGTATCTACCTGGTACTATTTTGTGAGTGAGAACTTAGGATTCTAATCTCTCAGAAAACACCCTGATGCCAGCAAGAATATACACCCGTAACCCCCTCGTACCATCCCCTTTTGCGTATAGTATAACAACGGCCGGAGCACGTCTATCATTTTCTGCCTGGACTGTAATGAAATGGAGCAGAGAGATCATGCACTCAACTTCATCAGTCGACGGCCGGGCGGCCGGGCCGGGCCGGGCCTTTCCTGTAGTGCAAATGGCTTCGGACTTGCCAATAACGTGAGATGGCTGCGGAGTGGACCGGGCTGCGACTGGGCCGGCCCGGCGCCCGCCTCGCCTCGCTGTTCTCTTTCCCCGCTCCCCTCCTCCACCGCGCGCAAGCTTGCAAATGACGGCAAATCTGAATGAAACGGCATGCAGATGTTGGTGGTTGGCGCCTCCTACATGGTCATGCTGGATCTGGTTCTGCGGCAGCTGCGAGAGTAGATAAGGAGCGCCACGCTTCCGCTGCGGTTCCGCCTGTCCCTCCCGCCCTCTCTCTCTCCCTCACTTTTTAACACACATACACGCACATCCACACACTCACCAACGCCGTTCGTAAGCAGGCGAGAAAAGCGCCCTGTAATCAAGACAAGCCAAAGGTGCTAAAAAGAGGGCGCGCACTGACAGGTGCAGGCCTAAAGGGCCTCATTAGATATTAAATGGGCGAAGCGAGCAGGCCGAGCAGGCTCTCGCGGCGGTACGATGGCACGCCCATTGCCGTGTGATTTCGGGTGAGATACGCCCTCCGGGAGGTGTGATCCGGCAGGGGGTGGGGCGGGGTGCGGATCGGCCCGGCCGGAGCCGCACCGAACCGCACGGCGCGAGCGCAGCGAGAGAGAGGAGAGAGAGAGAGAGAGAGAGATTGCGCTCACGGGCCCTGCTACCGCCTACCCAACCAGAGGTAACGTGTACGTACTGTATGGGATCCGTGCCTGACGGGGCGCGCAATCAAAACTCCACTCCACAGAAAGTAACAATGAAAACGGTTCGACATTGTTTTCCAAACGACCCCCCCCCACCCCTCCTCCCCTACCGTACGTGTACTTGATACACCTCCCTCTATATTATTTTCGCTGAGCCAAGAGGAGATCCCCGCGTTCTGTTGTTCTGCGCGCTGCACCTCGAAAAGTACCCCCGCGAGAAACACCACGCGGAGACGGGCGCGCGCGGGGCGCGGGCGGGCGGGCCAGCAGTTTGTTGCACTGACCAAAGAGGGTACACACTGACTGGTTCTGGTTGTTGCCCGTAGACACAACAAAGAGCAGCACCAGCAGCGCTGCCGGGCTGATCCGGGCGAGCGTCCCGTCTGATATTATTATCGGGCGCACCTGATTCCTCCTGCTCGCTCCAGGCAGGGCCGGGCCGGGCCCCGCAGGTCCGCTTCATTACACCGGCAGCCTCTTCACAAGGAGGTGCCGAGTGATGGACAATGTAGGCCGTAATAATAAAAGGCACGGCGGCATGGCGAGGTGTTAAGCCGCGTGTATTAACAACAGCAGCAGGTGTCCGACCCGGCGGCCAGCGCCCGCTCTCTCTCTGGACCATTATTATTATCATTATTGTATGAAAAAAAGTACTTGTCAAGTGCATGTGTATATGCGGCGTTCGCCGAAGCCATGGCTTTGCCTTTGATTTTAATAGTCGAAAACGAAAAAAAGTCCAATATGACCCGGGGTGAGATCCTCGCAGGTACGTCGTTGTGCTCAAGGATTATGGCGAAGCTATAACGGCGCGTAATGCACCAACCACAGGGGTCGTTACTGCGTTATAAATGGCGCAATGCGGGCCCGCCATACTTACTGTTCTGATTACGGCAGGGGCTCTCGTTGAGCGCTTCACCTTGTTTCGCACTAAGTCAAGCACCCGTGGCGGTGAAGAAGCGCCCCTCTCCAACCCTCGGCGTCGTTACGACCCCAAGAGACCATCTCATCTCGCCCTCCCGCGTTGATGCAACAGCAGCAGCAGCGCGCTATACACCGCGCGCCTCGGGGATTTCTCATGACCAAGGTGCTCAAGTGACCTGAGTGCGCCGAGCGCTTGTGGCGGGCACGAGCATTGTCGCTTGTTGCACGGCGCATACCAGCGCCGCGCATATGCTCGCAGCAGCCACTGCCCTTTAGCGGCGATGATTAGTCGTCATATTTTCTTAGGCGAGCCTAGAGGCTAATAATTTGCACTGAAGTTTGATTAGCCTCAATTATAACAACGCATCGACCAGCGAGCGCGTCCGTATCGGGCCATCGCTTCATCAAGCCTGTGTGCACAGAGTGGTTCTCACTCGATAATGAGTCTCGAGAGTAATGAGAGGAGTGCCACAGGAGAGTCCCATACAAAGTCACTCGCCGCCAGTGTTACAGTACTCGGAAAGCGATCCAACACGGTTGGCTTATCTTATCAAAACTTATTAAAACCTCCACCTGGAATCAAGTAACCCATTTGTAAGAAGCTGATTATTTATGAAGTCGGCGCCGGCGGCTGCATGGTACGAAATGTTTCGTATGACAAGAAACACGCGCGAAACACTCGGTTTTCGTGTATTTGTCATGCTTTCCAGTGATTTACCGATCTCTATCCCCGGCAGGCGTCTCTGACTTTATGAGCAAGATTTCCCGCAAAGAACTTAGACCGTCTGTGTGCGCACGAGGCGAGGACCCGTGTTCAGACACCCTCTCTCCCCCTCCCTCCTTCCTTCCCCTTCTCCTCAGGTGAGCGTTACACGACCGGCGTTTACTGGGCGCTTCGGTGCTGGGGGCCCCCGGGGCACGATATAACACCACTGAATCTCACGCAGATCTTTACGCCGCGGGAATGCAATCAATTTCACTCAAATGTCTAATTTATCTCTCATTACTTTTTATCGCAATTGGTTTTCAACGTCGCGGAGAAAATTAATAGCAAGCGCAAAACGGTGTGAACCGTGTAGGAAATACTGGTTGATCGAGAAGGGTACGAGAGGAGTGAGGGTGAGGGACGCAGATGAGAGGGATTATTGGTAGGTGCGACATCATGAGACGTCGCAATCCTCTTAACTTCTGATGGCTAAAGCGTTTCTTCCCCCCCCCCTCCGCTTCCCCTCTCCTCTCTCTCTCTCTCGTGTAAAAAAAACATTCCTATACATCAAAATGTATCGAAGCGGTCTCAGAATCCTTAAAATGAACCAACGAAAAGGTTTACGACAAATATATTCACATACGTTATTCTAGTGGGTGTAAATTGTGGTTCGATACTTGAGACTGCCAAAGTTTAGTTAAACAGTTAAACTAACGTCAGTCAAAGTAGGTTGTACAACGTTACAAATTCTAATTATGTAAAAAGTTTTCCCCATTTAGCAGACGTAATTTTTTTTTGAAAATTGTCCGTTTCGAGTAATTGCACTTAAAAAGACGGTTCCGGAGTGGTGCGGATCGATGAGGATGGATATAGTGGAAAAGTGGACCAATTTCGGTCGGATTTTACAGTGTACTAGCGAGTTAAGCCTGTTTTCAAGGACAACGGTTCGCAGCATTGACCTGGAGTCGAAAAGGCGGTTCCGGAGAGGTGCGGGTCGATATGGTCGAATAACGTTGAAAACTGGACCAATATTGGTCGGTTTTTATAGTGTACTTGTGGTTTAGGCCCTTTTCCGAGGGAAATGGTCTGCGTCATTGAACTGCACTTGAAAATCCGGTTCCGGGCGGATCGATGGGGTTAGAGAAACTTGAAAATCGCACCAATTTCCCCCTTTTTACAGTGTACCGGCCAGTTGGGCCCCTGGAACAAAAATGGTGTGCGCCATTATTCTGGCCGCGTCCAGACGATTCCTGAGAGGTGCGGGAAGATGGGGGCGTCTCCAAAACTAAAATTACGCCAATATCGTGATTTAGGCCCTTTCCGGAGGGGCGTAACTCAGCTCCCAGAGATATTTTGGGAAATCGCTGAAAACGTTGGGCGGCATCAATGAGCCACCGTCGAGACGGTTCTGGCGATGTGCGGGTCAGCTGGGTTAGACAAAATTAGAATTGGACCGTTTTCGCCTATTTATTACACTGTACCGGCCAGTTACGCCCTTAATCGCAAAAACGGTGGGTGGCTGAGCCGACCCAAAACGGTAGAAGATACAGCAAAACGGGCAAAATTTTGACCTAGAGAAACCTAACTCGTCGACATACCCGTTACGAGCTCATGAAATTTTCCCGATAAATTTTTTTCCCATTACTGTAGAACTTTAATTATTTTTTTTTCAGTGCCTTAATGAGGGTTGGCAGGATTTGAAACAGGCCTTTCGGTGTCCAGGAGTGACCCTCAAAATACCCCCAAAAATTTCGACTCTCTACAGCAACTCCTTGGAGTGGAACAAACATACAGACAAACAAACAAACAAACAAACAAACAGACACCAAAGCCCGCTCTCAAGCTTTTCCAAACCAGAAGGGAGCGCTAAAAAAATAGGCCAGATGATAACAAAATTCTAAGATACAAACGACTTGAATAGATTTTTCATGGAAAATCTAAAATTTGTCTGGTATATGTATACTTGCTAAATATGTAGACTAAAATGTCTAAAGCTGATTAATAGGCCTCAAATGCTAGACTGAAATAGGCAAGAGTATATAATATTTTGCTAAAAAAGGTTCTCTATATTACTCCTAGGATTTATAAAACATCTCAGTACAGCAGCATCAATAGTTTCAGTGAGAATATATGATATATATTAAATCCACGGTTTGCCGTCACCATGTGTATAATAAATAATACCTAACAAATGATATCAATTTAAGTAATTCTGCAGCATGCACCCAAATTTGTGTATTTAAAACAAAGGTACTTTATTATTTAGAATACAGAGAAGAAATATTAAATCCACGGTTTGCCGTCACCAAGTGTATAATAAATAATACCTATCAAATGATATCAATTTAAATAATTCTGCAGCTTGCACCCAAATTTGTGTATTTAAAACAAAGGTACTTCATTATTTAGAATACAGAGAAGAAATAAATTTGCATCAAATCAGTAATCGGACCAATATTATACAAAACACACTAGCTGACATTCGACCGAACACTGTATTCTACGCTTCACATGATCTGAATGAAATTTCAATTTGAATCTTTCAGTCCTTTAATATTGCTAAAAATGGTTCTCTATATTACCCTCAGGATTTATAAAACATCTGAGTACAGCAGCATCAATAGTTTCGGTGAGAATATATGATATATATTAAATCCACGGTTTGCCGTCACCAAGTGTATAATAAGTAATACCTATCAAATGATATCAATTTGCAGCTTGCACCCAAACTTCTGTGTTTAAAACGAAGGTACTTTTTTATTTAGAATACGGAGAAGAAATTAAAATAGTTCTCTATATTACCCTTAGGATTTATAAAACATCTGAGTACAGCAGCATCAATAGTTTCGGTAAGAGTATATGATATATATTAAATCCACGGTTTGCCGTCACCAAGTGTATAATAAATGATACCTATCAAATGATATCAGTTTCACTAATTCTGCTGCCTGCACCCAAACTTGTGTATTCTAAACAAGGTTCTTTATTATTTAAGAGATAGGGAGATGAAATAAAATTACTACAAATGAGTGATAGTGATGGGCCCAGTATTGTACAAAAACTAGCTGACATCGGACAGACCACATTAGTTTATGCTTCACATAATCTCAATACAACTTCAAAACCTACATATCAGACCTGATATTTTGTAATTTAAAATGATCCGAATGTATGTGCAGCCCTAATACACACCATTTTTTTAACAGAGTTATGCTAGAATTGAATATAAAACTAGATTTAAACTAGTTTACATTATGGGTTATGGTGCTTTGTTATGGTTCCCACTACGCTCCGCCATTCGGGGCAAGGTCCTCATTGTACAAAAACTAGCTGACATCGGACAGACCACATTAGTTTATGCGTCACATAATCTCGATACAACTTCAAAACCTACATATCAGACCTGATATTTTGTGGTTCCTGACATTTTTTTACCCGGAGCCAAGCCGGGCCGGGGGGAGCCGGGTCGGGCCGAGCCGGGCCGAGCAACGAACACGACACACGAACAGACTAGACGAGTGGGGACAGAGCGTGGAGGGGGGAGGCGTGACGTCACAGTGACGACCATTCCCGAACGACGACCACGACGACCACGACGACACGCTCCCCGCCCCAGCCGACGTAGCGCTAGAAGCGGTGCTGAGACCGCTTAAAAATCCTTGCAATTTCGCTTTTTTTAAGGTTCAAGTGCGCCGTAAATCACACCGCCACTACAGTGCTCTGCGTGACAAGGACTCCAATTCAATTTGGGCTTAATGTTATTGGCCGGGACCTTTGCGATAAAAGCGGGCCGGCCCTACCTCACCTCACCTGCCGACTTCGGAGTAAGGAGACCATTTTGCTGCTTTGAAAATAACAAGCATAGGTTTATGACACCTGAGGGTCTGCGGGACGCAGCCCGTCTCACTTACTACACTACAACGAGCGCCTCTGTCCGCGGCGGACGCAGCCCGTACAGCATGGCGTCTTTGTCCGCAGAGAGGGACAGACGCGCGCGCCGCATTGGCTGCGAGAAGTAACGCAGAAAGGGGTTGTTTTGTCTCCCCGGCCGGGACGCCGAGGGGCCCGGGCCACTGCGACGAACCGTGCGGCCTCTCTGTCCTGTCCAGTCATCCACCCACTCACACCTGCTTCCGGTAAGGTACACACGACGCACAACGAGCCCTCAGAGGCAACAACAAACCAATGCCAATTTTTCTTTCTGCTGCACACAACTAAAAGCCTTTTTCACATCGTTATACTTATTTGTGCGCGGGGTCCAGCTTTGGCTCGTGATGAAACACAACAAGCCCCTGTGAGCAAAACCGATTTGGATGTACCGCGGATATTTAGGACTTGATGTCAGGGGGAATTCAACCAAAATTTTTGACAGAGGGTTACTTGTCATCACTCATTTCCCTACAGATTAAATTATATCGAGAAAGTGCGTTTACGGCGGCACACTGGGCGTGTATTAAAGCACTACCCTGATGCTGTAAAAGAAAGTCTGTTATCGGGTCGGAGATGAGATTTAAAGGCATAACGGTGCATTAGATCTCTCTCCAGCTCGATGCTCCTCCTGGTGCCTAGAGGAGGTAAGGTGCACCTGGCTCCGTGTTGTGAAGGTTACAGTGACCACCACTTCATTCATAAGCGCTACGGTCAGAGCGCCTCGTCTGGTCCACCTTGCTCTCCCCCTCCTCCCCCTCCATCCACTGGCCAGGTGTGGCTGGCTGGCTTTTCCCCAGATTGTTAGTTTAGTCGCCGTACCTCGTGAACGGTGATCGCCCATTGACCCAGATCCGGCCACTAAGAAAGCGGGGAGGCTGAAATCACCGGCGGCGTCCACAACAACAGCAGGGAGGTCCACGTCTTCATTTCAACAAGAGGCTGAGGCTGGCCGCCTCGCCTCTAGCCTCGCCTTCCGCTTCCCTGCCGGGCCGGGCCGGAGCCGGCGGGGCGTGCGTGCGCGGTGCGTGCCCGGTGCGTGCAGGCTCGGGGCGGGACGCGATGCGAGGGCCCCAGTATAGCGTACTGCTGCGAGCAGCTGGCCCACCACGTCGATTGTTGCGCCGCCTTTTTCAGCGCGGTGGGAGACTCGGACTAGATCCCCACCCCGTGGCAGGGGCAGAGTGGAAACAAGAAACAACTCAGAAATTTTTGTACACCTCGTAATTCAGAAAAAAATCAGGAAAATTCACGAAAAATCATCAGAGAAATTCGGGTAATTTTAGAAAAGTTCAGAAAAGTTGAGGAAAATTTAGAAAAAATTGTGGTCAAAGTTACGCAAAAATTCACAAAAAAATCGATAAATATTCACAAAACTTCACAAATTTTGCACATCGAAATGCCGAGTAGTTGTTTCCCTCTCGACAGGAGCCCGGATAGGCAGACCGGGCTTAGAAAGCTGATGAATGCGAATGTGAATCCCCTCGGCGTGGCGCGAGCGGCGAGCGGTACCCATGACTCAAAGAAACGCGGACCAAAGTGCGCGATTACCTTGAGCGGCCGGATGGATGGCTCTTTGCAGAGCGGACCCATATGTAAGGGCGCGCGCGCAACTCACACACACACGACGATCCTGTCAGCGCAAATCATGACTGAGGAGCAGCGCGGACGGCGGCGGCGGCGGGGAAAACAAACGAGATGAATGGAATAGCGAACAAGTGACGGTGCATACCGGCAGGTGCTGCGGCAGCTGGCGGCAGGTGCGGCCGCAGCTGTAATGACGCAGTGCTCGTGCCCGCGGCGCGCGCGCGGTACACACATATACACTCTCTCTTTCTCTCTCTCACACACACTCACACAAACACACGGCACACCCTGTGACATGCATAAAGGATGCGGTAAGTTTTAATAACTGCGCCGTCATCTGCTGGCATGTAATCTCAGTCTCTCTGTTTCTTTTCTCTGGTTGTTGCAGAAGTACTTGCGGCTGCGGCGGTGTCGCGTACCGTCGCGTCGCTCTCGCTGTTTGGTCTCCAGAGTCCCCCTCTTCAACAACCATTACTGTTTCTCGGTTGCATCACTATCGCGGTCCGGGACGCCTGTCAGCCTGCTCCCTCACTATCATGAAGCTGACCAGGCCGAAACGTGGGGAGGTGGGGGGGGCGCATCGCGGACCCGACGACGATGGGCGCCGAGCCGCTCGTACAACCGGTAGAGGGTACAAGTCCGGTAGCCCCCGAGGCTGCTGCGGTCCAGGCCAGACCAGACCAGGGCGGCCGGCGGCCGCGGCGGCACGGCAACCAGGCCAGCAAGCGGGCCGGGCACCCGATTGATTTCCTGAGGTCAGCCAAGGTTGTAAATATTCAGGCGGCACGAATACGAACGCGAACCCGCCACCCTCGGGGGCCGACACGTCAAGACTCTTTGAGGCCGTGCTGCCGCCGCGGCCGGCAGGCAGCAGCAGGCGCAGGTGTCTAGCGGCGCCGCGCGGCGCGCCTGTCTGCAGGTGCAAAGTGACCCGGTGACCTAGGCGCGCCGGTGCGGTGCGGCGTGCACCTGCGACCGCAGCGGCACCGCGCCGCGAGGTGATCTAACTACAATGGTGATGTCACGGCCTTGCCAGGACGGGCTCTGGTTTTCGTCGCGCCTGCGTTGCGCGGGGCGGCGGCCGTAGAACCTGGCAGGGCGAGGGGCACGACCAACGCAACGCGCCCCGGAGCGGACCACGGTAACGAAGAAGAGGTGATCCCAAAGCCATCTCCCCGCCACGCGCGGCCCGGCGCGCACAGATGGTCCGGCGGCTCCGCGAGCACCTCGCCGGGTTGTTTGACCCGACGCTCCGCTCCGAGCCGCGTGTGTCGCGCCCAGCGGCCCAATATGGGCGGCCACCTGTTGGGACCATCCGGCCGGCCGGCAGGCCATCCGGGACCATCTGCGAGCCCGGCCGGCCCGGCCCGGCCTGTGGCGGCCCGTCGTCGCGCCGCACAAGGCAACGCCCCATGAGTCGCTGCGTCGCTGCCGCTGTGCCCTGTGCGCGCCGCGCACCGGCCGCCCAGATGGTAGGCAACCCATCGTACGCGCTGGAGCCAGAGCCTGTTTCGCAGCCCAGCAGCCAGGCTGGTTTCCGCAGTATTTTTGCTGAATCTTCCAGTGAATCAGGATAATAGTGGGCCCCTCCTCTCTCCACAGCGCATACGCTACCAGCTGCTAAAGTGACCCCTACTGTCTTGTGCTGTACTTCGGACCACTGAAGGCGCCGCGCCGCCGCTGGGAGGCACGGTCACGGGCAGACGGGGCCGAGCAGCACGTCCCGCACGTCCAGCCCGTCCAGCCGTGCATAGTCGGTCTGGACGGTCCGGACGGACGTGAGAATGCCGCTGGCAGTAAGAGGAGGCCGGGCCGGAGCTCGGGGCCGGGGCCGGGCTGGTCCAGGCCAGGCCAGGACTCGCAACGCTGCGCCACGTCGTCTCGACCGAAGTCCTTGGTGGTAAAGCCTCCTAAGTGTCAATCAGGAACCCCATCTGCACAAGGCCGGTTTTTTTTTGCGGTCCGTAATCGCGTCGGTACAGTGCGGGAGAGCAAAGGCCGGTAAGGCCCGGCCGGCCGGGCTTCGTGATGGCCCCGGGGCGTCCCGTCCCCGTACCTCGCGTGCACAGAGCGGAGTGTGGGGGCCGAGGGGGGAGGGCGGGGTCACTTCGAAAAATCATAGAACGGCCCACCCAAAAAATCATTTTAAAAATAAAAACAACATATCAAAATAAAGTGAAGAAGAAAAATATTTTTAAAAAATCCGACAAATGGAGAAAAAATGAACAACGGCCGAGATAAAAATAAAATAATTCAGAAATGAATCAAAATTTATCAACTGACAGAAACTTTCCTTGGCAAATCAAAAGAGAAAAAAATGTTCAAAAATCAAACAAGAAGGAAAGACATCAATAAATTGATATAAAAGGGAACAGACTCGTTCTTTACCAATCACAGGCATATGAATGTGTTTTGTTAAGTTTTAATTTTTCGCAAAAACTCGCTGGACAGTAATTGGGTCGTCAAAACAAAAATTCAACGGAAACTGGGAGATCAGGTCATTTACTTAAAAGTGTCCCGCTTACACTATCATTCTAAACCCGAAGGCGAGCGAGATAGGAGCCGAAAACCGCGCTCCACCCATATGCCGCTGGCGGGTAGGCTATCGTGCGCTCGCAAGCGGGGGAATGCCTTTGGGCGCGGGTCGGGCCGGGTAGTGCCGTCTGTACGTCTGTACCTCGACCGCAGAGTATTAGCTCAGGTAGACTATAGAAAGCCTCCACTACCGCCTTTCAACAATCGCGTAAGAAGTGTTCCGAACCTGCTCCCGGTACAACACTGGTACCTCTTGCCGACCATAGACGGACGACAGATGGGACAGATGTCCAGCTTTCTGCTCAGTATAATAACCCTCCTTTTAAAGGCAGAAACCTCCTATTAAAACATAATTTTAGCCTAATTACACGAAATGAAAATTAGGTCATTGTTGCTGCTTTATATGATAAAATAAATTGCACTTGCACTCAATATTTCAGTTATTTTTTTTCGGCCCTGAAAAATGAACATATCCTCGACTTTGACGTGCGTGGGTGCTTCTTTAGAGTAAGATTTCTCTAAATTTTACATTGTGAGTAATAAAACCCATCTACCTCTTTTGCTAACTGAAAACCGGTTTTCGGTTTGTGTTGCATTGAGGTCTTTCTGAACGTTCTTGTTCTGATTATATAAAGAGTTGGAAGGGGGTTAATTTCGCAAAACATGCTCAAACCCAGTTTCTTTCAGTTTGATTTTCTCACAATTTTTCATTGTAAGTCGAAAAAAGCTTCATTCACGTTCAAGCGACTGAATTCTGCTCTTTAACATGGTACCATTGGTTTTTCTCTACATTCTGTCAGTTCTGAGATGTACGATACCCCCCCCCCAAAAAAAGTCATTTTTGAGCACAATACTCGTTCTCTCCACTTTGACTTTTCATTTAGAGGTGTGTAAAGAAATAGAACGAGTAAAAATAGAAAATAAAAGGTCAAAAAGTTATGGTACACATTTTGTGTGAGTGATCCCCCTCGGTGGGGGCCGTATCGCTGAGGCCGAGCCGACCCGGGCCGGGCGGCCAACACCACACCGCCGCACGGCCAGGCTTCCTCCAAGGGCCAGGCCTCGTTTCATGCTCTCCTCCGCCCTCCCGCCCTCCTCAGGTGCGACCCGCCCGGCCCGGCCCCGCCGCACACAGGAGTCTGCGGCTGCTGTTGAAGCGGTGCGCATCGCAACATGCAAGTGCATGGTGCGTCAGCTATCGTCAGCGCGTCAGCGCCAACGCCGGGAGCCATTCAAACGCAATGACCTGCCCATTCCGCCCGCGCCCGCCCCCGTCCCGCCAGCCAATAGGAGAGTCTGCAATCGCGCAGCAGCCGCCGCGCCAGCAGCGCCAGCAGCGCCAGCCGCGCTCTCCACCTAATGAGGCAAGGCGATAGGAATTGGTCATTGTTATTTGTTTATTGTTGCGCGAGAGAAGAAGACAGGTTCGCATTGTCCGCGAGGAGGCGCCGCCGTCCGTTGCGTTCTGCGACTGCAGCGGGGACGGGAGCGGTGGCAGCTAAATGCAAGCGCAGCTCGGCGCGCTACGTGGAGCAGTCCGGCAGTCCCATCCCATCGTCCGCGTCCAGTCGCAGTGTCCTGTTCGGTCCTGGCGCCGGGCTGAGCCGGGCCATGAGAATGCCGACCGCACCGCGCACCGGACCATATCATCTGGCAGGGCGACACGGGCTTCATTCATGGGAACGGGACCTGGGAGGGCAGGGCTTGCCGTCGTGTCAATGGAGGCTGGGCGCGTCCAGCGCGTCAGAGCGGCGTCGGCAGTGTCAGCGGTGTATCGGCGCGTGCGTCAGCACGACCGTGCGCCAGCGCGCCAGCCGGATGCACATGCACGGGGAAGGGGCAGCCCGCTGCGCTGCGCTGGGCGCGACACCGCGACAACAGCCCCGCGGCCCGCTTCCTGGAAACTTTTTTACACTTTTAGCCGTGCGGGCCTTGATATTTAAAAAGAGGCCGTGGCGTACCGCAGCTGCCCGCCTCGCCACTCTACGCCGGGCTGTCGGTGCGCCGCTCGCAGCTGCAGCAGCTCAGCTCCTCAGAGCGCGGTGGTGGCGGCTCGGTTTCGTGCAGGTGTCCCTTACCGCCGCCCCGCCCCTGCCCCGCTCTGCCCCGCGCCGCGCGCCTCCTGCTGCCAAGGCGTCCCAGGTGTGTCCCAAGTACCCCTCAGGTGTTGGTGCGGTAAGGTCAGAGTGCCCGGCCCAGACCAGCGCAGCGCGCAGCAGCCCCACCCCACCGACAGCAACAGTTCTCGCTGCCAACACCGCTGAGCACTGCGCTGCGCAGATATCACGCAGCGCTGCCAACACGACGGCGCTGCAGCTGCAAACTCGGCAGCCTCGGCAGCAGCCAACCTCTCGACGGGGACTCCCCGGCCGGGAGCAACATTTACATTGTCTGCAGCTGCAAGGCGGAAGGCAGGGGGACACTGTCACAATATTTATCAAACATTGAACATTTGGGCGGTGCGCGCGAACGCCGCTCGCACCGGGGGAGCTGAACGCGGAGCTGAGCTGCGCTCCGCCGCCGTCGAGGAGTGAAGGCAGACACGGACATGCGGCCCGGAGCGGAGCGGAGCACCAGACTCATAAAGCCGTGTCCTTATGAGGACTCCGGGGCGGGCTGAGCGTGCTGAGCAGAAAGGAATGCAGCGACGAGCAAATCGAAAGGAAATCACATTTTCCTTCTTGTTTTTATTTTTACCCCCTCCGCTCCACCGCTGCTCTGGTGCAGCGACGACGCGGCGCAAGCATTTACGTAGGGAGAGCTGCAGCACTGCAGGCGCGCGGGTGAGGCGGGGCGGGGTGGGGCGGGGCGGGGCGGGGCGGGGCGGGGCGGGGCGGGGCATCCCACCGGAAGGATCTTGTTCGTTAGTCACGCCGCGTCCCGACCCGACGCAGCACATGAGCAGTATTATTCATTTGGAAGTTATTAAACGATAACATGATGTGCGGCGGGGGCGTTGGCGGCGCGCCGCGGCCTCCAGCCCGGCCCTGCAAGGCATGGATCCCCGGCCAGCAGCAGCCAGCCGGCCCCGGCCTGTGTCAGCGCGACGCGACGTGCCTCGGCGCTATCAGGACCGGAAGCTGACCAGGCTGGTCGGAGGAGCACGGCGACACGGACACGGGCGTGACTCTGCAGCAGCAGCGGCACTCCGCTGACAATAGCGCGACGCACTGCTGTGCTCTTCCCAGCGCGCGCACTCACGTGGTGGTTATTATGCTTTCTCGTTAGAGAAGAGCATACACAGCGCGCTATAACACACAGCACAGCCGCGCGCGAGCGGGCGTGTAAGTGTGAGTGTTATTTCGAAATCCAAACGGGATGTCTCGTGAGCGAGGTGAGGTGACACCGCACCGCCGGCGCACAGCACAGCTCGGCGCGGCGCTCTGTCTGAGGAAACACGCACAGGGTTGCAGCTCTAGCGGCGCGTGCCGGGCCGGGCGGGGCCGCGGGGCCGCGGGGCCGCGCGGAACACCACCGCGGCCGCGGCATGGCAGTGAGTGGAGTGAGTCGTTAGTACCGCTATTCTAATCCCCGGCGGGGCGGGGTGGGGCGAGGTGAAGCTGGCGCCGCTGGGCGGGCGGCGGCGTGGCGCGAGTAGAGGGTGCGGGGCGGCGGGGCGGGGCGGAACGCGGTGCGGGCGGCCGGGCCGGCGCGATGCATGGTGGCGCCGTCGTGGCTTGGTCCCCATGCTGCACCATGCTGCATGCTGCTGCTGCTGCTGCTGCTGCTGCCGGGTTCGCGAGGTCGGGCCGTGCAGCAGAGGAGAGGTGAGGTGTGCCTGGAGGCGCCACGCAGCGCGCAGCGCAGGGCCGGGTTGGGCCGCGCCGCGCTGGGACCCGGGACCCGGGACCGCGGAATAGGAAATGGCATTCCTGCGGCCGCCGCGCCACGCCCGATGCACGCGCGCCCGCGCGCCCGCGCCGCGCCCTCCCGCTGCAGGTATGCAACACCACCACCAGCACCGCCAGCACCAGCTCGCTCAACGCCACCACCACCATCCACACAGCCAACACTACTAGCACCACCGCCAGCATAAGCACGACCATCACCACGACCACCACAACCACCAACACGACCACCACCACCACCACCACCACCACCACCACCACAACCACCATCACCAGCAAGCAAACAAACACAGCGCGGCGCCCATCACAGCGGCCATACCTTGCTCTGCCCTACCCTACCTGGTCGCGATTAATACACCGGACTGCAACGTGCATGTGCGCGCGGTACTACATTGAGCCGTCCCGCTTTGAGCAGCGCGCGCCGCGAACACGCTGCGAACACGACGCGTACACCATGCTGAGGCCAGCGCGCGTTCAATTAACCACTCATGCTCCGAAAGGTCGGCCCGGGGCCCGGGGTGGGTCTGGCCTCCGCCCCAGCCCCGGCCAGGCGGGTGCGTATGTGCCTCGTTCGTATTAAATAATAAGCGTCTAGACGGCGAATAAATTGAATTAGCGCACGCAGCAGGTCAGACGGTGGGGGACGTTCGAACGGCCGTGCGGGGCGGGTTGGGGCCGTGCAGCAGGGCCGCCCGGACCGGCCAGCCAATACCTTTATTACGTTCCAGACGTCGTGATTGTTTTCCCAAAGACGACCGCAGGGCGCGTTCCAAATGCCTTTGCATCACGCAAGGCCCGCGGTCGGCGCGCGGCGCTGCTGCTGCTGCTGCAGCGGAATGGCCGAGCCGATCGGAACGCACACAGAGGAATAATAATAAAGCTCTTTCCAGGGCGGGGTACTTTGGTACAGCCGCTTCCTCCGCACTCCACGAGTACCGTCCTCTTCGCCCCGCCTGACGCCGGCGCCACACGGCGCAGATGCTGCAGCCTCCACCCACCAGCTCAGCTCCACTGCTACCCTCACCGCCCCGGCCAACCAATTATGGGCAATAAACCATACACGCCCCACGCGGCAGCGGGCAAATCAGCCAGGAGAGGAAAGGAGAGGGCGGCCAGCCTTTGAAGGCCTTTCAGTTAATTCGCTGTCAGAGAGTGCAGCAGTAACAGCAGCAGCGGGGTGCAGCAGGGGGCCAGCAGCACAGGTGCCCTGCCCCGCCCTGCCCCGCCCCGCTCGGGCCCTTTGGGCCCTTTACGTCCAGCCGAGCCCCGGCCCGGCCCTACCCAGCCCATTGAGCAGGCGTCACGTATATCAAAGCCATCCCTTCCCTTTCCCAGCCTTGTCTCCACGCCCCCAGCCCGGCCCGACCCGGCCCGGCCAGCGCGGCGGGGGCGGATCGCATGGCAACTTTATGAGTTTCCTTATGAAGCGGCAACGGCAACGTTTTCACGGTGGGAGGAGGAATAAGGGTTGTACTCCTCTCCAAGCGTAGCAAACAGCGGAGAACGTAGAGAGAAATTACCATACGAACTTTGCCCACTTTGCCACCCTCGCTCTACCTGCACGCTACCAGTTCAGACCTAGCCAAGCCCGCAGGCCAGCCGAGAGCCCAGAGCCCAGCGGGCGCATGGAAATGTTTTGACGTGCCTCTGTTTGCGGGAGAACCACTAACCTGATAAGTGGGGTTGCCCTGCCCGGCCCTGACGGGGGAACGGGGGAGCCTCCCCTGAGCCCGGCCCCGCTTCCTTTCAGCCCCCCGCCCCGATCCGCTGAGCCATAATCGGGTCCACGGGACTCTCCCACACTGAGCGGCGGTGACTCATATATTTGGCATTCAGCCAGTCGTGCGTGCGTGCGTGTGTGCGTGTGTGCCAGAGCACGCCCGTGTGAGTGTGTGTGAGGGGGAGGGGGGCACACAATGCAACTTTCTGCAGCGCAAGTCGGGTACAATGGCAGGTGATTGTTGTCAAAACGAGAGCATCAAATAATATGTGGAGGGGATAAAAGGAGGTCCTTCGCTGCGGCTGGGGAAACACGATTATTATTTGTCGTGGCGTAGTCGGTTCGGTGTCGGGGTTTCTACTTTTATTGAAGAACTGGTCCTTCAATATGGACCACGCCCATGGCGCGGCCCGGTGGGGCATAACTTACACCAGCAGTCAAGTAGTCTAGTCTGATTAAAAACATTTAAGAGTCAAAAATATATATACGTGGCTAAGACCGGTAGTTTCCATTGATCGGTTTCGGGTCGTCGCTTGCGGATGGGTGCATCGACAAATAAGCTTGATAGTACTGTATATAAACTATCCACAATCAAAGGAGGATTAGCTACCGAGTCCACCACGCCCAGGGAATCTGAGAGGGGGTTGATAATAGAAAACCCCGGCCCGGGCGCTGGTGGTCCCCTTTACAACACTCGTGTTTTATAACAACACACACACGCACAGCCACGAACAGGTGGAAAAAGGGTTCGTTTAGGACGTGAATGAGTGGAAAGTGACGTTTATAAGGTTATGACTGATTCTATCGCAGGCGTCATTAAATACGGGGCGATATCATCTGGAAGTCGGACCGCGTAATGGATTCGTAATCAATGAGGATATGGGTCCTCCTTCCCTCTCCCTCGGGTTGCCCCGAGGCGGGGCCGGCCATATCCAGGACGGGACCCGTCGTCAACCCTTTCGCAGTCGCGCCGTTAAGAGCCCCCCGTATACGAGCGGGGAGGGGAAGGGGGCGTACCCACGTGTGTGTTTTATGTCCCTCCCCCCCAGTCATCTCAGGTGTGCGGTCGGCCACCTTTAAATCGGCAATAAACGCACTACACGTGTTCTGTCCGTCTGTCCGTCGCGTCCGTGTGCGTATCCCCCTGTCTCCGGGACCACCGCGCGACTGGTTGCCGGGTTGTCTATCAGCCTGTCAGTTCAGAGAATGCGTCATGTCACCCAGAGGCCGGGAGAGCACAACGGAGCGGGTGCAGGTGTCCCCGCCCCACACCGCCTGGCGCCTCAGTGCCCGCAACCTTCTTTTCACCACGGCGACGAAACAATAACGACGCAGGATGTCCATTGGGGTCGTCGGGATTGCTTTATTGGTAGGGCAGCGTGGAGGCGCGCGGCGGCGCCAGGGGCCCTGCTGCCCTGCTGCTGGCGGAGCGGACGAGACGGCGACTCTCTTTTCTTCTCGCGCCGTCCGATTCAGAAGATCGCTCTCGTACCTCCGTCCTTGTCGCACCTATGCTGGTGTCCTAGGCTGGTGCTGGCAGGGCTCCATGGAGCGGTCTTCGGAATCGGACGGCCAGACGGACTCCTTGTCGCCCCGCCCTTTGCCCCGCCTTGACCCGCAGAGCCTCGCCCCGCCCCGCCCCGCCCCGCCCCGCCCCGCCCCGCCCTGCCCCGCCCCGCCCCGCCCCGCCCCGTCTCACCCCACCGACGCCGCCTTTGGGAAAGCAATATCTCAGGGAATTGCCCTGGCCACGGTACGTTTAGGGTATCTCTGCAAGTGGTCCCCGGCAGGACGCAGCCAGGGCCGGCGCCGAGCCGGAGCAGAGAGACAGGGCGCGCCTAAAAGGGGTCCGGGGTCGGGATTAGAATGTCTGCACACGCCCTGTGCGCGTGCGAGGCCGGGGGGGCGGGCCGGGCCGAGCCGGGTCGGACTGGACCGAACCGGACCGGGGCGGTGGCGCTATCAGTGCACCATCAAGTAGTGCTACTTCATGAGTGCACTTGCACTTGAGCGCTATCATCGGTGGGCTTGTACCGAGAGCTGCGAGTCCCACGCGCAGGGCCGGTGGTGGCACGGTAATACACGGCATGCATTGCGCAAGCTGAGTTCATAGAAAATGAAAAGAAAATAAGAAAAAAACAAAAAGAAGAAAACAAAAGGACGTGAAACTGCCTTAGCCACAATCTGGGCAACGACGCCTTATGCTGTACTCAACGCACGAGAGCTAGTGGGTTGCCTAACCGCACGGGGCGCGTGAGGGGCCGCGCAGTCAGGGGGACTGGAGGGCGGGGGGGAATTTAGAATTTTAGAATTTTAGAATTTTAGAATTTTATTTACGACTGCTACAAAAGGGCTGAAAAGCCCCACTGCCGTAGAAGTCGGCTCCTGGTTAATAAAGTAACAAAAAATAGTAACATTTAAAGAAGAATTTACAATAATAACAACTTACTGATCAAGAGTGGTAACAATTTGTTTTAGTTTAAACTTAGTAACAGGTACAGACAAGTCTAGAGTCACTCATACAGAATGTGTACAATGTTTTTTTTATACAATACATGTTTTTGGTCTTGGGTTTTTCAAAGAAAATTTCTGTGAATAAAAAAAAATTGATCTTTTACCCCCATTTCTGAATTTTTCTCCTATTTTATTTCGGTTATTGTTCATTTGTTCTCGATTTTTCGGATTTTTCTGTATCTTTCTTCTTGGTTTTATATCAATTTTCTTTGATTTTTTTAAATGATTGTTTTGGGGCCATACAATGACTTTTCGAAGTGATCCCCCTCCCCCCCTCGGAGCGGAGCAACGTGCTTTCAACAGAGCCTTCGCTCGGTGTTAATCTGAGATCGTGAGACAAATCGTGATACAACGCCATACCAATGCGGTTCAGTTCAGTCCAGGCGAGAGGAAGAAAACGTCATTTTGGCTAGTGACTATTACACCTACAAAATTTTCATCTGTACTGGTTTCGACGAGTTTTCAGAAAGTGTGAAATTTTGTTCTTAAACGGCGTAGGTGAACTTCGGATAAGTGTGGAATACTCCTCTCCACCAAGTGGAGCAAATTAAACAGAATGCAATAGTTCATCAACAGCCCTCCGTGACAGTGGGTCGAGTAGATTCTACATTCTACACCGTGATCAATCCGATAAAATATGGACTCAACATAAAAAGGGTCACAAACAATACATTAAAGATTTAAACGATCATTTTATTTTGCTCCGCAATGGAAAGGGTGGTGTGAAAACATGAGACATTTTTGCAGCAGTAAACCTCCCGAAGGAGGTTGCGGTTCCCGCGAGGCACAGGGCTTTCACCCTAGGGCAGCCAACTGCTTCGGTGTTCTTATGGGAACCGGCGCTTTTCTGACTGCGATCCTTTCCAGGGTTCAACTAAATAATTTTATAAGATGAGATTCGCGTCGATGAAAATACTGCTCTACATGTACGCGAACTTTCAGTAGGTGAGAAAACTCACCCACGCAGTTCAGAACAAAATTTCGCACTTTCTGAAAACTCGTCGAAACCAGTATAGATGAAAATTATGTGGGTGTGTCGGACCGCTCCGGACCGCTCCTGCCATTTTCGGGTTTTCGGGCCACGTTGCCCAGACTCCCCGCCGGCCGCGCCGAGGTCAGTGGCCATTCTTGATAGGGCGGAGCGGGAGCGCTGGTTTACAAACAGCGCGGTGGTGAGTACAACTGCACCCGCCCGCACCCGCCCTCATCAGATACCCTGCTCCGCTGCGCATGTCTCGCACCCTCCGGCCCGGGCCGACAGTGACAGCCGCCCAGCCAGCTGACTGGTTCAGAGGAGCGCTCTCCTCTCTCTGTCTCTCTCTCGCACCTATACGGCGCACCCCATGGGTGCGAGAGAAACAGAGCGACTGAGAGCGCTCTTCTGAAGCAGTCTGCTGTTTGGTGCACTTGCACTTGGCCGGCCGGCCGGCCGCGTCCACCCGCACCCGTCTCGCACCGCGCTATCAGTGACGGCGGCCGCTGGCCAGCTGCCGCGGCGGCCCGCCGAGTGGACGTGAGCTGATGTGGCCATCGTCGCTTCGGACCGCCGCCCCAACCCATTCCACCGAATTTTCGTACGGCGTCGCCTAGATAATCCCTGAGGAAAATAAAAAAAATAAAAAAATACGTAGAGCGGAGTGCGCCAGGTGTGCTGTGAGCGCCAGGTAAGAAGAAAAACAACACACTCTCACACGCCTTGTGATCGCGGCGCGGTGCGAGTCGAGTGCTGATGTGGCTGTACAGCCTCAGATCCGCGCTCAAGTTTCGGTGCCTCGCGGGCGGCGCGTGCTCGCGTGACCGCCGCGCATGTCGCATCCGGGTGGGAGGGGGGGGGGGGGGGGGGGGAGGGTGCTTAGTTCAAGAAATAATTGTAAGGCCGACAAAAAAAAAATCATCTAAAAAATCAAAAATTAAATCAAGAAGACAGATTCAGAAAAATAGAGAACAAATAGACAAAAATACTGAAATAAAAATTGGAAAAGTTAAAAGTAGGGGAAAAAAAGATCGCAATGTATCAAAAAGTGAAAGTTTCGTTGAAAAATAAAAATAAAACTCAAAACCAATATTTATTTAAAAAATCGAATGTCAAGAAAATCATAATTTGGTATGAGTGATCTCCGCCCTCGGTCGCCCCGTTCGAGTGGTATCCGAGCGCTGCAGTAAAACGCGTTCAGCCGACACACACATACACACGAGTGTTGAACACGGCGTTGAAGTTGAACACTTTAAGATGCTTAGCTTAAATAGCGCCTCACCCCTCACCCTGGCCTCGACCCGCCCCTGCGGCGCGAGATATATAGGAATGCACGGGGAAGTTGGGTGGGAGGAAAAAAATCTTGGCGAGAAACACGACGTCGTGTAGGGGCTTCGCGATTTGCGCTTTAGCGCACGCGAAGCCTAATAACCGACAGGCACTGAAAATGGAGGAGTCGACTTTGTCGCTCTTGGAAAAGCGGCTTTTCTGTACCAAATTTTCAAGCTCCTGAGAGAGCGAGACAGATTACCTAAGCTCTATTGGAGTCTCTTCGATGACTCTTTTTGAGTCAAGTCATCAAACATCACTCTACTGGAGCTATATCAAAATACCAGAAAACACTCGATTTGAGACCTATTAGCGAAAGTCACTTTTACTGAGCGATGAAAAAATGATTCTCTCTATACGGGCGAGAGACTATTATATTTCCAGTGGGGGCTTTACTGTTGCGCGCGGAAAAAAAAACGAAATGGCGCGGGATTACGATACAGGGTCGTAACTCGCACGCCCGCGCCCGGCAAGGCCCGCGGCCGCCTCAGGTGGTTGACAGCGCGCACCGCGGCTCCTCCCCGTATTTAATCCGTTTATAGTGCGCTCGCCTTCGGCCCGTCCCCCAGCCCAATAAGTTTTGTCCTCCGCGTGGCCTAGATAAATAATCCCGGCAGTAATTTTGCGGCAGAGCAGAAGAAAGGAAACACACATATGTCTGGCCGTTTTAATGTAAGATGGCGGCGGCAGATATCCCCTTTCGTCTGCTGAGCTGGGGGCGCCCGGCCCGCGCCCGGCCAGCGCGCATACAATCACACTGCAATTCACGTCCACTCCTCTCCTCTCCTCGCGGCTGAAACGTGAGGCGCCAGACCCCTCCGCCCCTCGCCGCCACCACAATCCCTGCCCGGCCCTGCCCGGCGGCCCTGCCCGGCCCCTGCCGTGCCCCTGCCCCCTATGATGCACACAAGCATTCTTCCGGCGCTCCCCGCTCCACCCCACTCCACCCCGCGCCCAGCCCTCTCTCACCGTCCGCATGCCTTCATCGCCGCTCAGACGATTATCATTTTCGCGTGCAGGGTGGTGATTCCATGCAGAACGCACCTGCCGCCACCGCCAACACCATAGGGTCTCGCAGGCTGACCGAAAAAAAAATAATATTAAAGGGGTTCCACGACAGGCGGGTGTGTGTTACATC
Organism: Frankliniella fusca; assembly: GCA_029379305.1. Taxonomy (NCBI): domain Eukaryota; kingdom Metazoa; phylum Arthropoda; class Insecta; order Thysanoptera; family Thripidae; genus Frankliniella; species Frankliniella fusca. The sequence continues at coordinate 259,738 of JAHWGI010000106.1, forward strand.
TAGAAACATGACAATATTTGTACCGGATGCTCCTTTGAACGCGTCACAGTGTTGCGGATTTGCCTACCCCATTCGCCTGTAAGGCGCCATGGCCCTTCTTGAAGCCCTGGCGAGTATGCAATCCCGCAACACTGTTACGCATTCGAAAGAACACCTGGTAGTAAATATCAGAACTCAGACCCAAAAGGAAAAGTCGAATTTCGAAGCCATCTAAGTTCGATTTTGTTACAAGTCAGTTTTTTAAACGTTTTTCTTGAAAGGGATTGAATCAATTGTTATTTCTTGGAAATTTCGTTTAGTGTCCGAGTGTATCAAAATGACACTCATTTAACCAAAAAAAAATTCTTAAACCTCCCGATTTTCAGCAATTTTCAGTTTAGTTTTTTTTTATAAATAATTTAATCTAACCTTTTGTAGCATCCAAAAACGGCTTCCCTGGGGCAACCATAGAATCATGATTGAGACAGTAATACGTATATGGTTTTGGGTGATCGAAATTCCGGTCATCATCGCCTCACCGTATTATTGCTGTATCCACCATAATTTTACGGTTGTTGACACAACCGAATGCTCCACTTGCCACAACTTTTCAACTTTTCAGTAGCAGTAATTTTCGGTGACCTCCGAGGGGGTCACCTCTAGTACCCAAGCTAGTACCTATACTGGAAACACCTCTAATTTTGATTAGAGGTAAATTCACCTCTACGGCAATATACCTCTAATAATGTTGCTGCGAAAATACCTCTACAAGATTTACCTCTACGGTTAGGAGTAAAACATAGAGTTGGGAATTTACCTCAAAAAAGTTTTAGGAGTAAAAACTCTCCTACTGTGTTTTACATGTAAACCTTGACGCGGCGTAATCACGGCTACGACAGTTACCTCTCTACACCTTAGATGAAAATTGCGCAGTTCGGGAAAGGCGTGCAACGGTCACCCGGCGAGAGCCGCAGTTGTTGAAAAAGGAATAGGTATCATGGTCAAAGCACACCTCAAATTCATTTTTAATTTTAAAGAGCTATTAACAAAACATTGAAAAATTGGTAGGCCCCTACCTAACTCGCAACCTGCGAGCCCCGCCTGCTTAACTTCGGAGTTCTGATGGGATCCGGTGTGTTCCAGGCGACCGCCACCCCGCGGGCACGAGAAGTCCTCTCCACTTCGGGGAGAGTCCCCGCTTAAGGCTGGCGGCCTGTCAGGCCCGCCGTACTACCCTATTTAAACAGCGCCTTGAAGCCGTAGGTAGCATTTCAGACCAACGACTGGGCACCACCGGACCGCATGACCGGTCAGTGGGAGGTAGAGGCAAGGCAGGACGATAGAGGGGGAGAAAAGCAGAAAGAGAAGTTTTTGCGGAAGAGTAAGCGTACGGTTGGTTAGACCTGTACTGACCCGCTCCCGCACAGGTCATGGAAAAGCTGTTTACTAAGGAGCCAGATTCATAGGCCTTACTTCCCCACGAGGGACCACCCCCCGTGGCATGGGACGGAACTTCCTGACAACTCGCTTTCGCTGCCAGTGAAGAACCTACCTGGGAATTGAACCCAGGCCCCAAGTGCCGAGTCTCATGACACCCCGCGGCTTTCGTGGTACTAAGACCACTAGACCGTCGGCGATTCCACGAGGGAGCTCCGTTGAAATGGGGGGTTTGAATTCCACGCCAAGCTGCTGTCCTCGGAAAAATTTTTATTTTATAGCAAGATTTGAACCTGGGTTCTGCGGCCCCCGGAACATCACTATGCCGGCACGGCTACGACGCCACGGTACGAGTCGGCTTTCCACTAGGGGTTACGCTGCGAAGAGCCGTAGTCGCCGACGAACCTGTACCGGTGGCGTCATCAGTACGCCTGCTCTCCTTGCTGGGACAGCCCAGCCGCTTGGCGACTTTGGTATCCACATCTGCACCGATAGGAGTACTGGGTGGGCACAGGTTCGAATACCGACCACAATATTTTTTTTCGAAGTAGCTTTGTCTCTTTTAGTTGCCCAAGGCACAAGGACAGTGGATAAAACGGATTAAGTAGGTAAAAAATAAATGAAAATAAATCCGCACTCGACATTGATGTCGTCTTTTTTTTTCTTTTTTAAGTTGGAAGCTTTTGCTACGCGGTGAATTTTTTTCTTTTTTTTAAAAAAAAACATCTTTTTTAATGCCTCGGGCAACTGCAAATAGGCAAAACTACGTACTGATAAAAAGAAATAAAAAGAAGAAAAAACAGGGTGGTATTAGAACCTTCGTCCAACTCGTGCTTTCACCGGCGACTACATCAATGTCGATTGCGGATTTGTTTTCATTTAATTTTTTACCTACTTAATCCGTTTTATCCACTGTCCTTGTGCCTTGGGCAACTAAAAGAGACAAAGCTACTTCGAAAAAAAAATATTGTGGTCGGTATTCGAACCTGTGCCCACCCAGTACTCCTATCGGTGCAGATGAGGATACCAAAGTCGCCAAGCGGCTGGGCTGTCCCAGCAAGGAGAGCAGGCGTACTGATGACGCCACCGGTACAGGTTCGTCGGCGACTACGGCTCTTCGCAGCGTAACCCCTAGTGGAAAGCCGACTCGTATCATGGCGTCGTAGCTGTGCCGGCATAGCGATGTTCCGGGGGCCGCAGAACCCAGGTTCAAATCTTGCTATAAAATAAAAATTTTTCCGAGGACAGCAGCTTGGCGTGGAATTCAAACCCCCCATTTCAACGGAGCTCCCTCGTGGAATCGCCGACGGTCTAGTGGTCTTAGTACCACGAAAGCCGCGGGGTGTCATGAGACTCGGCACTTGGGGCCTGGGTTCAATTCCCAGGTAGGTTCTTCACTGGCAGCGAAAGCGAGTTGTCAGGAAGTTCCGTCCCATGCCACGGGGGGTGGTCCCTCGTGGGGAAGTAAGGCCTATGAATCTGGCTCCTTAGTAAACAGCTTTTCCATGACCTGTGCGGGAGCGGGTCAGTACAGGTCTAACCAACCGTACGCTTACTCTTCCGCAAAAACTTCTCTTTCTGCTTTTCTCCCCCTCTATCGTCCTGCCTTGCCTCTACCTCCCACTGACCGGTCATGCGGTCCGGTGGTGCCCAGTCGTTGGTCTGAAATGCTACCTACGGCTTCAAGGCGCTGTTTAAATAGGGTAGTACGGCGGGCCTGACAGGCCGCCAGCCTTAAGCGGGGACTCTCCCCGAAGTGGAGAGGACTTCTCGTGCCCGCGGGGTGGCGGTCGCCTGGAACACACCGGATCCCATCAGAACTCCGAAGTTAAGCAGGCGGGGCTCGCAGGTTGCGAGTTAGGTAGGGGCCTTCCAATTTTTCAATGTTTTGTTAATAGCTCTTTAAAAAAATAAAAAAATGAATTTGAGGTGTGCTCTGACCATGATACCTATTCCTTTTTCAACAACTGCGGCTCTCGCCGGGTGACCGTTGCACGCCTTTCCCGAACTGCGCAATTTTCATCTAAGGTGTAGAGAGGTAACTGTCGTAGCCGTGATTACGCCGCGTCAAGGTTTACATGTAAAACACAGTAGGAGAGTTTTTACTCCTAAAACTTTTTTGAGGTAAATTCCCAACTCTATGTTTTACTCCTAACCGTAGAGGTAAATCTTGTAGAGGTATTTTCGCAGCAACATCATTAGAGGTATATTGCCGTAGAGGCGAATTTACCTCTAATCAAAATTAGAGGTGTTTCCAGTAGAGGGATCGCCCCCCGCCCCCCCCCTTCCCCCCGCCCCCTCCGAGGTGCGTGGTGGGAAGGTCTGGTTTAAAGTCCTCTTCGTCGCCGTTTCTTTGAAGGGGGCATCACGTGTGCGCTATCGCGATGAGCAAGTAAACGAGCGATGATAGTAAACCGCAAGTACATGCGTCATCCAGCAGGGCGAGTGCACGAGCACTCTCCGGGGCGCGGCGGCGGTGCGACGGGGACCCTCGAACTTTCCGTCTGCGCCCTCCTGACACCCGACAGCAGCGGCGGCGGGGCGGCGCGGCGGGGCGGCGCGGCGGGGCGGCGCGGCGGGGCGGGCGGCACACGGAGACACGACGCGAGATGGCGCGCCGTCGCGGCCGCTGCCGCCGCCATTCCATCTCGCATTTTAATTCGAAACATTTCATCGGTATTGGCTGCTCATGACCAGGAAATAGTTTTCTCTCGGTTGACACAGTTGCGTGGCGCCGGCACGGCGGCGGCGTCTCTTCTGTACCTCGCGCTGCTCGCGCGCGAGACTTAACATGCGACGGCCATCGAGGACGCCTCGCTCACGGCCGCGGAGCCTTGTGCCTTCCGCCAACACGAGTGTGAGGCGGCGGCGTGGCGCCTGGAGACGCGTCGAAAATACTCAGCGCGACGGACACCGTCCCACTTTTGGTCGGGTGTAAAAGGCACTATTAATTATTCAACGCTGATATTTCTGATTTTTTTCCCTTTTTATTTTTCCCTTGGGTTTTACTTTTCTTTTGATTTTTTTCTGATTTTTTACTGATTTTGTTTTAGGGTGTACACTGATTTCTTTTGAGTGAAGGACCCCTCGGTAAAAGCGCCCGTCGACTGCAGGATAGGCCACACACCACACACACACCCGCATCCTGCAGCAGCCTGGCCGGCCGGGCCGTCTCTGGAGCGGGGGCCTGCTTTGCCGAATGAATGTTCGGCAGCCACTTCCTAATTTGCGTCCAACAGTCTTGCAGTCCCCCCAGCGGTTATAGTCGCAGTCCGCGCGGCTGCACCGGCAACGGCAGCAGCCGCTGCGCGGACCAGACCGACCCGGTGACTTCCGATCAGTATTCAGCGCACAGCCGACTGGCGGATTCTGTAATCACGGCCATTACGACTCATCCGTGTGTGAGTGACTGAGTGACTGAGTGTGCGTGCGTGCGTGAGTGTGTGCGTGTCCAACATTAGCTACCGGGCCTTTGCGCAGAGAGTAGTAGTTTGAACAGGTAATAAGGGACCAGTCTCCTATTCTACACTCCGCCGGCCCTCGACATATCAGCAGCCCAACAGCGGTGCCTATATAGGCACCAGTGTCCGGCCCTCCTCAACGGGTATATATGCGACGCAGCGCAGTCAATGGCTCCGCTATCGCCGCCGTGTAGACATTTTAATGCCTACTTTTTTTGCCCTCCACGCCCAATTCTGACAGTGTGTGGCCCTGTGTGTCCCACCCCGCCCCGCCCCGCCCCACCCCGAGGGCCGGGCCGCTGCCGGTAGGTGCACACCTGACGATATTGTTTCGATCCAGGCCCAGCGGTGGCCCCGGCCCGGCCCGCCCCGCCCCGCCCCGGCTCTATTCCAGCCTCCAAGACCCAAAGGCCCTCCGGCGCGTTTCTCCGAACCGAATGCATAGGACTGCCGCACCGCTCCGCGCCAGAGATCACCTGAGCGGAGCGGAGACACACACACAGACAGTCCATATAATAAGGCCTGGAGCAGTGGCACCCTGCGGCCTGCCGTCTCATTCCGAAGATCGCTGCCGCGCCTCCGTCCTTGTCGCACTCATGTGGCCCCGCCATCCCCAACATAGGTCACCGCCATAGGTGCGACAAGGACGGGGGTTCGAAAGCGACCTACGGAATCAGACGGCTGGGGACCTAGTGAGGACCGCATCTCCGCCACCGTCCCGGACCCCAACGGCCGGCCCCTGCCTGGAGACCCGAATTTGTATCCCATAACAACGGTCTTGGTGGGAATTACCTCAAGGGATCGGATAAACGGAAATATCATATATAAATAGCAAGTTTTGTGGCTTTTTAAATGCCATGAAAAAAAAAGTTTTGATTCCTCGTGACGCCTTGCTACGCCACGCCCCGACCCCCGGGGCCCGCAATTAATAAGGGTGAGGTGTGTGGTGTTTGACCGGCACTTAACACGGCATTAGAGGAGCAGAGTGGGGCGGAGGGCTCGGCTAATGAGAACATCCAACAAACACTGCGGGGAGCGAAGGGGTGGAGCTCGGCCGGCCGGCGGGGCCGGGTCCAACAGGCGACCACTGTGCCACACAAACATCATGTCATACCTCGAGGATGGGGTACTTTTTTTTTAGAGAGCCCGTTTTTACCACTGATGAAATTGTGATAAATATCCCTGATTTCTTCTGATGGACCTTAACCCTCGCCTTGATCGCTTATCTTACACGTTTCTCGTCAACCCTGCACTGCAAGCAGAGTGAAAATCGAGGGGGAAACAACTCTGAAATTTTAGTAAACCTCGTAATTCAGGAAAGTTCAGGAAAATCGAGAAAAAGTTCACAAAAATTCAGGAAAATTCATAAAATTTTAGGTAAAATTCATGTGAACATTCACAAAAATTCTCACGAAAATTCACAAAAATTCACAAAATGTGTTCACCAAAATTCAGAGTTGTTTCTCCCTCGGTGAAAATGAGGCGAGCGCAATATGATGTCATAAGTTCGCGGCTCCTCTCGCCACCTCTCCTGCTGCGGACGCTTGGGCCCCAGCTGCTCGCGAACAGCTGCTCAGCAAGTGCTGTCATCAGAGGACGCGGCGTCAAGGACGCGCAGGACGACGTCCTAGATGACGTGCACGACGACGGGGACGGCGGCTGCGAGGTGCGGTGGCAGAAAAGTGCCTTTCCGCCCAATTTGTGCTGTCGGCAGCTCCTTCTCGCTCTGACGTGCCAGAGAGGAGAGGAGAATTAGAAGCGAGAGAGAGCAGCCACTGAACCGAGAGGCGTCGTCCTCTACGTTTGACCATCGGATTGGAAAAACGCCGCCCCGAGACCGAAAACGTCGAAAGGGACACCGTGAGCAAAAGCCCGAGGCGCGGCCGGCGCGGCACACCACTTGTGGCGTGAGAGAATCGAAAACTCTTGTCGTCCTCGAGGTCCCAATGATGATCGCGCAGGGGTTCTTCGAAACGCCGCGCCTCCACCCCGGGAAACAAAGAAGACAGGAGCTCGGTGCAGCAGCAGAGGTGGGGCCGCCGGTGCGGAGCAGCGGAGCGCAGGTGCGACGCCTATCTCTCTCACGCACGAGACGAGCGGCTGTCTGTCCCTGTCACCCGCACTATCTGTCGCCGTGTTGGCCGAGTGCTTACCCTGTGTGGTCGACGAGGACCAAAGGGTATGTGTACTCAGCGCCGCAGGATTATACTTCAAGGAAACTCTAGTTGTTGGAAACGTATTTTTTTTTTCACGCTATATTTCCCGACTTAACATTTTACTTTTATTTATATTTTCAAGAAGACAAAAAGAAACCTCCAGGGAAAAAATTTAAATAAAAGGCTAAGACTGCATGGTCTAGAGATCAGAATTATTCGTGACTGAAAAAAGTTTAAGTTTCTTTTTGGGAGAGTAGGACAATACAGTTATGTCCATCCCATCCCACACAGGTGTGCAGTGGCTGCGGTGGCGCCCGAAGCATTAAATCTGTCTGGCCGCCCCGACCGGCCCGGCCTGGCCTGGCCCGTCTGGGACCCACTGTCCACCGCCGCTCTCAGAGTTACCACGCCCCGCCCCGCCCCGCCCCGCCCCGCCCCGGCCCCGCCCTGCCCACCCTGCCCCGCCCCCACCCGTCACCTCGGAAAACAGTCCCACTGCAATGGGAGAGAGGTATACACGGTACAGAGGCCTCCCCAGAATTGCAGTAGTGCGTCTTAATTATGTCAGAACCTATTAATAACTCGAGCATTTTCAGAACCGCCGTTGTCGTCACTATCGCACGCGTGATCCTATTCTCCTGCGAAATAAAACCTGAGTCGCAATTAAAGTGACGGGCAGGGCGCTGCCCATCGAGAGCGCAGGTGAGCCCTCGGCCCGGCCCGGCCCGGCCCCGCCCGGGAGTGGCGCGCCCGATAGACACGTATTTTCCTACCGTGCAGGTGCGGCTTTGTCACCGTGTGGCATATCCGGACAGCCTCGTCATGCCCGGGACGGGGACGGGCCTGGCCTGCTCGGCTGAGCCCGCCCGGCTCCCGCCGCGCCCCGCCGGGACAACAGCCAACGCCCTAAAATGACGACAATTTATCACCACGGTCATCACGGCAAATCAGTGGGCGTGGCGGGGAAGAGTGCGGGGCGGGGCAACACCAGGGGCGTGGCGCGGGGTTGACAGGATGGGGGTGCGACTGACGCCAACAAGTGCGGTAAGGAGGACGGGGAGGCCAGGCCAACCAGAACCCAACCTTCCTACCGACGGCTAGAGGGACGCAACAACCAAACAACCGCAGGAATGTACAGGCCGCCGCCGCCGCCGCCGCCGCCACCGCGCCGCTCCGTCGCCGAGGGGCGCGGCGCACCTACCTGACCTCACCGGCGGCGCGCCTAACCCCACCGCCACGCCCCGCCACGCCCCGCCACGCCCGGAGCGGAGGTGTCTTGTTAGAAGAGGAAAACGCCGAACCAGGCGGGGACGCGGGGACAAACATTTGCCATCGGACAACTCGACTCGCTCGACTCGAGCTTGCCGACCGCGGCTGGGTCGTGCTCCACGCTCCGCACCCCACCGCGCCCGCCAGCAGGACACCACCAAGAGCGCCGAGCAGGTACGCAAAGGGGCTCCCCGAGGAAACGGTATAGCGGAGGAGGGTAAGGGAGTGACACAGTTTCAATCGCTGAAAACAAAAGATTGAGATGAATGACGATATATAACACGGGAAATCACGGCGCATGAAAGAGCACGGTCCGGGACAGTGTAGCCTAGTCGGGCCGCCGCCGCCGCACCGGGGCCGGGTAGCGCTGCGCTGGGCCCGACCCGACCCGTCTCCCGGCCCCGGCCCGGCCCCGGCCCGGCCCCGGCCCGTCCACCACACATCAATGGCTGTGTCAGATTATCCCCCTGGCGCCGACCTGTCGCGGTCACACCTGCAGACCTGCCCTGCCCTGCCTGGCCTGGCCTGGCCGAGCATTGTGCACCGCCGCAGCCAAGGTTCGAGGGGGAAACCTCTGCTCGCTAATTACTCGCTGCATCCCCGCCTTTTCTTGTGTGCCGTTTTTCGGGGATTTGTCTTTTTTCTTTCGTTTTTTTTTCTCCCCCCCTTTTGTCAAGTTTCTTTTCCCCCGACTCATCTTCTCTCTATCTGCATGGGAGAAATGTTTCTGCTATCATCGTGAGCAGGTTGTCAAAACGGTGGCATCTCACGTACGTGAGCTGGCGTCTTGTGTACACACGCGCGGGGCGGCGCGGGGCGGCGCGGGCCGGGCCGGGGTCACGAGCGGACTCTTTCGAATACATAAGCAATGTATGTGTGCGCTACTCGGTTAGTCGGGGTGGGAACCGAGTGACGGAGAGGTCAGGTGGCGCGGGGCGGTTGGAGCGTGGCCGACCGCAACGTCGCGAATTGTTTCCGGAAATTCGGTGACGACGTGGGGGATGACCCACAGGGTCCACCAGATTGCGTTAGCCACGAGAGATAGGGAGGTGGACGATACTTTGATACAAAAACGAAAAAGAGAGTCGAGGGAAAGGGGAGAGGGGGGGGGGAGGTACGCCGCCGTGCCCGGGCGGAGGGGGCCGGGAGCTGGACGGGTGGGGCCCCCCGCCCGGCCCGGACGGGCCTGGATGGACCCAGGTGTCCAGCCGGTGGGGCAGGGCCAAGACGTAGTAGTTAGTTCTCACGAGATTTCGGCTGCGTTGCCGTTGCCGTGGCGTTGCCGTGTCCGGGGCTGGGGGCCGCCGGGGGCCGGGAGGGGGGGGGGTAAGGATGCTGGTCAAAGGGACCCGACCTCACCTCGCCTCGCCAGGGGTTTGGGTTTGGACGCGCCGGGACGGCTGAGTCAGGCGGGTACGCTCACTACACCGGGTCTAGGCTGGACGTTACTGGGCCGAAAGCCCCCACAGAGCGCCCGCCCATGTCGGCGGAGGCACGCTGGGCAGACAACTGTTGCAGAGCGCGGCGTAACGCAATGTAACGCGCCAGAGGGCCAGGTCGCACAGCGGCCGCCGCCGCGCCTTATTGCGTCACTGACAACATCTGGCGGGCAGGGCACTGCACCTCACCTCACTTACAGCACTACAATATGCACGGTCGCAAATGACCCCCCTCCCCCCCTCGAACTTCCTCCCGGCGCGGCCAGTCTGCGAGGTCTCAGTTTTTGGGCGTGTAGGTTGTGACTCAGAGATGCAGGTGTACAGGGGCCGTACGAGATCTCCTCTCCTCTCCACACGTGTGACCGGCGGGCGGGCCTGCTCGCCTGGGCCTGGGCTCGGTCCGGGCCTGCCCAGTCGGGACCCGAATTCCAACCGCAGCTCTTTTTTCGTTACCGAGAGTGAAATAAAAAGAAAAGAAGCTCCGAAATTCCTTCCCCTCTCCCCACCGCCTCTCCGGGCCGCGTCCCCACGACGTGAGGGTACGGCCCCCGGGCCCCCGGCACGGCCCGGTACGCGCCTCTCCCCCCCCCCTCCTCCCAACCCGGTAAGTCTTTGAACGCGCTGGACCCGAGGCGTGTTCAAAAACACAAGTGCGTTTTATACCTCGAGGCCGTATTCTCGCGAAGGACCGCGACCATTAGACCCGACACACTCGTGATGTGTTTTATAATGACATTATGATGGGACAGGGCTTGAGCACTCGCAGGTTGTAAGTGAACGCTGCGGAGATCAAGAGCGAGAGGAAGAGGACAGAGAGTGAGAGGGTGTGTGAGGGAGAGAGGGAGAGGGAGAGGGAGAGAGAGGGAGAGAGAGAGAGAGAGAGAGAGAGAGAGAGAGAGAGAGAGGCGGGGGAGGCGCACGTAGCCGCAGCCGCACACAGAGCAGGCGTACCCAAGGCTCTCTGCAGACTGATTCAGAAGATCGCTCTCCTCGCCCTGTCTCTCTCGCACTCATGGGGTGCGCCTTACAGGCGCGAGAGAGACAGAGCGAGGAGAGCCGTCTTCTGAATCAGCCCGCTGCTCGCAGGCCCGCAGGCATGCAGGTGTGCGCCTCGCCTTGCCTCGCCAGGCCCAAACACACGTGCACTCTCGGTCTGGTCTCGGTGTGACCCACGCTCGGCTCGTATCGGCCAAACTGCCGTGCTCTGCTGTGTGCTGCACTCTGCTGCACTCTGCTGCACTCGAAATGCTTATTCGCAGCGCCACGCCTTCCGCCGCCCTGCCAGGCCCCGGCCGCAAAGAAGAGACTGAGGAGGTTCAGGGAAGTGCCTGACTATAACTGTAAAGCGAAATAAAAAGGGCGGGGGCGGAGACGTCCTCTTGGCTGAAGCGTAAGTCTCGTGGTGGCGCCGCCGAGCAGTGCAGAGGAAAACAGTTGTTCGCCGAGGCTGAGCTGGGCTCGGCCCGCCGCGCCACGCCACGCCGCGCCGTGCGGGGGCGTGATAAGGGGACACCTGTGCGTCTGGAAGACTAGATAATCCTGGTCACTTGCTGTCGCGCGACCGGCGACGTGAAAGAACTCTTGCATCAGAGCGTGCAAACGACTTTTTACTGTCAACCTCTAAAGGTACTACTTTCAGGCGTCCATCCACAATAACCTTCCTCGTCCTCCTCAACAATGAGGAGACGAAGGGAATCTTTGACGAAAAATACGCTAAAATGACTTCTTTAAGTCATTTGCCGTGATGGGAAAAGACGCTGAGGGACGAGTCGCGTCTGTTGTTTTCCCCACTTTCAGCAGTTGCGGGGAACACACTTAATTCTCGCGACGCCACAGCTAAGTGTGCGCGGCACAACTTCATGGGAACCCCCTACCTAGCGGGGCTGATTACGAAAGGCCAGTACTCCAAACGCAGGTGTGTGCCGCTGCGCCTTGCCGCGCCCCGCCCCGCCCCGCCCCGCCCTCAGATAACTCCGAGGATATCACTTGAATCCCAAGCAACTCGTCCTCACGTGCGGTCGTGGAGGTGTTCCGGAGAAGACGAACGCACTGGTCACGAAAGATGACGTCATCGCGTCGGAGATTACATTTCCCTGTTCCATTCCATACCCGCTCGACGAGTGCGTCAGATGTCATAGAAAAAGCCGCACATCTCGAAATCTAGGCAATTTCCGAGAGATTCTCTCGGGCTGGCCGCTGTACGATTGCGGTGCGACCCAGTTCGCTTTGGGCCGAGGCTTCGGTCCGCAAGGCCTGATGATAAGGGCGACCTCTCCTCTCGTCTCCAGGGAAGGGGCCTCGCCTTCGCAAGGCTCTGCGCGCTCTGCGCTGGGCGCGGCCGGAGCGGCAGGCCCCGCCCCGCCCCGCCCCGCCCCGCCCCGCCCCGCCCCGCCCCGCCCCGCCCCGCCCCGCCCCGGCCGGCCCGATGAGATAAAGCCAATAAGATAAAGCACTTGCACTGACAGGCGCTGCCATAGACGCGGCTTGCGTAGTTATTTACTTGACCCCAAAGATTATTTTTCCTTTTTGACGACCACAGCTTTCCGAAAACCGATCTCTTTTGCACACGATGAAACTTTATACTGCGCGTAGAATAAATGTTGACGAATATAGAGACATATATTTATTTTTCTGCACAGATCAAACAAACTAATCGACTGGATGCTCAATATATACTCTTTCTCTCGCCGGCAGGAGAGCAGAGAGCAGCCCGAGGAAATGTGTGGGAAGGGCTAATAATTAAGCCATGGAGAAGGTGCCCATTGTCTCGTCGTGCAAACAATGGGGCGCTATTCGCACGATTGGAGCGCAATGGCCAATCCCCCTGGCTCTGGCTCACGACTAGACTAGCGCCACCATTTCTCGCTCGGGGCCAATCAATTTGCAAATCAAGTGGATGGAGATTGGGCAAGGGGGTATGCGACGGGGGACGGGAGGAACCTCGCTGACCTCCAGGGATGTTCGCCTCAGAGTCGCGGGACGTTGACTCTGCCGAGCGCAATGCATGCACCATCAGATGGAATTTCTTTTTATTTCTTTTTATTTTCCTCTCTGCTCGAGCCCCACGACGCGGCTGCAGCAAGCTCTAGGGGCAGTTAGGCCCCTGGGAAATAAACAGAGTAATGAATTTGCATCGTAGCAGGTGCGGAGCACGGCCGGGCCCGGCCGGCAGGGCAGAGACGAGCAGCCCGCCCCGCGGGCCCGCGCGCACCTGTTCGGTCGCCGCCGCAGCGCCGGAGGCCGCAGCACCACGTCCAACACCTGGACTCATCTAGCGCTGCTGCTGACTTTTTTCGCCAAAGCACCTGTCCCGACTGGACCGAGCTAGGCGCACAGAGCGCACAGCGAGCGCGGCCGAGCCAAACGCGACGCGACGGGGGCGCATCGGGGGGGCTACCCGCGGTCAAGTGCTGCTCCGTGTTCGCGGACTGCTTTATGGTCAGTCTGCGGGTGGCCACCGCGGCCAGGCCTACGGACACTACGCCGCGGAGCACCGGGTCCTTAAGCCCCCAAGCCCGGGGCGGGGCCGGGCGGGGCCGGGCGGGGCCGGGCGGGGCCGGGCGGGGCCGGGCGGGGCCGGGCGGGGCCGGGCGGGGCCGGGCGGGGCCGGGCGGGGCCGGGCGGGGCCGGGCGGGGCCGGGCGGGGCCCCGGGGCGCACCTGCCCCGCACCTGCCGGCCTGGCGCGCACTGCGCTGTACGCGATAACGTCCCCGCGGCTGCACCTCGAGGCTCGAGTAGCGCTCGTCACGTCAGCCATACCCGCGCGGGTAACGCTGAGGGCACAAACACGCGGCCGTCATTTTCACTTTGGCCACTCGATTACATAAGCTTTTCTGTGCTCTCCCTATTTCTCGAGGGGTTTCGTACGGCCAGATCACTTCTCTCGCGTCTCGGGGAAGCAGATCTGGTGGAGCGCTGCTCGCCGCGCGCTGTGCTGTCACCAGGCCCGACCCGACCCCGCTCAGCTGAGCTGCAAAGAGCCTCCCTTATCGCTACAGCGCCGCTGGCTCGACGCACCTGCCGCGCAAGTAGAGCACTACTCTACAAGGCCGCGAGGCGAGGCAGGGCTCCGCGGGCAGGGCCGGGCCGGGCCGGGTGAGGCCGCAGGGGCGGGCTCAGGGCCCTCAGGGCCTGCCTCCAGGGGAGAGCTCTTACCACATCGCAGAGCCCGAAAGGGAAACAACTCTGAATTTTAGTGTACAATTTTGTTTGTTTGTTTTGTTGTGAATTTTGGGGAATTTTTTGTGAGTTTTTACTTGAGTTTCACCGAATTATTCTGTGAATATTTCTAAATTTTCCTGAAATTTTTATAATTCTTTCTTAATTTTTCTTATTTTTTTTTCAAATTTTCTTGAATGTTTTTAAGTTTTTCTGATTACTTCTGAATGATGAAATCTCCAAAAAATTCAGAGTTGTTTCCACGTCGGGAGAGGCCCAGGGTCGTGACCCCGAGCCAAACCAAACCTCGGGCCGCTGCTGCTGCGGCTCCTGCAGTCCGGGGAGGAGGCAGGCGGTGCGACAAGTGTAACCGGACCCTTTGGCGCTCGGGACGGGTCGGGTCGTTACGCCCGGAGGGTGTTGGGTCGGACGGGTCGGGAGCGTCGGACTTGTTCCGGAGAGCGCGTCCATTCCGGGCCGGGACCAGCCAGCCGGGCCGCGCGCCGCCGCGCCGGCCGGATGCAGGCTTGGGTGGCGATGCATCGCAACATGGCGCGGGGGGCGGAGGCGCGGAGGCACACACGTGGCTTCTGGTCCGCGCCGCGCTCAATAACGCCACCGTGCCGTTATTCACAGATCGGATTCAAATTTGCCACCGGAACACGTCCTACATGTAACATGTCATGTCCTCACGCGGCCAAGTATCGAAAATAATTCGACCTAATCTGACTAAACCAGCAGACTCTGCTAATCGTCCATGACCGGCCACATCACCCCTCAGCGAGGGGGAAACAACTCTGTATTTCGGAGTGCAAATTTTGTAAATCTTCGTAAATTTTCTTTAAGTTGTGAGAATTTTTATTAAATACTTGTGAATTTTTGCTCGAGTCTTAACAAAAATTTTGAGTCATTTTGAGATTTTTTTTTGAATTTTCCTGAATTTTTCTGAACGATTCTAATTTACGAGGCGTAAAAAAAAAAATCTGAGTTGTTTCCCCTCGCCCGCCCTCGCCCCTTTGCCAGTAATTTCAGGAATCATATTACGTGGCTATTGCTTCCTGAAACTGAACCCTTTTAAGTGGAGGTGAATGCCAAAAAGGGGCTCGCCGAGGTGATATTTATTTGCTTTTCGCCTGTTTTCCCGATTGTGCTGGCCGCGCGTTCCGCCGCGTGGGCCGGTATAAAGGCCCCTGCACCTGCACTAGCCGCGCCGCCCCGCGCACCAGACCGTACATCCTCAATTTTTGTTTTAAATCTTGGCATCCGCGTCTGTTACATACTCGACTGCGCGCGCACGCGATGCCGAGTAGTGTCCCATTCAGCAGGAAGCAGGTGGTGCAGGGCATCAGGCGCTGCTCGGAACTCCCGCAGGACGGAGCATCTCCTCGGCCTTGCGCCGCGCCGAGCAGGGATTTGCTGCCAGCTCACTGCACGTTACGAAACGGAAAGAAGTTTAGAGATGCGGGATGAAAAACGAGCTAGCAGAGCAAACAAGAGCCGCCCGCTTACCCTGTCGCAGGTGAAATATTCGCCAACAAACACACAGAGAGACGTAATCACGGTGATAAAATTGTGCCCGCGCGAAATGCCCGGCCGGCCGGTCGGCCTGCTGGGGCTCCAAGACGGAAACGATGTAATGAAGTATCGGCTGCTGGAAAACCAGTAATTAAAGGCGTCACCACCTGCCGGACCGTCAATGGGCGAGGATTAGCATAAAAGTCGAGCAGACGGAATGAATGGCGACGGGATGAATGGAATCGGGCCGCGTAGAGAGTGTGGCGTGGTGGTGGGGCACACGGCGTGGCGGGGCGGGGCGGGCGTGGTCAGGGGAGCGAAAAGAGGAAGAGCAGGATGAGATGGAGCGGCAGATAGGGAGCGGCCAGCCATGCGCACGGAGTCATCGTGTGTGACACGACAAGCCCTTTTTTATTATTATTAAGAATGAAAAGTAGTTATCTGCGTCTCATTCTAGTTAAAGAAAAAAATTCGGAGCACAAAGTGTCTGATTCTTTTTTTAAAAAAATAAACAAAACAAACATTCAAAAATAATAAAAAACAATTTAAGAATAAAAAATTCCTTGGTATGGGGGGGACCGGTGTAGAAAATAAAATAATAATT
Organism: Frankliniella fusca; assembly: GCA_029379305.1. Lineage (NCBI taxonomy): Eukaryota > Metazoa > Arthropoda > Insecta > Thysanoptera > Thripidae > Frankliniella > Frankliniella fusca. The sequence continues at coordinate 275,757 of JAHWGI010000106.1, forward strand.
GATATAAGTGTGTAGTTAAGGCACAACAACCTTCTTCTTTTTACCCTGGCGACACAGCGGGCAGGCCAGCGTCATGGCCACGACCTGGACACCACGATTTTGAATTGATCGTTAATGAGCTCCCGGTCCTGGAGGGTCAGGAGGGTGGGCGGGGCGGGCAGGGGGGAATCAGGATCCAGGGGGTCCAGCTGAGGCGGAGAGAGAGAGAGAGGTGCAGTGAGCAGGTGTATTCCCACGCCCGGCCCACAGGACCGGCTGGGGGCAAGGTCCGCCCTAGCTGGTCAAGGGGGCGGGGTGGTACCCGGGAGAAGGAGAGCGCAGGGGAAGGGTTGAGCCCCTGTTAAATATCCTGGGCAAACACGGCGCAACCAAAAGTCAGACATGGAGGCAAATAGATACGGGAGACAGCGTCGCCGAGGCGTCGCTGGTCTCTCGTGAGCGAGCGAGTGCGTGTTTGCTCTGCAGCCCTTTCTTCTCTCCGGAGTTCCTCCTCTCGGTACCACGTGGTGTACTCTCGGGTCAAGTAATGGGGCGCTAGTTGCACAGCTAATGACTCGGCAAACACTCACGCACACACGCACCTCCAATGTACCTACCGCTGCCTCCCTCCTCAACCCCCTCGTTCTCTCTCCCTGTCCGTCTGCCTTTATGCCAGCCAGAGTCTCTCTGCCTCCCAATAGCTTTGGGTTTCAGGTGTTTTACAAATCCCTATCGCACGCCTACAACACAAATCACAACGAGCAGCAAAGCCACCCGCGTGCTCTCTCTCTATCTCTCACACACACGCACACATGATACCATACGATACGACGTCGCGACAAGCAGCAGCAGAGGGAAAGATGAATGTAAAATACCCGGAGCGGACGAAAAGGACGGCGCAGCTCCGCCTTACCGGAGTAAAGGCGGCGCGACGTGGGCGGTCCGAGATGATACGAGTGATTATGGCAACGTCGTTATGCCCCGCCCGGTCTGGCCCGGCGTGGTGTCAGGTCTTCAGTCGTCCGTCAGGCGGGCCGCGTCCGAGGGGACTCCCTCCGCCCCTCCCCCCGCCCGGGCATACCGCGGGCCCGCGGCACCGCGCCCAAAAAACACCTTCGCACGTAGCCGGGGCGGGGTATATGAGGCGGACAGGACACATAACGCGGCATCTCTGACCCCCGCTGGAGGCCCAGGCCCCGGAGAGGAGAGGGACACTGGAGCCTGGAGCCAGACCAGCAGGACAGGAACACCCACCTTCCAGCTCCATTCATTCCGCCTGGAGTGACGGCGACGTCTGACCACCCCTCCCCACCACTCCCCTCCTCCCCCGCGCCCCGCCCGCAGCTCCGCTGCGAAGACAAGCATACGGGAAGGGGAGAGGGCAGTGGCGGGGAGGGGCACTGTTTTTTTCCCTCTCAATGTCAGGCATTTTATAGGAAAGGGAAATGTTTCGCCGAGCGGGACGTGTCGTTGGCAATGAGTCTGCGGAGTACAGTATGCAGCCGCACCGGCACGTACAGTGTAATTACTTGTCTATGAAGACAGCGCCACTCCTCCTTCGGATTGCATCGGGCTGAGCACACACACACACACACACACACACACACACACACACACACACAGAGCTTAGAGTGCTATTCTCGCACGTTTACGTCAGGCGCAGCATTGCATTCCTGCAGCAGCAGAAGCAGAAGGGCCTTGTGGGTCAACGGAAGCCCCGTCCCGGCCGCGCGCCACGCCCCTCAGCGCTTGTGTGTGCTTGTGAGCGAGTGAGTGTGTAATTGCAGCCCATGTCCCATTTCCCTGCTGCGGTCGGATAAGTGCGGGTCTAAAGTGTTGGTGGTCCCTGCTCTGCCCGGCCCGGCCCGCTCCAAACCTGCAGATGATTTAATAGATGATGCTGGAAGCTGCAGCAGCGCTTTCCTCGTCGATGTGCGTTGAGGTCTCCCAGCACGCTGCTCCGCCCCATATGTGATCTCCTTCTTCATCTCCAACCCCCTGAGGCCGGTCCGAGGTGTGCCCAGGTCACACATTACATTTACCCTCTGTGTGGTCTCGTCTTTGGTTTCTCCTCTCCCTTTAAGAGAGTAGTAGAAAAAGGACGAAGAACGGGGCATTTTTTCCTGCCCAAATTATGTTGTCGGCTCGCCGCTGCCCTGCTGCCTGCACCCCTACTTGACATTATCGAGACCCGGCCGCACAGATTTCCCCGCGCGCGCAACCCCTTGCTTTCCTTTCCGCCCGTCTCACCGCACGCAACACTCTGCGTGTCCTCCGAGAATTTCCAGATCTATTAAGTTCCCCCTTGTTCTCCCGCTAGGACAGCGACCCCTGCCATTAGTCTTCGATGAGGACACTACCACGCCGCTTAATTTAGAGATGGGTGATCGGTTCCTTCCCCTCGGCTCCATCCTCCCTGCTCCTCTCCACGCTACGCCACGCCCAGCCTGAGCGCCCTCCTCGCTCTGCCTGTCTCTCTCACACTCGTAGGCTTCGCCGTAAAGGTGCGAGAGAGACAAAGCGAGGAGAGCGCGGCTGGCCGCAGTGCGGCCGGGCCGGCGCCGCCTACCATTTCCCTCCATCCTGTAATTATTGCCGTTGTCGTTGACCGCGGCCCGGCCTGGGCCCGGCTGGCCGAGGAAGTGACACTCCGTGTCCCGGCGGGGCGGGCCTGGCTGGGCTGAGCCGGCGGGCACACCGGAGCGGCACCGCCGCGCCACTCCGCGCCACGCCGCCGTGATTGGAAAGGAATTATCGTTTCCGGTGAGCCGCCCTCCCCTCCCCGCCCCGCCCATCTTCCCCCCGCGGGGCCCGGAACGCCGCAGCTGCCTGGTCGGGTCGGGTCGGACCCACCTGTACGGCCGCGGGCCAGGCAGGCAGGCAGGCGCGCCCTGTTGGTGTCGCACGCGGCCACATCCCTCTCTCCACTACAATCTCCTCTCTGCCGCCCGGGGGCTTCCAAGACTCACCGCATATAATCCGCCGAGAGTGGAGCTCGCGACTTGGCTCGCGCGCCCGCGGACCGCCCGTCCGCCGGGTCCGGGTGCCCGTCCTGTCCTGGCTCGCCTCGCCATATTGGGGTCCCAGAGAGCCGGCCGGCCGGCAGCCGCCCCCGCGCGCCGCGCCACGCCACGCCACGCCACGAGGGTCGTTGACTGGACCTGGAGGCTGCGGCTGCACCTGCCGCCCTGCCGTGCTGCGTCCTGTGCAGCCTGCCGATATATGAATATGGAGATGAGGCATGAGGCTCTATTTGTAGCGGCGGATTAGCGAGGACATCGCCGCCGCAGGCCGCGGGGCTGGGCTAGGCTAGGCCGGGCTGGTCCGTCTTGGGTCCGCCCTGCACGCCGCGCCTCGCCTCCCCCCTCCCCCCTCCTTACGGGAGGGAGCGCGGCGTTATCGCCAAGGAGGTCAACGCTCGTCGTGCAGGTGGACGGCGAGGTGCGGGCGTGGGAAAGACGACCGAGTCCTTATCGCCGAGTTTACTCACCGGTGATATCAAGGCGTCCTCGGCAAACAGCGCAAACAGCCTTCCCGGACGACGGGGACGTCGCAGCTCCGATGGCGGGAAGCATACTGGAACCAAAGATCGTCATAAGTATATCACGAAAAATTAAGACCGCGATCACATATTTAAAAAAAATGCTCTCAGAGCGAGTAACGAGTTCGACACTTTAATTTTTTTCCCAACTCCGTGCTCCGTCCTTGATGTTGAATCCCCCTCGGGACAGCACTGAAGGGGCCTACAGCCCGTTACATCGCCCACCTCCATTAGCGTTACATACGTGGGCAGAGCAGCAGTGGACGCCTCTTCCCCCTCCACCCTCGCCCCCGCTGCTCGTGTCAGGAGCGTGGCTCCGGGGCCGAGTTAAAGGGCCGAGGAGTATGAGTCAGAGAGAGCAGGCATGCCCTGTCATGAGTATGAGGGATGGCCGCGCGGGGCAGGGTGTGGTGGGAAGGTGGAAGGGTTATTGGAGGGGGCGGGGCGGGGCGGGGCGGGCAGGTGTGCGCCGCGCTGAGCTGAGCTGGGCACGGAACTCCAGGGTGCGTGGCGTGTCGTGGGAAACTCGCCCTCGACTCCTTCTCTACGCCACCCAGCACCCCGAGCCGAGTCGAGTCGAGCCGAGCCGAGTCGAGCCGAGATTCGAGGCTCCGGTGAGCTGCGGGCCGCGGTGAACTTGCGGTGTGGGAGCCCCGTCCATCCCGCCCCAGTACGGCACGGTGGGGGCGAGGGGTGGGGCGGGGCGGGGCGGGGCGGGGCGAGGCGGGGCGGGGCCCGGGAAGGAGGCAGGGCAGGGCTGCGGTGTAGCGAGGCGGGGCGGGGCGGGCACCGCACCTGAACATGTTTGGTTTACGTTGCGGGATCGAGTGGTACACGGCGCTGAACTGCGAGCAGGCTGATGACTCGCAGCTTGGCCGCGCAGACAGCCCCGCCCCGCTTTCACTGGCTGCTCTGCTGCTCACACCGCTGTCGGCCGGAGAGTTCGATATCTCGCTCGACGCATGTCACGCTCCGCGAGCCGTACACTCGTGAGTGTGTGTGTGTGTGTGTGTGTGCGTGTGTAAGCGAGGCGGGGGGCACGCGCCGTGCGTCCCTGGGGGGGTGGGCCGCCGGGCCGGGGCGGGCCGGGCCGTGCAGCGCAGGTGCACCGTGAGAACCGTTGGGCCGCGCTAGTCCTCGCCACCCCGCGCCACCCCCGGCCGGCCACAACCACAGCCGGCGCGGTGCGGCAGGGCGCGGCGACTCCGTGAGAGCGAAGCCCTTGCTGCTGCAGCCCCGGCAGCACTGCCAGCAGCCCCGCACCAGGGCACTCCACTCCACTCCGCCCCACCCCACCGCCTCCCCCACGGAGGCTCGCGATCGGCGGCGATCGGCTCTGCATCGTGATGAGTTTGCAAATTTTTCGTCTGCCTAATTTCCCCTCGCGGGCTTTGGGCCGGGGCCCGGAGCCGGGGCGGGGCCCGGTAGGGTAGGGCCGGTGCGGGGCGGGGCGGGGCGGGGGACGGAACGGGACAGGCGGCATGGCAGCTGACACGCGTCACAGCTGCTCAATGCAGATGTCGCGACCCGGACAGGTGTCGGCCCGGCCTGGCCCGCCTGTGCTGGGCCAGGAAGCTCCTCCACCTGTTAGAAACACATCTGCCTCACGGTCGCGACCCCAGCGCAGAGCAGCGCGCTGCGCACACGCCAACCCCCTGCGCGATCGCTTCCCGCACTGCTACGCCGGCTACGCCCCGCCCGCCCCGCCGCCCAGGACGGGGGTGGTTACAGACCCACCTGCCGGCCTGGTCGCAGCGCCGCACCTGGTCACACGGCCGCGTGCCACGTGCCGCCCCACCCCGCAACCACTTTCCCGCGCGCACCACTCTCTCATTACATTACGGCGCGCAGGATATATATCGACCTCCCCATTTGCAAGTCAATGTTTACACTGAGAACGTGCCGGCCTCTATACGATCGGAAAAACTGTATGCGATAAAAAAGTCGGTCGCAAGATTTCAAACCGAGTACGTATCTTCTCTTTCGTTTTTTTCCCACTGTGAACTCGAGGGATCACTCATATAAAACTTGTACAATGATTTCTTTGATTTTTGATTTCTTTGATTTTTGATTTTTTTGATTTTTATGATTTTTTTGATTTTTAATTTTGATTTTTCTTTTGATTTTTCCCGAGATAAAAAAGAAATAAGACGTTACTTTTTTAAAAAATTGTGTTTTTTCTTGTTTTGTTCCCATTTTTCTTAATTTTGGGTTCATTTGTTCTCGATTTTTCGGATTTTTATGCAACTTTCTAGTTGATTTTATTTTGATTTTTTTTATTATTATTATTATTATTATTTTTTTTATTTTTTAAATGATTTTTGGGGGGCTGTACAATGATTTTTCGAAGTGACCCCTCGTGTGAACTCAAGGGGTGTTAGCACGCGCCGGTCAAAGGAGTCGGCACTGCACCGCTCAGCCTGCCGTTAGTCGCCCCGCCCCGCCCCGCCACGCCGCGGTGCATCCATTATCAAGGTGCAGTGTGTGCCCCACTTCATCGGTGCCACTTCCACTTCGTTAGTTCATCGAGCGGCGCGGCGCCTCGTTAGAGACGCCTAGGTATTCCACACGATCGTAACTAAAGCTCATTACAGCCGTTAGTTTTGCCGCCGCATCGTTGGCGCGCGGCAAAGCTCTTGACATCAAAGTGAACCTTCCTTTTCTCCCTTCTCCCTTCACGGTCATCCAAAATCAAAAATCAAAATCGGCAGTGATTTGAATCGTGTCATTCCGATGTCCTTGATGTGACTTTCTGTTTCGCCGATGCCTTCATGTATATATCAAAGAGAAGTATTAAACTTTCGGCTGCGCTTTGAAACAGTTTGCAGGAGTGTGCCCGAGGCTACACGCGATGTCGTGGACACGTGCCCTGCGCGTGGCGCGGCGGCGGCGGCGGCGGCGGGGCGGGGTGGGGCGCGGGCAAGAATGCACGGCCAACTAGTAATAACAAGAGTCGCTCTGCTCCTCGTGATTACGTGAATAACATACCGCGTGGGGCGGGGCGGGGCGCGGTGGAGTGGGGCGTGTCGGGAGTGGACACTAGTTAGCGACGAGCGCGATCCGGATTCAAATTCTTTCTCGCGATCTTGTATTTTTCTCGTCGTTTTTCGCAGCTTGGAGCGCAGGTGCGCCAGGCCGGGGGCCGGGGGCTATAGTGCTGCGCTAGCGCTGTGTCCGCGCGGGGCGTGGCGGGGCGGGGCGGGGCGGGGCGGGGCGACCGCGCTCATGTGAGGTGAGGCAGGTGTGAGCGGCGCGGAGCAGCGTCAGGGGATTATAATATTTTATTCCCCCCGGCAGGCCTATCATTTCGCTATCGCGCCCGTCGCGTTGACTCGAGCATCGCGCCCTGCGAGGAGTAGAGGGGCGTAAGTGCGCGCGGCCGGGCGGGGGCCATCGTTACGAGGTGCGGCTCGGCCACGTTCCGAGCGGATTAAGAGTACACGGTCCAAAAAAAGTCTCCTCTATATGGTCGTGACGTATAGAATAAAAGGCCCGCGAGACGGATCGGGCTGGGGCCTGAGCGAGCGCGCGGGTCGGCGGCCGCGGTGTCACGTCCCACATGGCATGGCACCCATTAATGTTTACGGCGAAAAATTGAAATGGTCGGATCGTAAAAGGGTGAGCGCGGCGCGGCCTCGCATCGAAAACACCTTCCTTATGCTTCCTTTTTTATCGACATATCTCACGAGTGGCGGGGCGGGGCGGAGGGGGGCAGTCTCACCCTCCCTTACGGAGGTGATGCTGGGCGATGTGGCCAGTGATTAGACCCTCAAAGGGGCCGCCGACCCCGACCCCGGGCTATGGGGCCGCCCTGAGCGCTGCGCCCGGGTCGGCCTCACCTCGGCGAGACCACCGCGAGTACCTCTCTCAAGCCGACCCCGCGCCAACCGCAGCCCGCTCGCGTGTGCGCGCGAATTAGTTGTGACAGGACAAAACGTTAGCGCGGTCACAGTCTTGCGCGAGAGGAGGGAAGGGAACAGGTCGAATAGATCCCGTGCCGGCCGGCCCATCCGACAGCACTACACGGGTGTGTACCGCGCCTAGCCGGTGCGGCCCGGCCCGGCCCGGCCCGCCGCACAGCACTACTCCACACGCCCACGTCATTACCGGCACAAAGGAGCCGCCCCGGCCGAGTTAACGCATCAAAACATCACCATACATCAACTTGACCGCACCGCCACCACTACCCTTTAGTTGCGCCGTCACCCAGCCCCGCCCCGCCCCGCCCCGCGCTCCGCCCCGCCCAGGCTGCTTTAGGGCCACTTACACCCACCATAGTCCAGTCAACGAAGGCAGAAAACCGGGGGAACCTCAAACAAATTGAAGTAAATCGTTTTATTGCAGAATCTGGTAGAATGAACCGCAACAAACGCCCCAAAAAAATTTTTCCATCGAAATCCGTCGGGAACACCCTTTTTTTGAACCGGAAGGGCGTAAGTGACACACTGCACGTTCAGGCTTATATCTCTGGTTCTATCTGTCGCAGAGATCTCGGCGATGGCTCAAAATGTCCGCAAAGAACCACTTCATAAAATGTATACGAAGCGCTCTTCGAAAAATATCAAACCGTTACACTGTAAACATTTTTCTATAAATTCGGAAATTTTTTCCACAAAAGATTGAAAAAAATTAAATGATCGAGCTGGAATCCGGAAAAATACTCCAAGTAAACGTTGTAGCCTGATTCCTTAGCTCCCCAACGCCGTTTCGATCACCGTGGTATTCTTAATAGTTTCCGAGATATCCGACCCGAGGTGCGCGCCGAGCGTGCTTCGGCCGGGGCCCGAGGCGGCCGGTGGCTGCATAAGGCGCGCACGGCCAGAGCGGCCACGTCGGGCGGCCGGCCGGAGGCAGTCGAAGAGAAGGGCTGAAAAAGTGAAATGGCTCCGATCCCGGAAAAATTTTTACACTGTGTACTTACTAACATGCCCTACTTGGGATAAAAAATTTTTCCGCGCGGGGATTTTTTTTCTAGGAAATACCGGCCAAAAACCCATTTCGCGACTTGGGTCCGTTAAAAGCGTGCCGTTTCGAACCAGTTTGGATTTTTTTAAAAGCGACCCCCCCCTACGTCCTGGAGGAAAGACCACTCTACAAGGCAGAAAAAGTTATTTTGCGATTTTGTGAAAAACAAGCCGTAGGGAATTTTTTAATTGTGATCTTTCTAGCATCGTCATTTACCGCTTTTTGAAAGAAATGCCCGTGATAGAGGTGCGCTCCGGGGCAGGGCAAAACTTTTTAGCTCAAAAATATCCGTGAAGTTTCCGCTTTCCAATGGTGTGCTGGGTTCAAACATGCGGTGCATGACAGCCGTGCAGCAGCGTTCAATGTTCAGCCGCGCGCGCACCCCCGCTGCCGCGCCCGGCCCGCCCGGCTGCCGCTGCGTGCGGAAGCGGCTCCGGACAGCGCTGCTGTCTCGCTCGCACTCATTGCCTGCAGATGGGCGCGAGGAGGAGGGACGATATCTAGTTTTGGATGCAGACTTTTACACTCAGCGGCAGCGGCCTGACGACTTCCCTGTTTGATGCAGCGCGCAGCGCAGCGCGCGCGCCGCTGGAAGTTCTACTGTATGCTCGTAGTTTCGACTTCTGATAAAAATTTCAAAGCGATGTCAAGCACCAACAGTAATTATAGGGACGTAGCCCGTTATTTAATTTTATGATTGTTTTATTTTAAATTCTTGTATTTCTTATATTAGATAAAGAAACTGGTGACATTGATACACGTAAAATGGTTAATTGACGCATGAACATCCATACTTGCACAAATCTTACAATATACACAAATTTGATCCGAGAATGTACACATTTTTAATAACTTATGAAATTATTAATTTCTTGCGAAATTTAAGTGCACAACAAAAATTCTCCAAAATGCAGATATATGGTGGTAAAATGCCATGGAGCGGCGCACCGCCCGCCCGCCAATTGAACAATCATTAAATAACAATAATTATTAAATAACTGGCTACGTCTACGTCCTTATAATTACTATTGGTGCTTGACATCGCTTTGAAATTTTTATCAGAAGTCGAAACTACGAGCATACAGTAGAACTTCCAGCGGCGCGCGCGCTGCGCGCTGCATCGAGCAGGGAAGTCGTCAGGCCGCTGCCGCTGAGTGCAAAAGTCTGCTTCCAAAACTAGATATCGTCCCTCCTCCTCGCGCCCATCTGCAGGCAATGAGTGCGAGCGAGACAGCAGCGCTGTCCGGAGCCGCTTCCGCACGCAGCGGCAGCCGGGCGGGCCGGGCGCGGCAGCGGGGGTGCGCGCGCGGCTGAACATTGAACGCTGCTGCACGGCTGTCATGCACCGCATGTTTGAACCCAGCACACCATTGGAAAGCGGAAACTTCACGGATATTTTTGAGCTAAAAAGTTTTGCCCTGCCCCGGAGCGCACCTCTATCACGGGCATTTCTTTCAAAAAGCGGTAAATGACGATGCTAGAAAGATCACAATTAAAAAATTCCCTACGGCTTGTTTTTCACAAAATCGCAAAATAACTTTTTCTGCCTTGTAGAGTGGTCTTTCCTCCAGGACGTAGGGGGGGTCGCTTTTAAAAAAATCCAAACTGGTTCGAAACGGCACGCTTTTAACGGACCCAAGTCGCGAAATGGGTTTTTGGCCGGTATTTCCTAGAAAAAAAATCCCCGCGCGGAAAAATTTTTATCCCAAGTAGGGCATGTTAGTAAGTACACAGTGTAAAAATTTTTCCGGGATCGGAGCCATTTCACTTTTTCAGCCCTTCTCTTCGACTGCCTCCGGCCGGCCGCCCGACGTGGCCGCTCTGGCCGTGCGCGCCTTATGCAGCCACCGGCCGCCTCGGGCCCCGGCCGAAGCACGCTCGGCGCGCACCTCGGGTCGGATATCTCGGAAACTATTAAGAATACCACGGTGATCGAAACGGCGTTGGGGAGCTAAGGAATCAGGCTACAACGTTTACTTGGAGTATTTTTCCGGATTCCAGCTCGATCATTTAATTTTTTTCAATCTTTTGTGGAAAAAAATTCCGAATTTATAGAAAAATGTTTACAGTGTAACGGTTTGATATTTTTCGAAGAGCGCTTCGTATACATTTTATGAAGTGGTTCTTTGCGGACATTTTGAGCCATCGCCGAGATCTCTGCGACAGATAGAACCAGAGATATAAGCCTGAACGTGCAGTGTGTCACTTACGCCCTTCCGGTTCAAAAAAAGGGTGTTCCCGACGGATTTCGATGGAAAAATTTTTTTGGGGCGTTTGTTGCGGTTCATTCTACCAGATTCTGCAATAAAACGATTTACTTCAATTTGTTTGAGGTTAAAACCTTGGTTGACTGGACTACCAACGACCGCCGCACCCCGACGTGTGGCAACAAACGCCGCCGCCCTCCGCCGAGGCGATACGTCGTCTCCCTTCTTCGCCTAAACAGCCCCTTTTCGACGGTGGAAACTATTAAAGCGCAAAAGAGGTCACAACGCACACACCCTCACCCCTGTTTGGAGGGGTTGGTCACCGTCATTGGTCGCAAGGTCGCGAAGGGCAACCCGCGGATACACGCCCACGACCGAGGGGGAACCAGCTCTGAATTTTGGTGTAGATATATTGTGAATTTTCTGCATTGCATTGGGATGACCCCAGAAAATACACGCACATCTGATCCAAATTATTCTCTCAATTACATGATTAAATAGGATTTTTACTAAATTATTGTGAATTATTTCGATTTATTCCAAATTATTGGAAATTAACTTGCAATAATGCAAAATAATCACAATTATTTCAATTATTTTTTGAAACTTTTCAGAAGCCAATTTTGCTCTGCAATTGAAAGGGTGGCGTGAAAACATGGAAAATTTTTGCGGCAGTAAACCTCCCGAAGGAGGTTGCGGTTCCCGCCAGGCACAGGGCTTTTACCCCCTGTGGCAGCCAACTGCTTCGGTGTTCCATGGGAACCGGCGCTTTGCTGACTGCGATCCTATCGCGCAATTCGACAGATTTGATCCCCGTACCACCATTGGCCTACCCCTAGAGGTACGAGCGGTGTCAAGGGCGTTAGACTTCCTGATCCCAGTTTCAGAGGCCTTACCTCAGAGGGGTACGCGGGATTCGAACCCACAACCCCGAGTGCCGACACGTAGCCAGAACAGGAAGCGACCCAACGCCCAGAGCCACCGAGCCAACGGCGGTGAGACGTGTTTAACTTCTATTTGACCTGCCATCCAGCTGCGGCCAAAGGGAAATGTCAAGCGCGAAAAACACTTTCCCGAGTGGGAGTCGAACTTCGGACCACTCGGTTAAGTGTAGCGCGCTCTACCAACTGAGCCACGACGCCACGATGACTGTCCAGTGCGACGGGTTCGCGTCGCATTTGCCCTATCCCCCAGCCTACAGCCAGGACGACAGGATCGCAGTCAGCAAAGCGCCGGTTCCCATGGAAAACCGAAGCAGTTGGCTGCCACAGGGGGTTAAAGCCCTGTGCCTGGCGGGAACCGCAACCTCCTTCGGGAGGTTTACTGCCGCAAAAATTTTCCATGTTTTTACGCCACCCTTTCAATGAGGTATTCCAGCGGTTAGAAGAAATGAAGAATCTCCAAGATGGCCGCTGCAAGAGCATAACAAACCGGCAATTGTTTGAAAATTAAAGTAACAGTTTAGCTCGCAAATTTGCCTGAATGTGAAATCTGACTCGACTCTGAGTCTAACCCGAGTCAGTGCAAAAATAAATAATCTACTGGGACCTTACAGCAAGCGATTACAAGAAACGTCGTCTGCTGGTTTGTTGTCCTCCGCGGCGGCCATCTTGCGGATTCTTCATTTCTTCCAACCGCTGGAAAACCTCATTGCAGAGCAAAATTTGTTTATGAAAAGTTTTGAAAAATAATTGAAATAATTGTGATTATTTTGCATTATTGCAAGTTAATTTCCAATAATTTGGAATACATAGAAATCATTCACAATAATTTAATAAAAATCCTATTTAATCATGTAATTGAGAGAATAATTTGGATCAGATGTGCGTGTATTTTCTGGGGCATCCCCCCGATTTTTTCTGAAATTTTATAAATTTATATGAATTACGAGGTGTGCCAAAATTTCGGATTCTGCTCTCGCACGCGACGCTTCGCTTCGGAGCATTGGTGGGTGCCATCGTCGCCCTCCCCTCACCGCGCCGGCCATCATTGCCGCGCAGCCGGCCGCCGGCCCGGCCCGGCCCGGCCCGGCCCGCGTGTCCTATGGGCCCCGGCCGCCCCGGCGCGGCACCCGGCCCGCTCCGCCCTCCGCCCCGACGCCGCTGACGGAGTCTGATTGAGGACATCCGCCCTCGTGTCGCCGGCCGGCCTGGCGCGGCGCGGCTCCGCGCGTCACGCCGGCCTGCTTGCCTCCGAGCCGCGCCCTCCGTGCCGTGGCCCCCGCCACCCGCGACCCTATCGGGGCGCGCCCGGGCGGGGCGGAGCTCGGCACGAAGCCTTCACCGCTGCGGGCATTAAACTCCCCATGGAACCTTATTGGTCCATGATGGCGCAGGGCTAAGGGCACGGTAGTAAAAGCAGGCCGTCGCGCACTGCGCCACGCCACGCCACCACCCCGGACCGGGTCAACCCTTTGACGAGCGCGCCCGAGGGGGAATGAGGGGGGGGGGGGGGGGGGGGGGGGAGGTGGCCCGCCCTGGGGGATGCCACCTGTTGCTCTGGGGAGAGATAGGGCGCAACACTTTGGTAGACAAATGTTTGGCGCGCCTCGCCTCGCCACACGTGGTGCTGCCCTGCCAAACATGTGTGCTGAGAGCCCAGCCCAGCCTGGCGGCCCCGACAGTCCTGTCGAGTCCTGCAGCCAGCCACAGCAGGCCGGGCCCGCGCGCGTCCCTGTCCTGCTGAGCCTGCTGTCACAGGACGACGACAACGACTCGCGTGTTTCCGTACAGTACTGTTTCCCACATTGAGCGCATGCAACGCTGGTGGGTACTGCTTCTCTTCCCGCCCTGCCCTGCATATCGGCACAGATATATAAAACAAACAGTCGTGCAGGTACGGTACGGCTGCACGTGCTGCATGTCGACGTGGCGGACGCGGCCCCGACCGACCAGAGGCAGACAATTTGCCAGCGGTCTGTCACGTGTCAATCAGAAGGGCCTTCAATAGCGGAGCGGTCCGGTGCGGGGCGGCCAGAGCGGCAGCCAGGGCGGACCGGGACCGGCCATGTGTCGTGCACGCCCAATTTGTTAAGACTATAATTGGCTGCTTGTGAACACACTGACTGACACGCACACACACACACACACACATGGCCGCGAGACCAGAGCGCTTTTCCCCAAGGACGGAAAGGCGGGTCAGGCAGCCCCCCCCCACCCACCCACCCCCACCCCACCCCACCCACCAGCAGGTTGTGAATTGCAAAGACAAGTCAAAACTCACGACTCTTCCGCTCCTTTGCCGCTCTCTGTCTCTCTCACTCCCTCTCGGCCCCTTCAACAGGCTCACGGGGACCCGCTAATTGGCAAGAGCAGCGCGCCGTAAGTTTTGAGTGTGTGTCGAGAGGGAGGGTGGGGTGGGGGCGTATGTGTGCGTCTGCACGGGGCTGGACCGGGCAGGGCCGGGGCCCCGGGCGGAGCGCAATCATAATTCCCCGCCCGGCGCTACTGACACATTTCGTGGGAGGGGCATAATTCGATAAGCACACAGGAGGAGAGGATATCCAACGCTCGACGATCAGGCTGTATTTTCACTGCGACACACACACACTCACACACAATAGTGGAGGAGAAAAAAGAACGTACAGTAGTTTGTCAAACTTTTACGCACATGCACCTAAGCTTCGTACAGAGTTCCCGTGACCTCCCAGGACAAGAGGGGATCAGGGCACGGGGTCATGGCACTCCCAAGAGATCTTCACTAGGCGCGCCAGAAAAGCAGGCAAACGGGTAGTGAAAAATATATGTACACAAAAACCATGCGGATCTCAGCAGAACTGAAGCCAAAAAAATAAAGAAAGGGTCTTGACCTCTGCGAGCACAATTAAGATCGTCTTTGCTACCTGCCTGCCCTGCAAAGGGCATGGGCCGGCCTGGCGAGCGAGCCTCAGGGCAGGGCACCTCGTGAGGGACAGAAGGGCCGTCGGCACTGCCCCGTCCTATGAATGGCCAGGCCAGAAGGACGCGGCAGGGCAGGGCAGGGCAGGGCAGGGCAGGGCGGGCGGGGCAGCAGAGCTGTGTGACCAGTCCCGTTCATTGGATTAGCAGCCCACATGGCGAGACTGACCTGGCCTGCCCCAGCCCGGCCGTCGCGTCTCGTCGCTGCCGGTGGGTCAGCGACCACTGTGTCGCGCCGCGGAGTGGAGCGACCAGTGGTGGAGCGGGCCTGCGGACCACATGTTCTGCACTCCATTTGTCTCCTCCACGTACTGATCTAACGGTGTTCCAGATGCCCCTTGTGTTGTGTACGCCGCGAATACTGCGGATGCAGATAGCAGTCGTGCGAAACGTCCGCCGCCCCCGCCCCTGTCCCTCTCCCCCGCCCCGCCACGTCCCCGTGTCACCATGCCGGGCCCATGTGCGCGGCGTGGCGTGGCCAGGCGTGCCCAGGCGTAGCCTGCCGTATAAGCAAGCACGCCGCGCTCTACTTTTTCCCAGAAGACGGCAAGTGCAGAGCAGGCGAGCAGGCCAGGACCAGCAGCCCCATGTCCTAGGGCGCTGCGCAGCAGCGGCGGCGGCGGTCTAGGGCACATGTGCGCTCCATGCTCTCGCTGGAGAGAGGAGGAGAGACCTCCGGGGAGGGAGAGGGAGGGCGGCGCCCGCCGGCCGGCCGGCACCGGCACGCCCAGCACAGGCCGTGCCCTGCCCTGCTCCCCCGCAGGCTCTAGGAGGGTCGTCTTCGCTGAAATGTATGCAAAACTGCGGAAAGGAAGGCAGGAGGCGGGCGTGTAAAAAGTTTTGCGAAGCAAAGCCAAGCCAGCCGCTGCCGCTGCGGCCGCCGCCAGGTTCAGAGAAACTAGGGCGTGGTGGGGCGGCACTCCGTTTGCGTGCGCCGCGCTTTCCCTCGCGGAGCAGCAAAAGCGCCACGCCGTGCGCCGCCGCGCTGCATCGCGTGAGGCAGGTCGGTGTCGCAGGATAGAGCCGTTTGGGAGGGAAATCACTTGGTACGCGAAAAACTACCGCGGGCAACGGGGCGCCAGAGCATGGCAGCAGGGCGCACAGAGTGTATGTAGCCTGCCTGGCCTGGCGTTCTTATCGGAGCGAGCACCGCGCTGACCTGCTTCGTGTCCAGGACAGGTACGCGGTGAAGCACCGCCGCCAGGCCGACGCTCGGACCTCTGACCCTCCACGCGCCTGTCCTTCCTGTTCCTCTTTAGGGATGCGAAGCTCGTCCGCGACGTCACACACACACACACACACACACACACACACACACAACACACGCGCAAGTCTGCGGGGCTGTAACCCGGGCATTTCCTAATGAAATGGAATCGATTTTGCGGGCGGGCCGGCCGGCCGGTCGGTCGGGCGGGCCGTTTGGCCGGCTAATTGGTCCACGCCCCGCGCGCCCGCGGTCTGGGTGGCCAACCTGGGCGGGCGGCTGCTGAGGACGCTGCGCTGTCCTGTCGGGGCGGGCGGGGGCCGGGGCCGGGGCCGGGGCCGGGGCCGGGCAGCAGGTGCGCGGTGACGTACCGTGTGAACCGCACCGCCGCGCAACACCCTGCTGCTGCTGCTGGAGCAGCGGCGCGCCGAGTGCAAAGCAAACCCGGGAGGAAAGGGAGTGAGATCGAGAGAGCCACTTCCCTTTTGAAACCGTAATCAAGTGACGAGGCAATTCGTAGTTCAATCTGCCCCAGCGCAGCCGCCGGGCTCCGGGATGGTTCTGCCCCTACGCCTCCTGCGTCCTGCAGGCCCTCCCTGCTGCAGCCCCCCTCCCCCCACCGCCTCCACGCACCGCCGCGGCTCAGGTCATTTCGGGCCAGGGCAAGACAGGTGCGTTATGACCCGGGTCGGCAGCTGCTGTCGCACCTGTCGGCGCGGCCCGACCCGGCGCGCGCACAGCTGCGGACGAGAGCAGTGTATCGGTAACGCACCTGTCGCGCGGAGCGGCGGCGTGGCGGGGCGTGGCGGGGCCGAGCAGTGGCGGGACGGGGTTGAGCTCAGCGCAGCGCGGCACCTAGAGCGGACAGGTGTTGTCGCACCTGTTGATAGCGCGGCCGGGGCGCGGCCGGGGCGGGGCGGGGCACGGAGGGGAGGGGCGGGGCGGGGTGAGGCGGGTGCGGGAGTGGCGACCGGACTGCGGGGGAAGGACCGCGCGCACTGCCTGCGGGTGGGGTGAGGTGAGGCGGGCGTGTTCAAGTGTGACACCTGGTGCCACGAACAATATCTAGCGTCCTGGTGATTGGGCATACATCATCATTTCTTTAAACCCCCTAGCTTAGACAACGTCCCCGCGGACCCATCGCGGCAGAGCGTGGCGGGGCGTAGCGGGGCGGAGCACTCGGGCCTGGCCGGCCGCAGGGCGCAGGCGGGGGCCGCGATACACAGGTGGCGCGGGCGAAGAGCCGCTGCACCGGTGTGGGTGACAAGTCCCCGCACCGTCAAACGCACCGCGTCACGCCGCGTCACGGCCCGCGTCACGGCCCGCGCCATTTCTCCGAGTGACAGACGTGACGCTGTCGACTGTTAAAAATATTAGTGACTTTACAAAAGTTTTTTGTAAATTTATTACAGGTGTGTGGTAGGTTTGCAAACTATGGTAAATTTACCACACATTTTCTGTAAAATTTATATTCTTGTAATTTTACAGAGCTTTTCCTGTGAAAATTCCAGAAACTGTGCTTATTTTACAGAAAACTGTGCTAATTTTACAAGTAAATGTAATCATACAGAATTTGTATGGTAATGATTCAGAAAACATGTAGAATTCAAACAGTACTGTAAGTTTCAGCAGTTTAAGTACAAACTTTTTTTTTAGGTAAACCAATTTTCGTACTATCTGAGGAAATAAATGCATAAGTTTTTGACCTCTCTCTATACCCTAGGGCTGTAAAAATTTGTCCGTTCGAAGGAAATTATACGATTTGGTGAAAACTGGCGGGCTATTCGGCAGCTGCGAGGAGGTAAAAGGTTTAATGCGTCCCATGTTATTGCCACCCGGTATGCCATCTCGCTCCGCCTCGCTCGGGAAAGGCCACCGAAAACGGATTAGAAGTACATCGGTGGGTGACGCAGGGCGCTCAGCAGGTACCTCGTAACCTAGTGGATATGACGGTGAGTTATTAATCGAATTTCGAATATGCAACCGTGAAGAGCGAACGAAGTTGTAGAGCTGTGAGGTAACATATCCCGACTTCAGCAGAAGAAATATTTTGCTTCGCGAGACGCGGCCATATTTTACAGAAAACATCTGAAAAAAAATTACCGTTAAAATTTAGGGAAAAAAAGTCTATGAAATTTCTGTAATGTATTTTACGAGTGTTCTGTAATTTTACAGACTATGGTAATTTTACCATAAAAAGTTTCGGCACATAGTATACCCATATATTTCCTGTAAAATTTTAGAAAAAAAATTAACAGTGACGGTGACGGGACGGGATCGATATCGGCCGCGTACACTTTTGCTCCGCAGGATCAGTTCCACCTTTTTTCTTCGTTTTTTCTTACCCCCCGCACGAGTCTCTTTCAGTTTAATCCAGTATGTCTGTCGCCTCCGCACTCGCGCGAGAAACCTGAACGCGTCGGAGACACTTCGGTGTGCAGTGTGGACAGCTGGACAGAAACAGAACAGGGCAGGACAGAACAGCACCGCAGCCCACTCGTGCTGCCGCGCGGCTCTTTCGATCCACCGCCCTCTGCAGTATACCCGAGTATACCCTTCTCTCTTTCAATCCCCATCTTTCTCTCTCTCTCTCTCTCTCTCTCTCTCTCTCTCTCTCTCTCTCTCTCTCTCTCTCTCTCTCTCTCTCTCTCTCTCTCTCTCTCTCTCTCTCCCCCTCCCCCTCTCCCTCCCTCTCCCTCCCTCTCCCGACCTCCTCCACCTAATGACAAGGCAATAGGCTTCCGCACGCAGAGCGGCCGCAGTAGTACGGCGTGTGCAGCTGCGCGCAGCAGACAGCAGCTGCAGCTGCAGAGGTGCAGTGCCCTCGCGGCCCAGCCCGCGGCCCGGCCCGCCCACCGCAGCTGCAGGCAGGCCTCGCGGGGCGTGAGGAAGCCGTGCGGCGGCCCGGGCCCGGGCCGGCCGTGGGGTGTTTCCTGACCTACTTCTACGGCGATAGAGACACTCATAGAGCGGCGGCGGCGGCGGCGCACCTGCAGGCTGATTCCGCAAGGCGGTTTGGTCTCTCTCTTTCCTTGTCACACTCATGGGGCGAGGCCGTAGGGGCAAGAGAGAGGAGAGGGCGCCTGAGAGGAATCAGTCTCTGCTGGCGGCTGCCGCGGTGCCGGGCAGGCAACTGTAGACCCGGCTGCAAATTTACCCCGCAGGTTATCGGCAATTTTGAACGGGCCCCGTAAAGGGAGAGAGGACCCTGGACGGACCGGGCACCGGGCACCGGGCCTGCGCCTGGCGTGGGTGCTCCAGTTGCTGCAGGCGGGGCGGGGCGGGGCGGGGCGGGGCGGGGCGGGGCGGGGCGGGGCGCGCTGAGCATTGGTCATCGCGCCGCCGCGGCCGTAAGACAATAGAGGAAAGTAACGGCCAGCCATTGTGAGAACCAGAGTGCACCGCCGCGGCGTGGCGGGGCGTGGCGGGGCGTGGCGCATCAAGACGATGAGATATGTCTGCACGACGCGCAAAGGCAGTTGTGACCTTTCTGTTACGCGAGTATAGCGCGGCGGGGACATACTGAGACACACTGCATAAGTCATGAGCTTCGCACGGTTCTGCGCACGTGAGGACAGAAGAGGGTTCCAAATCTCCGGCGCGGCAGTGACTCTCGCGCCAGTCGCGAGTGACGCGGCGCAGAGGCCGATGCGTGGCATACGGACGGACCCCCCACCGGTAACTGAGGGGTTCTGTAATTTAAAGTACCCGCCAGCAGACGTACCCTCTTGGCACCCAGAGGCACCTCCGCTCACCCCGGTTGGTTATGGGATGCATGCAACAAAACAACCTCCTCCTCCACCACGGCAGCCGCCGCCTCTCTCCCGAGACAGCCGCGGGGAGAGCAGAGAAAGAGTGAGAGGGGGAGAAGGGGGTATGGACAGGCGGCCACACTCGGGGAGTGTTTGAGGCCCGCAGGAACAGCCTCAGCCTCCGCGCCCGCCCGCCCGCCGGACCACCCACGGGAAAAAAATCATCCTAATTGCAGGACATTGTTTTCAATTACGCCCATAATTGAGGTCTTGCACCATATTTTACGACCGAGAGGGTGAGCATCGGCCACGTCCGGGCCGATCCACGTCGTCGATAGCGGGCGGCGGGGGCCGGTCGGCCGGCGGGCGGGCGGCGGCCGGGCCGTCTTCCTCATTGTCTTTTCGCACCGTTCCCGGCGCCCTCGTCTCCCATTGCAGACCCGGTTCCGCGAAAGGTTCGAAACGCTGAAGTGGAGTGCGCGCAGGCAGCCGACCGTGATTTTAGGGGAGAGTAGCCGCAGCCGCCCCTTTGGCAGAGCGTGTGTGGCCCAAACAACATCGGTGTTCGAACTAATACCGCCTGACGCCTGACAGGGCGGGGCGAGGCCGCGCGCCGGGCCGGGCCGGGCCGGGCCGGGCCCACTTACGGCCGGCACTACGACATCAACTACAAACAATGGTCACGTACTCGAGACGTCGCGTCGCGTCGCGCAGGTGTGCGAGCAGAGTGCCGATATCTGCCGTATCGAACGGCACTTCCTCCCGCTATTATTCACTCGACGAGGACGGGCATTAGGAGAAGCAGAGGGCGACCTATGATCTAGTCCTTTATGAACTTTGCCCGTTTCGGGCCGTGTGGAAATTTAAACAAAAAACAAACAAACAAGAAAAGAATCAACTGATCCTTTAGCCGGGCAGGCGGGCAGGCGGGCGGGCAGGCGCGGCTGCGCGGCCCGCGAGGCGCGAGGGCCGCGAGGGCAGGTGTACGTGCGAGGCGGAGGCAGCAGACGGGGCGGCGGGGCGGGGGTATCGTCGGGGACGTCTGTCGTCGACGAAGGCGGTCAGCTGCGAGCGCCCCCTGCCCCTCATTAAACAAAAGAGTGCCACCACCCCCTCCCCCCCCCCACTCCCCCGCGCCACGCCGTGCCCCGCCCTGCAACATCTGCTAGATCTTGTATCAGCCGTCAAAGTTTGTTCGTCCTAATATGCTGAGAGGCCAATTGTGCGGGTCCCGGCCCGGCGTCCCCCCCACCCCTCAGCACGAACAGCTGACCTCCCCGACGACGGCGTGGTGTGGTGGAGGGAGGGAGGGACGCCGGCTGGCGTCGCAACTCGCAACGGGGTCATTCCACGAGAGATTTACACGTTTTCAGGTGACCCTCTACGATTTTCTTCTTCTTTTGATATGTTTTAGCCCACCATCAGACAAGCATTTTGCGCTTAGGCGGAGCTCTGTAGCTCAAGTGGTTCCGGAGATATGGCCGTTTGAAGTTTTTTTCAGTCAATATACTAAAACGGAACAGTAAAACAGAAAAAATTCAATAAACCGTAGAGAACACTTTCAAATCGTTATCCGCAGTGCCCTGGCACGTAAATCGGCGAGCTGAATCCAAATATGCCCCAGCCGAGGTCGTCAGATGACTCTAAGTACCTCAAATAGCCAATTTTTGAATTTTTTAGTTAAGTTTTCGTGATCTTGAAACACGGTGATGGAATTCGAAAACGACATGTATTATTAGTGGAAAATGTTCGTCTTGACGAGTACTTTCAAGATCAGACCTCAGAAATAGTGGGCATACCCCTAGTTTAGAAGCTAGAGGCCCTAGAAGATAATGGCCCCTGTAAGGGCAAGTGTAGGCCACCAGTCACATAGGGATGGCAAGTGTGCGACCTACCTCGGTCCGGTCAGAGCACTAGAGGCCATTTTGCCACAAATGTGTGTGTGTGTGTGTGTGTGTGTGTGTGTGTGTGTGTGTGTGTGTGTGTGTGTATGTCTGTGCGCGTGTGCGCGCGCGCGCCGGCCAGTTCCTTGGCGTCGAGCTTCACCTCCACCTGGTACAGGACGCGCCGCGCAGCTGTTACACCCCCCCCCCCCCCACACACACACACACACACAACCCCTAGCTATGAGTCATTTGTTGTGGTTTACAATAATTTATATTTCATTGTTTTACAGAGGAGCCTGAAATTTGTTTTATTTATAGTTATTTAGATGAAAATTAGGCATTTGGGTCATCACTGATAATCCAAGTGTTCAACTCTTCAACACTTTAAAGTGTTCAAATACCATTTAAACACATAAATGTGTTCAACAGAGTTGTTGTACACTTACAAGTGTTCAACTCAGAAGTTGTGCACTTAAAAGTGTTCAACTCCCCAGTTACACACTTCCTTAGCTTGGACGCACTATATTAGGAAAGTGTGCAACTGGGGAGTTGAACACGTACAAGTGCACAACTTCTGAGTTGAACACTTTTCAGTGCACAACAATTCTATTGAACACTTTTATTTGTTTAAATGGTATTTGAACACTTACAAGTGTTGAAGGGTTGAACACTTGGTTTATCAGTGATTCCAAACTAGATTTTGACGATTTGCATCGATCCCTTTCGTTTTTTTCATATTCACATCAACTTTAGTACTCATCAAGGTGCACTTTCCTGCGAAATCTGAGCGTTGTAGCTCAAAGGGTTTCGGAGATATGGGCATTTTAAGGTTTTTGAGGGGTTTTCACTGCATTATTGTAAAAAAAAGTCCCTAGTCGAGGCCAGGACGCTCCGGGAGGCGAGTGTAAAACGATCCCAGGAATTCGATTCTTGCCCCAGGAATAGGTCTCTCTACACTTCTTATGCCCCAAAATGCGAAATTTCGTGTTTGAGGCATGCATGCGTTTGGCGAGCTTGGATGGCTGACCTCCCCATATTTTTTTTGTGACCTTATGAGGTCTTAAATCGCGAGCTAGTGAATAGATCTTTCAAATAAGATGAGTAAAACATGTTGGACCGCACATGGATTTCACGCTATAGGCTGACGAAAGCGGAAAAATCGAAAATTTGACTAAAAACACGTGTTTTGACCGCACAACTCCTCGAGGTGTTCCCCACCGTGTACACGGCACATCGAAGTGATTTCTAGGGGTACAGTCAAGTGCCCTAATTTCGGACGAATTGAGCGGTTTTTCCTTTCTTACGTGTAGGCATGATAAAATATGAAAAATCTGTTGCGATTGGAAATACTGTGGCTCGAGACACGTCGAATGATACCCATGTCGAATTCCTATCTAAAGATGGGAAGCTACAGCAGTCATCGGAAGAGTGTCCGAAATTAGGAACGAAAGTGCTCTAATTTCGGACACGTGCTCTAATTTCGGACACAAGCATGCATTTTGGCCTAACCGAACAGGTTTACTTTTCACTTAGGATAGCCTAGGTCACAATTCGTTGAATAACATCCAAACCGATTTTTTGACTCAACCCTGAGAGATGAAAACTGGACAGAAAAATGGGATGGTTTTGTGAACGCCTTTAACTCTGGACAATTGTGCTGTAAGTTCGGACAAAATTCAGAGGAGTGCTAAATTCTTCCTATCTTAGCCGTTTTTTGAGGTATCTCAAATCCGGAAACGGCGTTGTAAAGGTGATAGTCAAAAGTACAATTTCGCTCCTTCCTGGTGGCGAAAACATAAGTCTTTTGGCACAAACATGGAAACAAATGTAATTCTATGCCACAGAATTGGACTGTCCGAAATTGTAGCACTCTCGAAAATCGTTCCGTACCAAAAAACGGTTTGACTTAAAAAATAATAATTTACGTAGTTCTGTAGCCAAAATACCAAACATTCATTCGAGAAAGGACCACCCATAGGGCAGCTCACACCTACATGAGCCCCGGTTTTTGGGGGAGCTTATTTCAAATAAGCAATTTTGTTCTATATGCTTTTTTTAACTTTAAATTCCTGTGTGCTGTAAAATTTTAAAGGTACTTCAACCGACTTGACGAAATATGGTACTCTATACTGCAAACTGTACGATGCCGTCTTCGGATTTCAAATATCTCAAAAGGTGACCGAGATAGGTTGAAATAAGCACTTCTCTGCAAACTGTCCGAAATTAGGGCACAAGTCCGAAATTAGGGCATTTGACTGTACTCGACCTCATCTTTCTGTTGGATGAATAAAAAAGTTGGGTACTTTTGTTCTTCTACTAGTTTCAGCTACTCAAAAAAACTCATAAATTTTTATTATTATTTTAATAAAATGATCCCAAAATCATATCTTACTCCCCTAACCTTCGGTTTTTCAATCCCAGACCCAAAACCGAGATCCTAGCCTAGTGAAAGGCAGAAATAATTGAAAAAAAAAGGAGGGACCCAAAAATTTTCAATGTGGCGAGTATCTAGAAGTGATCAGGACCTAAAAAAAAAGCATTTCTAGATGGTTGACAAAATACAAAATTTTGGGTCCTATACACTTGTTAAATTTCGGTAGAAGACAGAAGTGCTCCTAACAAATACATGAGGGACACAAAATTTTGTAATCTGGCGATTATCTAGAAGTGATCAATACCTAAAAAAAAAGAATTTCTAGGTGGTTGCCAAAAGAAAAAAATTTGGGTCGAACACTTGTAAAATTTTGGATTACTACAATGGCGGGGTGCGCTCGCCACGGGTCCGCCCCCGCCGTCCGGAAGCTCCGCGACGAGCACTGCCAGAAAAAAAAATACAGAAAAAAATGCGGGACGTTATGGTCAACCACTTGCCTGGTCGGTCCGTACTAGAGTACGTTGATTTGAGTACGGAGTACAGGAGTCTTTAACATGGTCTCTTGTGGGCACTACAGTAAACAAGTACGGTCATCCTGTACCTCATCCTGTACGGGCATGCTGTACCTTTCCCGTACTTTGGTACAGGATTTTTGACAGAGAGGCCCGGGGTGCGCTCGCCCCGGTACCGCCCCCGCCGTCCGGGAGCTTAGGGGGCCACGGCGCTCTGCAGTCAGGAGCTGGTGGTTCACTGGTAAAACAAATGTAGAATATTGCACACAAATTGGCGTGCAAACTTTGCACACTTGTCAAACGTCTAAACTTTGCACACCACGTAGTGTGCCACATTTCGACACTTGGTATACCTTTTGCTATACTATGAATAAGAATTTTTCACAACCAAGTGTGCAAACTTTGCACACTTGCCAAACGTCTAAACTTTGCACACCACGTAGTGTGCAATATGTTTAAACACCATGAAATGCGCAAAGTGCCAGGAAGCACACTTTAAGTGTGCACTATTGCACATTTGTTTTACCAGTGTAGCTTAGAGTGAGAGCGCCGCCTCCGCGGCCCTGCGAGGCGGCTTCGGGCGGCCAGCACCTGGAGGACGAGAAGGTCGGCGGCAGCAAGCCGGGCAGGGGGACCTCAACTCACCCAAAATTTGTACACGTGATTTCAAGATTTCACAAGATTTCACATGATTACACCTCTTACTCTTATAATTGAAATAAATAATTCGTAAAGTAAATACAAGCGTATTTTGAGCTTTATGAGCCCAAAATACGCACTCAGATCAATTTTTTCGGCAATAGACCCACATTTTTTGACAATGATTTCGAAGATATCAGCGATTGTGTACACATGACTTCAGGAGTTGAGGCCCCCTCGAGGCCGGGTCAGCGCGACAGGGCGCGCACGCACGCACTCACGCGCGCGCGCGCGCGCGCGCGCACACACACACACACACACACACACACACATTTGTGGCAAAATGGCCTCTAGTGCCCTGACCTGACCGAGGTAGGTCGCACACTTGCCATCCCTGTGTGACTGGTGGCCTACACTTGCCCTTACAGGGGCCATTATCTTCTAGGGCCTCTAGCTTCTAAACTAGGGGTATGCCCACTATTTCTGAGGTCTGATCTTGAAAGTACTCGTCAAGACGAACATTTTCCACTAATAATACATGTCGTTTTCGAATTCCATCACCGTGTTTCAAGATCACGAAAACTTAACTAAAAAATTCAAAAATTGGCTATTTGGGGTACTTAGAGTCATCTGACGACCTCGGCTGGGGCATATTTGGATTCAGCTCGCCGATTTACGTCCCGGGGCACTGCGGATAACGATTTGAAAGTGTTCTCTACGGTTTATTGAATTTTTTCTGTTTTACTGTTCCGTTTTAGTATATTGACTGAAAAAAACTTCAAACGGCCATATCTCCGGAACCACTTGAGCTACAGAGCTCCGCCTAAGCGCAAAATGCTTGTCTGATGGTGGGCTAAAACATATCAAAAGAAGAAGAAAATCGTAGAGGGTCACCTGAAAACGTGTAAATCTCTCGTGGAATGACCCAACGGTTGTCACACCATCAGTCGGAAATGATCACGAAATTATCAATAAAAAAACGAGCGCACGCAACGCGACCAATGTGTTGCAAAACTTTGGGGCATTTCTTTCCACCCGCATGACAAGCAAAAATCGCAGGTGTGGGTAGGTAGGGAGGGGCCTAAACCGGAGCAGCGATGACACCGGGCGGCGTGGCCAGCACAGCGACTCCCGTTATCACGGCGATATCGGGACAAGGAGGACAGTGCGGTAAAACAGCTGCGACGCACGCGCGTTCCCACGCGACGCGTGCCAAGTCCTCCTCCCCTCCCCTGCCCCTCTCTCCTCTCGCCCCCCCCACCCCCACTCCGCTCCTCGCGCTCACAGCTGCCGCTCGCGAGCTTGCTCTACTTTTGCCGAATCCCAGAGCATTATTTATTCCATTATCCGCGGCCGCGCCATGCAGAAGGGAAGACAATTATAACGACATCATAGCGCGACCCGGTAGGACGGACGAGAGGATACGCGCAGTGGATGCGATGAATCTCGACTGATTCACGCTGCGACCGCTACAGGGGGAAATCTATCTATATCGGTGCACAATTTTTTACAGTGTTCTCGTTACTCGGTGGCTGCCGCTGCAGGCAGAGCTTGCAGCAGCCGTGTGCGCGCGGTCAGAAAGGGTGAAACTCTATGACAATAAACACAGCTGGCCTCTTGCAGGCATTGTCTCTCTCTCACCAACCGGTTGCACGCGTTGCGCGACCCAGTCCAGGTGGCCCGAGGTTGGCCTGGCCCACACTGTGCCATCCCTGCTCCACACAGATGTGATCGCCGTTGCCGAAAATCCGGACTAGGCAAGAGTACGTTATCTTGCTGCTCGGACATTCCCAGGCATCAAGTAAACGGGGGGAAATCCAGGGAGACGGCAGGTGGCCGACCTAGTGGCAGGGGGCAGGACGGGGGCGGGGGGTGCGGGGGCGGGGGTTCGCCGAGCGCGCGGTCCGTAAGACAGTGGTAATCCCGGGATTACGAGCGACTGGCCGTTTGATAAGCCGCAGACCTCCACGTAAGTAAGTCCGGAACCGCGACAGATGTCCTCCGCGGCTGAGCGAGAGAGACAGAGGGAGCGACGGGGGGAGGTCGCGGTACGGCACGCGTCGCTGTGGGAACACCACCCGTCTCTGTCGCACCCGCAGCGCGAGCTGGGCGCGGCGGGGTGGAGGTGGGGTGGGGGGAGGGCTACCCGTCCTTGTCTATCCGCGGGGTGGGTCGGGCCCAGGGCGGGCCGGCAGATATTAGCAGATTACAATACGCGCCTCCCTTCCTCCCTCCCCGGCTGACGCGGCCTGGCGCGGCGCTCTCCAGGTGCAGCGGTGGCAGCTCGCGGGGAGAGCAGCGACCCGCGGAGAGGACACGGCGTGGCGCGGCGCGGCCCGGCCCAGCTCGGCCCAGCCCTGCTCGGCTGGCTCGGCTGGCGCTGCCGGGCTCGCTCCGCTCGTCAGACGGGTCAGGTCGCGGATGTGATACGGGCTGGGCTGATATAGGTTAGGGTTGGCCAGCTGTCGATAGCCGGGCCGCGCCGCGCCGCAGAGCAGCCGCGCACCGGTGCGGCAGCAGATGTGTGTGGCGCGGCCGCGGCCGCCAGCCACCCGGGCCAGCACGCCACCACCGGCGCGCCGCCGCCGCCGCGCTACACACAACCCCGCCGGGCAGATGTTCGCGTTATTTCAAATTTCCCGATATACACGGTGCGAGCGGGCGCGGCGCGGTGTCGCCGCGGGGCGGGGAGCCAGGCGGCCACATGTGCGCGCGCCCCTAGGGCCCCGGCCGGCCAGGGGCCTTACCTCCAGCGGCGCGAAACCTGCTGCTACGGCTCTATCCCCCGCTGCCTGTCT
This sequence comes from Frankliniella fusca, assembly GCA_029379305.1. NCBI lineage: Eukaryota > Metazoa > Arthropoda > Insecta > Thysanoptera > Thripidae > Frankliniella > Frankliniella fusca. The sequence continues at coordinate 303,510 of JAHWGI010000106.1, forward strand.
CTCTCTCTCTCTCTACTGTATCTCTTGCCCGAACGCCCGCGCGCGCTTTTTAAAGTAAGCCATAAAAATTAATAATAACTTTACCCACTCGTCGTCCAGCAGCCGGACCGGGCCGGGCCGGGCCGGGCCGCGCCGCAGACACTCGAGGTCAGCAGACGGCCGCTAATGACCGGGCTAAACGACACGAATGAGCGCCTCGTGGCGTGGCGGGGCGGGGCGGGGCGTGGCGGGGCGTGCGGGGCGCGCCGCAATGCAGTACCGTTTGCCGCCCCCTGCCGAGCGGCGCCGCCGCCACCGCTTTCTCTGCGACGGGGGCGTCGCGTTAGGACGGGGCCGGTGGGGCGGGGCGGGGCGCGGGGCGGGGCGCGGGGCGCGGGGCGGGGCGCGGGGCTGGGGCGCGGGGCGGAGCGCGGGGCGGGGCGCGGGGCGCGGGGCGCGGGGCGGGGCGCGGGGCGGGCCCCTATCACCGCGAGGACACCGCGACACTCAACGCCACACCCGGCCGGCCCGCCGCCTGGACCCGCCCCTGCCTGCCTGCGCGCGAGCACGCGCACGTGGTGTTGTACACCGTGACAGCTGTGGCACTCGCTCGCGTGGGAGAGGCGGAGGGGGGGAGGGGGAGGGCCAGATATAGCCTGCCGCGGCGTGGCGCTGGCGCGGCGCGGCGCACCGCGGGCCGTCTCCACCGCCGCCCGGCCACTCATGACGGCGGAGTCAGAGTCAGCGCCCGGCCCGGACGGGCCCGACAGACTATTGGGCTTTCTCTGAGAATGGATCCACACCTAATTTCAGAGTACAAATTTTTTGAATTTTTATTGAATTCCTCGGAAGTTTTGCTTAAATTTCACCAAAATTTTTGAGAATTTTTCTCCTTTTTTTTGTTGCTTTTTCCTGAATCTTTCTAAATTTTTCTGACTTTTCCCAAATTTTTCCGATTTTTTTCTGAATTACGAGGTGTACAAAAATGTCAGAGTTGTTTCGCCCTCGGCAATCTCTCTGCATTAGCCGGACACATGCTATATACAACGGCCTTGTGCCGTTTGCCGCCGCTCCGCTCCGGGACCAACACAAACACAAGACGAAAATCGTATTCCGCACTCTTGTCTTGCTGCCTCCTTGTTGTCCGGCCGGGCCGGGCCGGCAGCACGCAGCAGCGGCAGCAGCACTCGGGCCTCGGCCTCTCGGCCCCAATCACTCCCGTATTCATGGCGGACACATGTGCTCCGCCATTCAATTCCTCACGCAGCATGTCTCTTTCACGTCACGCCGCCGTGGTGCATGCACTCCCACTCATAGGACGGGCAGCACACCCACACACGCGCACATAAACGAGCGCGTCGTCAATTTGAGGAAAAGTTGGAGCAACGACCCGCCATCGCTGCACAATGACCGGAGCAGCACCATAAATTTCTCCGCTGCATTGGGGTCTATGACGGCATCTCATATCCCAAGGATGGGAGTGAGACAGAGACAGAGAGAGCGCGGTCGTGTGTTTGCCGCCGGAGTTGGAGTACCGCTACGAGCACATGGCGGTCCCGTCCGGTTCGCCCCGGTCCACAGGCCCTCTAAAGGGCCCGCCCGCACCACCGCCCACCCCGTCCCCGCACCAGCCTCCTCAGGACTCACAATCGGGCAAAATTAACAGGTCTGTTGTGCTGTTTGATCGCTATGCATTTGGCTGCCCCAAACTCTGCACTGCGTGCCACAAGAAGCTGCCTGTCCGGGGGAGGCTAAACGAACAGTTCCACATGTTGACAGCGGGGAAAATGACCTGCTAATTGAGGGACCCTTTCAGAAGGGCCCACGCCACACCAACCTCCTGCCCATCCGTGGCGTGGCGTGGCGGGGAGCGGCGGGGCGGCCGAGGAGGCAGCAGCCTCCATATGAGGTGTGGTGGGCAGCGCTGGAACTCGTCCGCGGCGAGCATGTGCGGCCCAGGACAGGCGGGACGGGACGGGACGGGGCGGCCCCTGGTCCAGCGGGGACCTGGAGGACAACGACCTGCCCTCCTCGTGCCCCACCCGGCCCCACCCCACCCCGCCCAGCGGCGCGGCGCGCTTCAAACAGGGCCCCGCCCCGCCCCGCCCCGCCCCGCTCGCTTCTTTCCTGTGAACAAGGCGTCCCTAGTGTGCCACACGTGTGTTTGTGTTTCGCATGTGTGTCACACGGCCTCGCACCGGCTCCGCCATTTGCACGTGGAGCGCTCAAAAAGAGGCGAAAATCGATCGGCCAGCCGGCTGACCAGACGAGGCTGACCTCCGCGACGAACTGCTCCTCAAGGCGGTTCGGCGGCCACCAGAACTGCCGTTGAGTGTGAGAGTGTGTGTGTGTTCATGACGATCCGACGCCACCCCCCGACACGCAACCCTCCGACCTCCACCGCCGCCGCGCTCCGCTCCAGCCAGCCCCCCCTCCCCTCCCCCCCGCGCATGCATGTGCGCACAACCTGGGTTTATCCGTTAAAAAATGCCTCGCGCACACATGTGCAACCACGACACACACGCACACACATGCCTCCGTGTGTTCCCGCGCGCCACAACCCCCTGCAGCATAGGCCAGCCAGCTGCGCGACTTTTACGGAGGAAGGGGAGGGAGGGAAGAGGAGGGAGGGTAAAGAGGGTGAGGGGGAGAGGGAGTTGTTTGTCCGCACCCTCCCTAAACGCGTCCGTTAATAACCAATCGCCTGTGTGGATGTATTTGGCGGCAGCGCTAACGGCCAAGGTTGCCGCGCGCCCGTCTTGTCGCCAAGTGGGGCCAACACACTGCGCCGCCGCTGCGCACACATCTTGTGATTGGTTTGGGGACAACCCCATTCAAATGATCGTCAACAAGGCAAGCCTGCTGCTGCTGCTGCTGCCAGCCGGCCCGGCCCCCGGCCCTCTCGCCCCGGGCCAGCTGCGCGCCACCACCACCCCGGCCCGGATGGGGTTCGCAGGGCGGAGCGGAGGGGCCCAACAGTCGCAGCCTTGTGTCCAGCCGAACCGCCCCGTGAGCGGCCTACGCCACGCCACGCCGCGCCGCGCCGCGCCGCGCCGCGCCGCGCCCGGCCACATGTCGCCCAGTGCCAGAGTGCCAGAGCCTGTACGCCGCAGCGTCAAGGAGGGAACCAGAGGCAACCCGGAAACATCTGACGTACATAGTACGGGCCGGCCGGTCTGGCGGCCCCGGCCCCGTCCCGCCACACACCCAGCTGGTGTGAACACGCTGTGAGGCCCGCTGCCACCCCGCCCCGCCCTGCCCCGCCCAGCCCGCGCTGCACCTGGGCCCGCCCGCCCTTTTTTAGCCAGTAAGCCAGTCGCTTCCTGACAGGAGCAAAGCAGCAGCAGCAGCAGCAGCAGCAGCCGCCGCCGCCGGTTCTCAGAACAGTTTTCAGTTATTTGAAGAAGCGCTCAGCAATGTAAATGCGTGTCAGAAGAAAGATGGATTGTCGGTGACTTACGCCCGTTTGGCGTGTTCAAGAGAAGTTTTTCAGGCAAATGAGGGACGCGCGTGCGGTTCGCTAATTGATTACTCTTGTTTAGACTGATGGTTTGACGACAAACAACGATAAATGACGTTTCGGTAGAAACAAAGCGCGTCTTGTAAAACGCAAAAGTCAGTCGTCCGTTTATGTGGCCCATTTGCAGCGGACTGAGCTGAGCTGCGTCCGTTCCGATAGACGCAGGCACCAGCAGGTGAACTGAACCCTTTCTTTCCTCCCCTAACAGACACACAAAGGCGCCAAATGTTTTAGCCCAACGGCCGGGCGGGTGTGGGGGAAGGCCAGCCTGCTGCGGTGGTGAGGAGGGGGTTGGATGGCCATGCCGGCGCGACAGAGACAGCTGTTGTCGCCTCTGGTCTACACACACCGCCAAACGGCGCCTATCGGGCTTCAACTTCCTGCGGAATAGATAACTCCGAAGCTCGTCCGCACAACTTCTCATCGGCAACACACGGCGCGGCGGGGCGGCGGGGCGGCGGCGCCATCCACGCAAGCCCGCCGCTGACAGTAACCACCACGTGAGCACTGCGCTAAGTCATGTGTTCAGAGAGGACGACGCATTGTTCTGCAACGAGGTGGTTACGACCCGGGCGGCCTCCTCCCAGCCACGTTACATACGGCCTACATCGCATGTTGTCGCCGTCTTCTGCCGAGCAGAAGAGGCTACATACACATGCAGCGCCGCCGGGGAAGTCCCGGTCGGGTAGGGGGAGGGTGCCTCCTAGTGGTCCTGTTGGCGCTGATTATGTTGTCGGTCGGGTTGATTAAGCTCTTGAGTCCCCGGAGCAGTGCAAACACACCGAGGAGGCGCACATGTCCACCCGGGCGGCGCGGGCGGCGCAGCGGCGGCACGGCGCGGGGGGTGAGACTATTTTGGCAGATGGGGTGCAAATGGTGCAACGCGTTCAGTTCCCATGTGAGTTGCTGCTGCTGCAGCGGCCTGCTGCTCCCAGGGGGCGGGGGAGGGGGGGGGGTATCGCGCGCGCCGTATCGGCTTTCACGCCGCCTGTTCATCAGCGTTCGACCAGTTGTCGCCGCGGTACGGCCGGACAGCCTGCTGTCGCTCACGTTCAAGTTTATACTCCTCTGAAAGACTGATACGAACTCTTCCTCGCGGCCGAGTTTATCGCCGCGTCACGTCGGATGAGTTCGCGGGCCGTTTATTGGAAAGCGTTTTAGTCCACGATGGCTATCTGTTTGATGAAGTCGTCAGGTCCTCCCATGACCCTCCCTCTCACCCCGGGCTGCCCCGGGCCCCGCGGGGGCGGAGGGAACGCCCCGCCACACCACGCCACGACGCGACCAGCGAACAGCAATCAGATTGAGAGTGGCTCGCCGCGCCCCGCCCCGCCCCGCCCCGCCCCGCCCCGCCCCGCCCCACCCCGCTGCACCTTCACATCTGCGAGCCAAACCTCCGTTGTTTGCTGTTCCCTCACTTCAACTGCTGAAGGGGGTAATAAACCATGACGAATCAGAGTTGAAGCTCAGCTCGTCCATTATGAGCGGGCTGGAGCAGGCCCGGCCCTGCCCGGCCCGGCCCGACCGAGTGACACAGTTGTGTGCGTGCAGCGCTGCGCAGCCTGGCGCAGCCCACCCCCTCGCCCCACCACACCACCGGCAATCTGCCATGCAAAGAGGGCGCATCGCGGGCTACTCCCATGTGTCCTCAGTGACAGTCACGCTCACGATAAAATGAGCACGTGTAACTTGGTCTTGACCTAGTTATACTTGAAACGTGGCTATAGAAAGCTGTATTTGAAAAGAGTAGGACGCAAGTACGCCCGGCTTATGCCCTGTGGATAGGGTAACCAGGTCTCGTGGGTAATTATATCACCTCCCACACTATTTTCAGTTCACCCCCTTCCCCCCTCACTCCCCATTCCTTCCTGCTGTCCGCCCCCTTCTTCTCCAAAAAATAACCACCCCACCCCCCCGACCCGCTCCCCGTTTCGCAGCTGCGCGGCTGCGCGGCCCATGGCACCGCTGGGCTGGGCCTGCTGTGCAGGATGCACGTGTTGCCCTGCCCGATGCAGCTGGGCGGCCGGGCGGGGCGGGGCGGGGCGGGGCCGTGCTGCCGGGCCTGAGGCGGCCCTCCCGCCGCTATGTGCTCAAGTGAGAAATGTAACCCAGCCAGAAAATATGAATATTAAGGGGCCGGGCCATATAACGCGCTTGGTAACGCGACGACCGCCTGTTAATTTTTATACTTTTGACCCTTTCTTTTCCTTCCTCCTCCTCCCGACGACGTGAGTCACAACATGACCGACTCGCAGAAAACAAACGAGCTAAAAATATTGTTGTTTGCGGGGAGGGTCCGGCCCCGCGCGGCCCGGCCGGCCGGAGCGACACCCGGCCGCAAACAACAACAACGAGCTCCGAGCGGTCGCAGAAAATAAGGCCCTCGAATCGGTTTGTAATTTGTCTGGGCTGCTGTGAGGGCGGCTGGCTGCGGCTGCTGACCGTCCAGCCCGGACACGTGCGTGGCCAGGCGGCTCCATTAGACCGGGGAGGGGGGGGGGAGCACTTGGACAGCCACGCCGAGCCGCCGCGGCGTGCACGTGGCCGCCCGCCTTTCTCACGCCCATTTGTGCTCGCTGCAATATGGTTTCGATCGCGACGGCGATCGCTGCCGCCGTATGACCCCGCTCTCCCTCCCTCCTCCCTCCCCCCGGTCTGTCTTGCCCGCAGCTCCCCTCCCCTCACCCCCTTCTCCACCACTGCACCTCCACGTCAGTGCACGTGTAAGTACCTGCGCTCCTCGGGTCGGGTCGGGCCGCGGCGGGCTTCATCGCACCGCCACCGCTACCCCATCACTCTCCATTGAATGACTCGGAAACAGTATCGAAACACTCGATGGGACCCCACACGCCTCGCCAGGCGGTGCCAGGCGGTCTCACGGGTGGGGGCCTCCTCCTGCCTCCTCCGCTCTGAGCCGCGCGCCCAGCGAGGCAGAGACAGGGGTGCGTTGCACATGCACATCTCATCTCATCTCGGTAGCCAGGCCAGACCGGGGTACACTAACCAGGGATAATCCCCACCGTCAACAACGCAAACTGCTGCAACACGCGGGGACAACACGCGCCGGCGGGAAACACAACAACGGAGAGATGACGGCGGCGCGGAGCGAGATGAGATGAGGAGTCACTGTGACTGTGTGGGAGAGGGCCGCCGCGGCAGCATATCCGCCGAGCCGCTGGGACCGGTGACATGCGGATCAAAGGAACAGCAGCGGAGAGAAAGCGGGCTCGCCTGCCTACTAGGCAACGCTGTGGCACGAGTGCGCAACTCCGTAGCGGTTGCCTATACAGACAGGCGAGCGGACGCAGATGCGCTGGCGCTGGCCGGCCATTCGCCACGGCCGTTTCGTACTTTACGGTGTTGGCAGTGAGAAGGCGAATGTATCTGCGAACGGTCGGTCGGATTCACCTCTCCAAAGCCTGGTGACATGGCTACGACGTCAATTAGGGGATGGAGTAGCTAACCCCCAAGCAGAGCAGGGTGAGAGAAAAGAGAGAGAGAGAGGCGCGTCCAGATTACGACGTGTGAGGGAGGGGAGGTCAGCCAGCGAGCCGTGTAGCGGGGCTGCGTGAGAACGAGCTCCGCTCCTCGGCAGCCCAGCGTGTTTTCACCAGCAGCAGAACCCCTGTTTTTGGAAGCAGCCCGCGGCACCCCTCCCCCTCTCCTGCGCGCTATTGTTGTCTTTTAATACACCCTTATCGTACAAGCCCTGACAAAAGTGCATCGCCCGGGCTGATGACCTGACCTATGGGTAGGGTATGGCCGTGAGGGACCCGTCAGGAGCGCGGGGCGCAATGGACGGCTCGGGGGCGCCAGGTGAGGCCAGGCCGGCGGCGTGGAGCCACCCGACCCTCGGCCGCCGTGGCGCAGTGTGGCAGGCTCTCCCCTGCTGCTGCACTCCTGGACGCGTCTGTCCTGTGAGCGAGAGAGAGAGAGGGAGGCGGGGCATGGCGGGGGCGGGCGGGGCGGGTCGCGTGGCGACTCGTGGGAACTTCCTCATCCCTCCCACGCGCCGTGCGACCCCGCCCCGCCCCGCCCCGCCCCCGCGGCCGGCACTCGCTCTCGCGCTGGTTTATTTTCGAATCATAAGCCGTCCTTTACATAAACGCCCGCACGCGTCCGCGGCAGCGAAAACACTAGTTTATAAATTGGCGGCGCAGCGCGCGCGCAGGGCGCCACTGCAACCGCCTGCTGCAGCCGCCGCCCCCGCGCGCCCGAGCCGAGCGCGCCAAGCGCCACGTGGCGACGACATTGTCGTCAAATCTACTAATCCAAATGACTCGCAGGGAGAGAGAGAGAGAGACCGTGTCGTCGCTCGCCCAATAATAATGCACTTAAAAGCGGAGTTGATTTCGTTTCAAAAGCCCGGACGACAACAATACCCGGGCTGATTCGCCGCCTCGCCCCGACCCCACACAGCAGCAGTACGACTCTAAAAGGCTTTCCTCGTCTCCGTTTCGCGCCGCCTGTCACACTTGCACCGTCCCGTCCGTCAACGCCGCCCCACCCCGCGTCCCGCCCAGCCAACATCACCGTCAGCAGTCGTCGCCCAGCATTAATTATTCGATATAGGCCAGGTCCCTCTCCTTACGTCCGCGCGCAGCGCCAGGGTGCGCCGCCCCACCACACCCCGCGAGCGCAGCGCCTGGCAGCGCCAGCGAGCCCCGCGGTGGGCGTCCCGACCGCGTCGGGCTCAAGCCTGCTGGTCATTGACCGCGCGCACACCTGCTAGAGCAAACCATCTGGTGAGTCAGTGAGCGCGGCCTGCCAGGAGGGGCAGCCATCTGGCTGGACAGGACAGGGGTGGACAGGACAGCAGGGCATACCTTGGCTGTCGTCCTGCCCCATGGCCTGCCATAAGGCCAATCACCGCGCAGAGCAGCGCTGAGCAGCGCTGAGCCGGGCGGGACGGCTGCGCGCGTCTATTGGCCTGATGGCGACCGGGCCGCGCCGCACCGCGCCGCCGCTGCGCCAGATGGCCGCGCGAAGCCCCAGCATTTCGTATGATAACTCGGCGGAACGCGTCGAACAAATGTCGCTCCGCTCTAAGTAAGTGGGAGAGAGAGAGAGAAAGCGCGCACTCCCGCGAGGCCCGCCGCGGAGCGCCACTGCGCCCATCCCCATTTGCAGGCGAATCAGCCTGAAATTAGATAGTCTAAAAGTGGTCCGCACCCTCGTGCGGCTGGCCATACCATACGCAGCGTCGCATTTTTGACAGGGTAGCCTCGTCCGCGTGTATTTGACTTGGCCCCCGTGGCGCTCACGAGGACAGCGGCCAATCACAGCCCGGCAGGTGGGTGCGCGGCGGGGCGCGGGGCCCTGGCCTGGGCCTATGGCCTTCCCCCACCGCTAGCCTCGCAGCACGCAGCTCCAGCTCAATGAATCGGGCTCGAAAATGAGCCGCATCCGCCGTCCAGCCCGTCCTGCCCTGCCCTCCTGCGCGCCGCCGCCGTCCCGAGCGCTGGAGAACAAGAAAGAGAAAAACCTAACCTGCGCGGGAGGGGAATGCCAGGCGATGAATGGACACGACTATCACGCAAACGGCTGTTACATTCCTATAAACGTCGCGACGCACTCATTTCTCTCCTGCAGATTCCCAGGCCACCGCCTGCCGCTGGGCTGGGCACGGCACGGCAGGACACGCTGCGCCTCCAGCCAGCACATTGTTTTCGCTGAGCCTGGACTTGAAATAATGAATGCTCCCTCGTTTCTTCCTCGTTTCTGGAGCAAACAGTATACTCTACGCTGAGCGGTCAGCACCAGCGTGAGCCGAGCGGCGGTGGCTGAATGGATGGAGATCACGCTAATGTCATCATCAGCGCTGCTCAGTGCAGCAGCGGCAGCAGCGGCCTTCAGGCTGGACCCGCCCTGGCCGGCCAGCAGATCTTCTTCTGCCAGCGGCGCGGCGCCCTCAAGTCCAGCCGCTGCCAAGAAAATTTCAATTTTTTTCCCCTCCACCTTCTTGCTGCGGTGCTCCGGCCCGGCCCAGCCCAGCTCGCTGCGCTGCGTTCACTTTACTTCTTTCCTCTCCGGCGCACAGCGGCGTGCTTCCTGCCGCAAGGTAAATTGCGGTCTTATTATTAAGACCAAAGAAGCGGCCATCGGACGGTAACGTACAGACGGTCCGTCTCGGTCCGCCCAGCCCGGCCTACAGGCTACACTCGCAGCAAACGAGATGGGATCGCGCCGCCCCGGCGCGGAACGTCACACGCGAGCGAGGCTGTAGACAGTTCATGGAGGATAGCGTTTCTTTTTTCCCCTGTTTTTATTTTTTCGGTGTCTCGCCCGAGCGCGGGCGCGTATTCTGATCGAAATCCGAGCGCACGGCTGGCCGCACCGCGGTGGTGTGATTTTCGCGGGCCCAGCTGGGAGCCGGGTCCGGTCCGCGCTGCGCTGGGCCGGCCGCGCCTGGGCCGCGCCGAGCCGAACGGGTCAATGCACCTGTCCGCCTGTCTGGCCGGGGCGGCCAGAGCGACGCCTCCGCGCCGCGAGGCTGCGCCGCGCGCCGCGCAGCACATCAGTCACACACGTCAGCCGACATATTCCGAAAAGCGCCTCCCCTCGCCCTGCTGTCTCTCTCCCACTCACGTGGGCTTAGCCGTATAGGCGCGAGAGAGACAGAGCAGACAGAGCGAGGAGGAGAGCGCTCTTCGGAAGAAGTCGGCAGGCGAGGCTCCCCATAGGGAAAGGGGGGAGAGGAGAGCAGAGGAGGAGAGGCTTGGTTGCGCTGGCGAGCAAAGCCGCCGCCCCCGCCGTGGCGCTCAAAACAATGAAAATCAAACAGACCTATAGGTACATACACACAAACAGCCCGCCGCAGAACTGCAATCCATAGGCAATTCTCAATTCTTTTCTCATGAAAAAATACACCTTTCAGTGATGAAGCCGAGGGGGACACAACTCTGAATTTTGATGTACACATTTGGTAAACTTTTGTGAATTTTTCTAAATTTTTGCTTGAGTTTAGCCTACATTTTGTAGATTTTACCTAATTTTCCTTAATTTTTCTGAATTTTCCTTCCCTTTTCTGAATTTTCTTCAATTCAAAATTTATCTAAATTTGCCTTAATTTTTCTGAATTTCTCAGAATTTTTCTGAATTACGAGGAGTACAAAAATTTCAGAGTTGTTTCCCCCGCTCGGAAGAAGCGCAGTATATGGCGTATAGTTCTTATTCCTGGCAGTGACCATAACGCTCATCACAATTATCTCGCGACGCACTTGCGTGCAGTGATTTCTTTTTTCTAAATTATTTTTCCCCGCCCTCGTCGCGTCTGGCTGGCTGCACCGCAGCGCAGCGGCCTGGCCCGGCCCGGCTCGGCACCGCCAGCGGCCGCCCATTCATGACTGCCATTCACTGCGGCGGCGCTGGCAGCCCGGGTCGGGGCCGGGGCCGGGGCCGCGGCGGGGAGCGGGCGGGCGGGAGCACATCCAGGGTCACGCGTAACGCACGGCAGCGTCACGATAAGGCGCCCACCGTCACCGCCGCGGCAACCGCACCGTTACACTCGGCGGCGCAGCGAGCGCGTCCCCATTCACATGCCCAGCCAGGCGCAGGCTCGCCTTTGGGACGGTGTCCAAAAAAGTTTGAAAAAAACAGGTGAGGCAGCGCAGAGCGCCAAACGGATGCACCTGATCTGATCAGGGCCTGCAGGCAGCCTGCTGGCGGCCTGGCCTGGCCCGGCCCGGCCACCGGCGGGGCGCGGCGGCACCTGCAGTCAAACAGGTGAAGGTGCGCCTAGCTCGGGCAGCAGGACGGGGGAGGGCAGGCCCAGGCCCGCAGGCCCGGTGGTGGCTGAATTTCCCTCCACCTGTGCAGTCTGCAGGCCGGGTCCCGCCCCGATATTAGGGCAGCCGGCCGTCGACAGGTGAGGAACACACACACACATGGCGCAGGTGGGGGTGGGCCCCCTTTGGCAGGTGTCAACGCCGTCATAGTCACACATACCGCGCCAATTACCGAGGCTACGTGAAGCGGCCTGGCCCTGGGCGCCTCGCCGCGCCGCTCCGCGCTATCCGCACACGACGCGGCGGATGCACCGCCAGCCGAGTGTGTAGATGCCGAAGAGATTCGGCGGCCGCGCGGCCGCCCCGGACAAACGACTTCTTCCACTACATCCTCCTCGCCTTCGCCAGCTTGCTGTTCCAACGAACGAAAACATCTGCCATGCACCAGCCTGCAGAGCCGACGCCGCTGCTGCTGCTCAGCTCACCCCCTTGAGGCTAGGCCACCTGTCTCTGCCGCGCCTGCTGCAAAGCACCTGTGGCCAGGGCGCGTCTCGCCCTCAAATATATGCAACTGTTTTAGGGGGTAATTACAGCAGAAGGTCGCCGCGCAGCAGATGGACGTCTTTCGCCGCCGCCAAGACGCTCCGTGGGAACAAAGGAGGTGGCCGTCGGCCGGCGAGGGTCGCGGCCAGGAGGACGGCGACGTGAGGGGGGAGGGGGAGCACGCAAAGCGCACACCCGTCAACGGTTTAGTGCCAGAATAGGGAGGGATTGCGTCTGCAGAGTACAGAGCAGGAGCTCTCTCCTCGCTCTGTTTTCCTCGCACCTATAAGACACACCCTACGAGTGCGAGGAGGGCGCTCTTCTAAATCAGTCTGCTGGGGGTACTTAGGCAACCCGTCGACAGCGGTGTGTGTACAGACAGCAGCGCCTAGGCGGAGGGGCGCCCCGTGCAGGTAGGCAACACGCCCGCGGGTCCGCGTGCTGTACAGTATACCCCCGGGGAGGACGGCCAGGGAGGAGGAGGAGGAGAGCTGCGGAGGAAAGAGGCGGAGGAGGGGGAGGGGGGAGCTGACGGGTTATTTGGGCGAGTGTAGGCGATCAGCTGCGCGGCCTGGTCGGGCCGGGCCGGGCCGGCGCGTACAATGAGGGGCGCTCAGGCCCGGCAGCTCTGCCAGCCCGCACGTGCCCGTCGCAGCTGCATGGTGTCGCGTCGGCGCGGCCCGGCGGCGCGGCCTGTCCCGGCCCGGGCACAGCTGCCCACATCACAGGGCCGACGCCAGCCGCCCGCCACGCCGCGCCACCACCACCGCCTGCCGTCGTCCCGTTCTGAGAAAGTGAAGCGCACCCCGCCCGGCCCCGCCCCGCCGTGTCCAAGCCTGACCGTCCACGCGCACGGCGGCGATCGCAAAACAAAACGACGTTCGTCAAAATAAGACCGATAGCACGACAAAAATGCGACAAGTCACCGCCGCCGCCGGCGCGGAAAGAGGGGCCCGACGAGCCGGCTGGCCTCGGCGCGAGCAGGACGGACATGTGCAGCTGTGGGTCAGGCGCGTCGCGCCGCGCCGCGGGCCGCCCCCCCAGCCCCGCTCCACAGCCTGCTGCTGCCTTTGATTTTTTTCCTGCGAAAAATAATCGAGTAGACGTTTCATGACGGCGCAGTAAGTACTACAGCGCGGTGTAGAGGGACGTAGGCGAGGTGCTGCTACTCCCGCTGTGCTTGCGCTTGGGTCGTTTCTTCCTTTCCTGCCCGTAATTGCCTTTGCTCACTAGTGGGCAATGGGCCGTATGATCGGTGCCGGACACCGTTCCGCTTCCTGTGCTCGGCCCGCCGCCCCGCCCGCCCGCTTCCGATACCTTTCCGCGCCGTTCCTCTTCCGTCGGCCCGGGCTGGCCCCGGGACGCGCGGCGCGGGGCTTCCATTCTGCTGTGCTGGGTCACACACGGGCTGCACCCCTGCTGGAAGCCCCCCGGCCCGCCGGCCCCGGCCCCGGCCTACATACCGTCGCACCCCGCGCTCCGCTACTCCGCATCATGTGCTGCTGCGTGGGACCGTGGCGGTGCGGCGGTGGGACAGCCCGCCCCGGCCCGCCCCGCTCTGCCTATATAGGTGGGGCGGGGCGGGGCAGCTTCCTGGTGGGTCTATCACCTGGCGCGCACACCGGCACCGTCACGTCCGCGCGACTAACATTCGTAATGCCCAAAGGGTTGAGGGGCGGGAGCCCCGCGAGCCGGCCAGGCCAGGCCCGCGCGCCCGACTGGCGCCGATACTTCTGCTTTGGGCAGCATAATTCTGGACGGAGGGACGCGCTGGTCGGGGCGGGACGGGACGGGACGCGCGGCGCCGTTTCGACTAGACGGTGGAATTTGGCTGGTCAGCAGCGACGGCGGGCGGCAAGCAGGCCGGGCCGGCGAGTCCCCCGTGGGAAAGGACGAACAGGGCGCCTGCCGCCGCCGCCGCCGCCAGCCTCGAGGAAACCGAACCGCACACAAACACCGTATCGCAAGGAAAAGAACAAAATGTGAGAGAGGCGAGGGTCGGCGCGGCGCGTTTTGAGGGAGTTGTGAGGGGGTACGGACGGACCCTTCACTTCACCCCGCCTGGCCAGCGCGGTCGCGTCGGGTCGGGCCGACATGCAGATTGAGTGACTTGCACAATCACTGCGAGGCGAGCAGCAGGGCAGGCCCAGCCAGGGCCAGCGGGGCAGGGCAGGGCAGGGCAGGACTGGGCCGCTACCGTGAGAACCCTCCGCCAGCCTCCATGCAAAGCACCTGGCCGGCCCGGCCCGGCCCGGCCGCGCCGCGCTACAACCTGCCACCGAACACCGTGGGCTGGGCGCGGGCAGGCGGGCGACGCAACCCTTCCATGCGACCCGAACCACCCCCACGGCAGCCTTCAAGACGCGATGAAATGAAAAAGAAATGCATTCTATTATCTGATACAGGTTCATAACGGCGGCTTCTAGGAGCTAAACGTACGTACTGTAATCCGGTCCAAGTCAGAGCATAGAAGCGGGAAGACGGTATAAAATAAAATAAAAAGCCCCCCAAGCGTGCCTCGCGCAATGTAAAGGTTAAAAAAAAATACAAAAAAATCTATCATCGTGGGAATCACATTTTTTTCGCGCCTTCGGCGGCACGATATGGCTGGAAAACTGCCGCGGCTGGAGCTGCCAATCCAAGACTTGGTCGCGTGAATAGGTCAGGACCTGGACAGACAGGGCTAAGCGGGTCGCACTGCAGCCTGGACTTTATGCAGGCGGCCACGTGCTGCCTGATTGGAGCAGGATGCGGGAGCCAGCAGGCTGCGGCCGCCCCGGGGCCCGCCGCGCCGGGAGAAGCGGAGAGGAAGGAGCCAGGGAAACGTCATTGAGGGTCGTTAGGGCTGGGCTGAGTGAATGTCGTACATTTCTCCGGCCATTAGAATTGTTATTCCTAGAGGCCACATCGCATCGCGCCGCGCCCTCAGCAAGCGGGAGCGAGGCTGTGCGGCAGCAGCTGCATCGCAGTGTACAACAGCAGTACGTAGTTCTGCTCCCGCCAAAAACCTCCTTCGTAACGGTTGCGAGCGCGGCCAGGGCGAGCGCTTCCTCGACCACAATGAGGGAGACGAGAGGAGGAGGAGGTCCCCTTCTCCGCGGCCGCGGGCCGGACTCCTCTCCCGCCGCTCCGCTATCAAACACGAGCTGCTGCTTCGCGCGAATCCCAGGCCCAGGCCCGGGCCGGCTGCTGTAGCGAGCAGGATATCAGGGAAATTCAGCCAAGCCGGCCGCGGGCGCGGGGGAGGAACCTCTCTCAAGGCCCAACGCCTCGTGTAGTGCGACGGACCGCGCCGCGAGCCGAGGTTATCTGCTCTCCGTCGGCTGTGGCGAAGGGAGACGCGCGCGGGGACGTGCAGGACGAGCCAGGAAGGGAGAGGGAGGGCCATGTCACTTCCTCTGCGATTGTGAAAGGTCCCGCTGGACCCGTATTGCGTAAGTCCTCCTCGCCCCGCCCCGCCCCGCCTCGCCCGGCCGTATCGCGAGCTGCACGTGGTCAGGCGCGGTCGGCGGACGCGGGCGGGGCGGTCGCGTGGAGGTCAGGGAATCAGTTGATATCAACGAGACGTGACTCGCAGCTCCGAGCAGAAATACCTTCGAAAAGTAGTACCCGCGGCAGACGAACAGGAAGCGGAAACGTTCTGTAATGCATAAGCGGCGGCTGCTCGCAGCTCCGACCCCCGCGCAGGTGGAGCGCGGAGGTGTTGTTGTCGGTGTGTTTGTGTGGGTGGGTGGATGAGAGCAGGGAGTCGTCTCATTCAACTGCGCCGCAATTTCGTCACACCTTAATGCATGCTCCTTTTCACGGTGTGACCCCGCGGCCCGCCGCACCCCGCACCGCGAGCCCCGGCCCCGGCCCCGGCCGTCTCGCTCCGCGGCCGCTAACGGACTGCTAAGAACGGGCCGCGCACTCCTCCAACCCCCGCAAGACGTTGCAGTGCAGTGTGTGCAGGAGGGGCCATAACGCAAGATAAAAAATCAACAGTTTCACTAATCCAATATCTTATGTTTCTCATATCCCTCAGTAAAAGAAAAACAGAAAAAGAAAAAACTTTCATACGCCAGGAGGCAGCGCTGCATTTTTTACTTTTTTTTTTACAGCCGCGTACGGTGCTTGCGCAGCTCCCGCAAGGTCGCGTTGCCCCCTTCCCCATCCCCACCCCTGTCGTCTCACATTTGGTCCAGCGGCAGCAGCCCGTATGTCGTCATCCTGCCCCAATAAAGAGAGTGGAGGGGAGGGTTGGTGGGAACTCCAACCCCTCCTGCCCCTCCCTTCTCCCCCCCCCTCCTCACACACACAAAAAAAAGGTTTCCCACGGCGTGATTAGACGGCCCGGCCGCGGGCGGCGACTCCTCGAGGCGGAGCTCCTTATCAATCACACGGTGCGGGACCAGACCGGGGGAACCGCGACAGCTGCCCGCTCACGGCCAGGGTCTACTGCCGGGGACGGCCACGACCCGGACCGGGCCACCGGTGCCGTCCTCGATCTTGGCGGGAAGGACGATGAGCGTGAAGCCCTTGGGCGGCAGTGCGGTGGTGCGGAGGTCCAGGTTCTCCAGGTTGAAGGCGTTGACGGCGGCGAGCGCGCGGTGTGCGAGGGGCGCGTGGTCGCCCGCCTTGCCCGGGTCCACCGAGGGCGTGTCGACGCCGACGCCGGCGACGCGCCGCTCGGCGAGTGCGCGCGCCAGCTCGGGCGACAGCGACGGGAAGCTGAGGTGCTCGGTGTCGTTGCTGGCGCGGTCCTCGGTCGGCACGCCAAAGTACGCCCGCCGATCGGCGTACTTGTCGGCCCACCCGAAGCGCAGAAGGACGACGCTGGCCTCGGCCACGCGTCCGTGCTGCGCCTCCCACTCCTCGAGCGCGTCCACGCCCAGGAACAGGTCGCGGTTGGCGGCCGCCGCGACGGACGCGTCGATCAGCACGCCGGGCGCGATCAGGCGCTCCAGGGGGATCTCGTGCAGCTGGGGGAGCAACGCAAAGAGGCGGTAGTTTCACGCGCTGGGGTGCGAGGGCGCGCAGGCAGGCAGCGCAGCCGCGCAGCCCTGGTCAGTCAACACCTTGGCTCGAGACTCACCTTCCACCCGGTCTCGTTGAAGTGGTAGGGCGCGTCGATGTGCGTGCCGAGGTGCTCCGCCATGCAGAACTCATTGAAGGCGACCCAGCCGTTGTCGGCCCACGGCTCGGCCTGGGCGACGCGCAGCGTGAAGTTGAAGCCGCGCGCCCCGGGCCAGTTCTGCGCGAGGGCGTTCAGCGGGTGCGTCAGATCGAGAGGGCCGTGGAAGGACTCGGCGGGCGATGGGGCCGGGCCGCACAGCGCCGGCACGGGGCAGGCCAGCGCGGCCAGCACCAGGGTCCAGGGCACCAGCATCCCGCTGTTAGTTATGAACTGGCTCGCTGCTCGCCGGTGCAACGCCTCTTGAGGACTGAACTCCGCCACTGGAGGCTGAGGCCTAGGTCGCCCGCGCACAGCCTCACCCCCGGCCCCCGCCCCCGCCCGCGCTTATCCCCGCGCCGGCGATGACGGGGGGCGGCTCTGTACGACCCGGCGGCGGCAGCGTTGGACCCGGGCCGGGCGCGAATAACCACCGCCGACTTATCAGGCGGCGTATGGGAAAGGGAACGTGAGAAGGTCGCAGCGCAGTGCGGCGAACAGCAACAGTCTGCTCGCGCGGGGAGGTGCAGGTCCCAGGTCCCTCCTCGTAGCCCCCGCGGCCACCGCGGCCCACGCCAATGACGCCGTGAGGGATGGCCGCGGCGGGCGACGGGGCGTCAGGCGGCCGTATATCTCCGCAACCTCCGCCGCGACGCCGCGGGGGGACCCGCGAAGCAGTGCGAAGAGAAATGGGGCCTAAACGACCAATTACGACTTGAAAACACGGCGATTTGGCTCAACTCCGCCGCGGCAAAACAGCAGCCGGGCTTGGCGCCGATGAAAAGCGAATAGAGCGTGGCTGCTGCTGCTCCAGGACTCGCGGCCCCGCGAAATAGAGTGTAAGTGAAAGAGTGAAGGAGCGAGTGAGTGAGTGAGTGAGTGAGTGAGTGAGTGAGTGAGTGAGTGAGTGAGTGAGTGAGTGAGTGAGTGAGTGAGTGAGTGAGTGAGTGAGTGAGAGAGTGAGTGAGAGAGAGAGAGAAAGGCAGGCTTGCAAATTGGTCGGTGGCGCGAAGCAATTTCGGCTCGTCATTATGCAGATGCGGAATGAAATCATGATAATGTGAGATAAACGCAGGGTGAATGCGGAGCCGGGGAGGGACCACCCAAAGGGTTCCAACGCCAACATCATTCCCGAATTACTGTAAACCGCAGCAGACAAATGCAGACATATCCACACTCCTTATTCCGCTGGAGAAGGGAGAGAGGGGGGCCGTTCGTTCAAAGACAGTTTTGTGTGTCGGTCGAGTCGTTATGAACCCCGGTTGAAGGCTGGCCTCAGCCCCACGACGTCTCTAGCGTGCAACTCCATGGGGGTCGCCTGGGTGGTCAGCGGCCCGGGGCAGGGCGGGGCGCGGGGCACACCCGGCACACTGACCAATCGCAACGCCGCCGGGAGAACATTCGAAAATATCGCCGCGCCACCTCCGGCTCGTTATTTCAAACAAATTATTATGGAGATATTTCGCCGACACACGGGCGGTCCCGGTCCCGCATGGTCCCGCATGGTCCCGCACGCCACCGAGAAGTTGAGGTTCGCCTGCTGGACGGTCCGCAGCAGATCGGCGAGTCGCGTGGCAAATTGAGATGTACCACGCATCTCTACACGGTCCACCGAGCAGTCCACTCTATTTCCGAAACGGTCAGTCGCGGCCGAAGCAAAACAAAACGAAACTTTGCGAGACCACCTCTCGACGGAAGTCCCCTGTCAACGCGTGGCGAGTGAGTTTTTGCCCGGCCCGGCCCGGCCCGGCGGAGCGGCCGGCGGCAGCAGCACTCGGGCGGACGCATTGTCTTGTCCTCCTCGACTTTGAATGGTCTTCCTGAAGGTCGCTGCAGTGGGAGTAGTTTGTAGTTTGTGATTTAGTTGTTATGCGCGTGTCGGCAGACACGATTCGACACGCAAACCCGCGTCACGAGGCTCGCCGCGCTGCACAAACACGGCGCATAAAAACAAGCGCCTCGTATCATAACCATCATCCTGCACGAACAACGCGGATATTGTCTGTCGTGTTACGAGTTCATCGAACACCATCCACCATCCACCCCCGACCCCAACCCCCATCTCTGTAAAAGCCACGGCTTATTTCCACAAACAGAGCGGTCGAGTTTTACGAGTCCCTTCCGGCCGAGACAACACACAATAAATAGACACTTAGGAACTCTACTCGTCCGGAGCGGGGCCGGGCGGTCCCCTGCGGTCCCTGACCCCATCGGCTATCGGCAGGCAGTACAGGCTCAGGCCACAGGCACCCCTCTCCCTGCTCTGCCTCCGCTCCGCTGCTGTACCGCCCAAGGACAATATATAGAATGGACCCGGAATGGCCTATCCCCGCTGTAGTGGCTTTACAACCCCGCGTGTCATACCTCCGTTGACAGACCGACCGTCGCTTCGGCTGCATTCGGCGAGACTTCGGCAGCTTCGGCAGCGGCTTCGGGCCCGCCAGGGTCCCCATCCCACTAGGCTGGGGAGGAGGGCACGAGAGGCCCCGCTGACGGATGGCCCGAACGCCTGCCGAAGCTATCCCGAGAGCGGCCGAAGCGACGGTCGGTCTGTCAACGGGTCTCTGACGAGAGGCTTGTAAAGCCACGCGGAATCGGAGGCATTCAGGGTCCATCTTATATATCGTCCTTGGTACCGCCATTAGATATAATTACTCCTTACGTGATTTGCTCACTATGGCAGGGCGGGCAGGGCAGGAGGCCGCTCACCAGCGCGCCGCGCCGCGCAGCTCACCGCCGCGGCTCACCTGCTCCGCAGGCATGCGCACTAATGGTAATGGCACACCTGCCCCTGCCCTGCTGCCCTGCCCTGCCCTGCCCTGCCCCACCGCCTAACGCGCTGCATGCCTAAATTCCTTCATGACGACTCGGATACAAATCCGCGCAGGCCTCTCGGCAGCCATGACCGCAAACGGACTCACACTCACTCACTCATATACTCTCTCTCTCGCTCTTACACACACACACACACATCCGCACACAGAGGCGCGCGCGCGCAGAGCCCTACTTTACTTTCCTCGCATAAGATTCATCAGCGAGGCCGTTAGCTTCGTCACACGGCACCGCGCGCACAAGACGGACGCAGTTTTGGTTGGAACAACTCGGAACAACTCGGTGCTTCTCCCCTCTCTGCCCCCATTCCCCCTCCCCTCAACTTGTGGTAGCAGGAGGCCGTTTACATTAGCGGGCTGAAGTATTTATGCGGCGGGGGCACACGTTTTCGAGCGGGCCAGGACGATGCAGGGTTACTTGTGCGCCTGGCTGTCAGGCCACTCGGTGGCAGGAGTGTACCGATGTTGCCTGTCGCGCAGGCGAGCGGAGCGGTGCTCGATCTCGCCCGCCCCCGCCGACAGCTCTCGGTCCTGGTCAGCGCATAGCATTCGCTGCATGCGCCTGCCAGAACCGCCAGAACCACCCTGCTCCTACAGATTCCAGGGCGGCGGCGCGGCGACGACGCGGCGGTATCTATAAACGCAAAAGAAAATGAACGCGAATAGGGGGTTCAGATTTCAATAGGGCCGCCCTCCCCTCGGAGTCCAGGCCCGGGTGGACCGGGACTGGACACACGGTGGTGTGTATGTATGGGTTCCGGTGAAGACTTTGGCCGCAAAGACGCTGGCGGCACGAAGTGACACGCGTGTGAATGTCTGCATTAGGGTGGGGGCGGGGCGGGCCGGGCCGGGCTGGGGCGCACACCTGAGGCAGCACCGTATCAATGGGTGACGACCCGTTCCTGGAAGCGAGAGGGGCCCCTTTGCCTAAATCCATTTACCGCATTCTGCAGCAACAGGCCCAGCCCCGCCCGTTGAACGGAATCACGCACTGGTCGACGTGCAGTAGCGTATTACCGTACTACCTGTGTGAGCGCAAAGAACCTTTTGCGAGCGCCGAGCGGGGCCTTTGCAGAGCGCGACCTAGCATATATTTATCTCACTCTAGACTAATGCCGGCGGGAAAGATAGTAAACAGCTCTTAGGCCGCTATTAAAAGCAAAGGTTAATATCTTAATAAAGTACGAACTCCGAAGCGGAGTTTTTTTTAATACACCTCGAGACCAATCTGCGTATACATACGGAACTGGTCACTTCGAAAAAAAATGTACTAGAGAAAAGGCAAAGACTCTCGCAGCCAAGCAAACGGACAAATATGGGATGTTTTCGTGTAAACAGCTCTTGCGTCCCCGCCGTCCCTACAGGATTTGTTTTCTCCGGGCCCATCGGGCCCCATTGTCGCCGCCCGGCCGCGCCCTTTGTCCGGCTTTTGGTAAACTCAAAGGAACCTTTTCTGTCGGTTTTCGGAAGGACGGCGCTGCTTGGCCTGACCATTGGGTTGTCAAGTGCCCCCGCGCCCGCGGAGCACGGGGGCGGTGAGGGGGCGGGGGCGGGGCGGGTGAGGGGGCGGGGGCGGGGCGGGGGCGGGGCGGCCCGGGGCGGCGCGGGGGCAGCGTCGAGGCGGCCCGGGACTCTTTGGCCGACGCGCCCATTGCGTTGGGCAAGCGGAGCAATTGAGAAGCGAGGGCGGAGGCCTCTTTCGCCCAGATGCTGCCGATTTGTAAGAAACGGGCGTCTACGAAGATTGGGCAGATGAGAGACCCCCACCCAAATGGCACCCACTTGCCGCGGGGTCTATACGCAGTCAGAAAAGCTCTTACCAAACGCACGCGAAACCATTCAAATCGCTCTTCTTGCTAACCAGGCGCAGTGCAGGCCGTGAGCGCGTTACTTGCGGTTCGGCCCGGCCCGGCCAAGGCCATAACGTGCGGCGTTATGACAAGCCAGTGACCGCGCGGACGTGGGGTGTGAATCTCCCGCGATTTATGGCTCGTATAATTGCTATCAGAGTACCCGGTGGCGAGAGGCCCGGCCGGCCGGCCCCACGCCATTTCACCGGCTAAATTATTTTCCGTCCACTTTGCGAATTCATAACGCCCCTCTCTCCAACCCCCCTCGCGAGCAAAAGCGTCCCTGCTCAGTCGTGTAAGTTATGGTGAATCGGGTGTAACGGCACGACCGCGGCGACACGACACGATACACGCCCGTGTCGCCCCGGGAGATTTGTTGAGTGGAAAATTCCGGGGCAGAGCGAGAAAATGCACCGGACCTCGTGAGTGTGCCAACGTCTACTGTACGGCAAGTCCGCGAAACGCGTCCGTCCGACATAACAGACTGCACTATTGAGAGCTCAACACCTCTGCTGTCACACGAGCCCCGCCCCGCCCCGCCCCGCCCCGCCACACCGTGCCGATCGGCTCGGGTTCCGTAATTGTTGTTGTCGACAATATGTCGCAACGCATCCATCAGCCGGGCCGGGCCGTCGGGTCGGGCGCCACGTACATTGCACCCACTCGAGCGTGCAGCAGCAGCGGCAGAGCAGCATGCAAAAGACCGAAGTAAAACCGCCTCAACGCCGGGGCCGGGACCCGCGAGTTACGACGCAAAGGCCGGCAAAATGGATGGCGGCGACGAGGAGGGCCGGGTGGGGCCGGGTGGGGCCGGGTGGGGCCGGGCGGGGGCGGTAAGCGTTTTATTGAAGGCCCAGTATGTGTTCGCGGAATGTGGCAGCAGCGGGCGCGCGGGGCGCGCGGGGCGCGCGGGCCGCTCTCCAGTGAATGAGGCGAACAGGACGCCCCGCCCCGCCCCGCCGGCCCGGGTCCTCGTCGACGGGGTCAACCTCGGCGTGGGCAAGCGGCACACCTGGCGAGGAGCGTAGCGCACACTGTATGGCGCAAAAGCAGTCTCTGCGATGGGCGCTTAAGATATGCTTTTCTTTTCTTTTTTTTCTCTCTCCGTCTCCCTCTCTCCTACTTTTTGTCAGCGACCCCCGCCTTATCCTTGTCGACGACACGCCATCACGGCGAAAAGGAAAATCGCGACATGTGCGTCCTATACAAGTTGACCGCGTTGCATGCCGTGGGCAGGGAGGGCAGCTGCAGCACTGCAGCTGCAACAGCTGCTGCATTGTCGCGGCCCCAACACTTGGCGGCGGCGCGTAGGAACATATCGACGGCTCGGCTCGGAGCGGCGCTCGGCTCGCATTGACCCACTTCACTCGGCGCCGATTAATTAACTCGTCACGTCCCGCCCCGCTATACTGCATACATCAGCGCCGGCGCCACCAGGTACAAACGCATCGCGGCGACCGGAGGGGAGGGGGGGGGTACGCGCGGTATAATGGTTGGGGGTGGGTGCTCACCCCGGGCAGGCAAGGGGGGGGGGGGGGGGTACAGTACGCAGTACGCGGGCCAGGCAGGACAGGACCCAGCCAGGGCAGGGCGGGGCGCGGCCGGGGAGGAGGAGTTTCCCAGCTGATTGTGAATCACGCGCGCGCGCGGGCGCGGCAGGGTTCCTGTGGGACTTTCACACGGGCCACCTTCCTGTGAGACGCCTCATCCCCGCCGCTTCTCATGGCGCGCGGTGCGACCCGCTGTGGCGGGGACAGGTCGGCACCAGGCACCAGGCACGAGGACGACGCGCGACGGCCAGGAGGTGCCTGACCCGGGCCGGGCCGCGGGCGGCCGCGGGCCTCCTGCTGCACCTCACCGACGGCGAGCACGACGGCGATGCGACCCTCTGATTCCGAAGATCGCTCTCCCGCTTCGTCCTCGTCGCACTCATGGGGCACTGCCCTCCCCAACATGGAACACCGCCATGAGTGCGACAAGGACGGAGGTACGAGAGCGGTCTTCGGAATCAGACGCGGCTGTCCCGCTCTCGTGGCTTATGGACGCCCCCGCCTTCGCTCTCCCCCCCCCCTCCCACACGCCCCTCCGCCTCTCCCCCGGGCTAGAGAGCAGCATCTAAAACGAATCAGTGGTGAGAATGTTGACGAGCCCGGCGGGGCGGGGCAGGAGAGGGGGTCGCAGGCTCACTACACCTGTGCCGCTTCATTCATGCGATGATGTCCGCGCGCCGCGCCCCGCGCTGATGCCCTGCACCTGCCAGCCAGCGCGCTCCCCACCCCGCCCCGCCCCGCCCCGCCCCGCCCGGCCCAGCCGACCCGAACGACGAGCCGAGTTATTGTGAGATTTTTCACACGAGTCGACTCCCATCCCATCCCGTCCCGTCCCGTCCCGCTGGCCCGGCGGCCGCTCGCGGTGTGCCCCGCCGGCACCACGGCCCCACCCCGCGCCGCCCCGCGCCGTGCAGGTGTCGCAGCGGCCGCCGCTTCCGCCGGATTAAACCAACACCCCGGCCACACGGCCCCGCCTCAGGGCGAGTTGAGGCTGCGGCCCTGCTGCGGACAGATATCACCCCGACACCGCACGTCAGATGTTCCGAATTCCTCGCAGCCGTGCTGCAGCGGAGGGCCACCCGGACTGCTGCTGCAGCGCGGCGGGGCAGGGCGGGGTGCGGGGCTCACCGGGGGGCTTAAATAGGTGCGGTGATTGTCGCGCCCCGTGTGGGAGTCCTCTCACGCCTGCCACCCCCCCCCCCCCCCCCCCCCCCCCTCCCCCTCCGCCCCGCAGCAGCGCTCACCCACGGCGGCGCGGACACGTTCCGGCGCCTTTCCGGTTCTCACACGTGTACTTCCGCCGCGCCCCACCGCCCTCCCCGCCCCGCCCAGCGCCCCCGAGTCCCATGGCGCGTCAGCAGGGCCATTCATGACCACGGGGCCGTAGGGACGCGTAGGGCCTGCTTGACAACACTGCCCCCCGCGGACACGTGCCGCCGCAACACACAGTGCCACGCGGTCGGTCGCCGCCGGCCAGCATCCGTCCGCGTCGGTGTCCTGTCCGTTCGTGACGTCCCGCCTGTCCTTTTACGCGTATGAAGCCGCGAGTCCTCTATGAATGGAGCGCGTTATCAGCGAGCTGTGCGTGCGCATTGAATCAAGGCAAAACGTTATCGGCCGCCCCGCGGGGTGGTATTATGGACTCATGGCTGGACTGAATGGGCGCCACCAAGGCCGGGCCGGGCCGGGCGGGGCCGGCGGCGGCGTGCCGATAGTGCGGGGTCAGCGGCAGCAGTGCAGCGGCGGCGGCGTAGCGGCGTATCAGAGGCACTGCTTCATCAATCAACCCGGCCGCCACACCACAGGCCTGATTACCCCGCGCCGGCCCGGCCCCGGCCCCGGCCCCGGCCCCGGCGGGGTCCGAGAGCCATCCCCTCTAAGATTACACCCTGTCGACGCGATGCACACAGACACCACAAAAACCAAACACACGGCCCTCGCCCTCCCTGCCCGACGCACTTCAGATGTCTATTTTCACAATAACAAAGGGCCCAACACAGCCACACACACGCAGCAGGCTCGCTCGCTCCCAGAGCGGCTCTCACGGTGCGCCCCAGAGCGGGTTGAGGGAGGGTTGAGCCGCCCGGCCGGGCCCCGCGCCCCGCGCGCCCAGCTGGCTCGATTACACTCACGGCGATAAAGACGTATCGGGCGACACTTGTCGTTCCACAGCAGATAAGCGCCGACCGACAGTCGCAAGTCGTAAAACCTTTGGATATCCTCGGGGGAAGTGGATCCTTGGCGGAGCGGGGCGGGGGCGGGGGGCGCCTCAGACCTCCACTCAGAGCGGTCCCGCAATGCCCCGTGCCCCGCCCCGCCATCGCCCCTGAAGTCTCTGCCCTGTGGTTGAAGTCCCTGCCGTCTCTCCTGCAAAAGCGGCCGCCGCCGCCTGTGTGGGAGGAGAGGCGGCGGCCGGGCCAGCCCTGCAGGCCGATTATAGAGGGAGACAGAGAGAGGCCGCGGTGAGCGCCATCCTGCGCGGTGCGAGAGAGAGAAAGAGAGAGCGAGAGAAGCCGGAGGAGAAAAGATACGCCCCGCAGCCGCTCTCCCGCCCGGGCCCGGCCGCTCGAACTTTACCTCTTGGTCGTGTCGTGGGGCCGACTGTCATTTTCGGTAAACGGTTTCGCCGACGTCGCCGGGCCGGCGCCCTACCCAGCTCTTGGCCAACGCGACGTGACGGTATGGCACGACGTGAAGCTGCGGCTCGCCCCGCCAGGCCCCGCCCGGCCCCGCGGGCCTCGCTTCCCCGCAGACAATCCGTCTCATTTTCCCCGAGGCTGCACCGCACAGCACCGCGGCGGCGGCGAGGCAGTGCGGCTGCGGGGCCTGCGGGGCCGCGGCACGGTAGCAGCCCGGAGCCCAAACGCCCCCAGTGTTGCCGAATAAGTGGGCAAAAAAATCTCACGAATACACTGGAGTGAGAGGATATCTTTGTCTGCCCTATGGTGAGAAATTGTTCATTTTTTCATGAAAGATTTCGAGCAATGGCAATATCAGACTGTGAATTTTTAAGAACTGCGTATCGACTTCGAATTGCATGACAAGGAATAGCAAGATTAAGACGTCGACGTCGTACATGTACGTGATGTTTTGTAGATGAAAGATACAGAATGCACCGCACATTAACAAGCATTTTCACAGACTCCTGCTTGGTGCCCAGTGGGCAAAACATAGTATCGCAGGCAGAACTTGCGCAGGTACCCAGTCTGCCACACAGAGGTGTATTCGTTGTTTTTTGTTGCCGACATTTCCGGCAACATAGGACGGCCTGAGGGGAAAACAACTCTGAATTTTGGTGTACAAATTTTGTGATGGGGGGGGGGTGACATTTTGCTTGTGTTTTTTTCTGGAATTCTGTGAAACTTGGTTCATTTTTGTTAATTTTCCTGTATTTTCCCTGAACTTTGCCGAATTTTTATGATTTTTCCTGACTTCTGAATTTTTCCTTATTTTTTTACTCGTTCTTTACCACTTACATCACTTTCGTGGTGACAAGAACGAGTATTGTCAAGAGTAAGGTGTCACACTTTTTATGAAGCCGTTTTGACCACAGAACTCACTACACCCACAAACATGGGGATAGTACCATTCTAAAGCGGAAACGCTGGGCATGTTACCAAGTATGAACTATTTTTCGAGTTTAATTGTAAAATTTCGAGATCTCTTAACAAATTTTGCGTGTTTTCATTCTAAGTCCGCGTCCTCAGCTTCTCTGGCCATTCTGGGAAATGTATTTCGAAGGCACGGGAATGCATCATTTTAGCATATTTGAAATCGGCAGCCTTAAATGAATATGGTTTATTACGATGATTTATGTCACTTCCATAGCATTTTAAAAAGATCACTTAACGATCTACCAGAAATATTCTAAGTCCCGTGTCGGTGGAATGGTACGTGAGGTTAGGGCTAGGGCGCAGCTGTGCTGCCATCTGTGGCTCGCGACGGTAACTACTTCACGGGCCGCGCGTAGTACAAATCGTAACTCTGAGATGAAAGTGCGGACGTGCGGACAGTGGTTTGCAAGTAAAGAACGAGTTTCCCACTTCACACGGAATTCATTTCGTGTTTATAGTTTCTCTTGTTCTGAATTTCTCTAAATTTTTCTGATATACGAGGTGTTCAAAAATTTCAGAGTTGAGTCCCTCTCTGGATGTCTCTCCCCCCCCCCCCCCCCGGCAAGTCGACGACACCCTTTGTCCTGAGAGTACTGTTCCACCAACAATAATTTCCCAGCTCGGTGCCGGTAGTCGAGTCGTCGGCGAGTGTGTATAGTCGCGGTGCGGTGCGGAGCGGAGCAGAGATGCTGCAGCCGAGATGCTGCGCGCCTGATGCTGCTGGTTTTACCCAATAACTCCTCCCACCCGCCGTGCGCGCTGGCGTGCAGCGCGGTGCAGAGCGGTGCAGCGCGCCCCTGTCGTGGTTATCGCGGCTCAGTGCGTAAACCTCTCAGGTGCGCTGAGCGCGGCGGCGCTACACCGCCAAGGCAACACTACATGTATATGTGTTTTGAGCAGCACACAAACCCCTGCGGTGCGACGGTCGGACAGTCTCTCTCTCTCTTTCGTGTTATTTTTGTTCCTCTTTTTCGTTAGGCCCGGCGGCGGCGGCGGGGCCGGGCCGAGCGCATCGCCTCATTACCGTAATGCCACCGAGGCACGCGCGTGCAGCAGCAGCGTGCAGCTGCCGATATTAAAACAGCGCGTTCCGGCCCGGTCCGTTCGGCTACCTGTGTACGCGGCGCATCATCTTTATTTGGCCCCGGAGGCCGGACCAGGCCGGACCAGGCCGGGACTGATGCTGCTGCTGCTGCTCCGCGGTCCAATCCCATCCGAATACCAAAGTGCCGTAGGCACGGCAGGGCAGCCGACTTATTCCGAAGAGCGCTCTCCTCGCTCCGTCTCTCTCGCACCTATACGGTGAAGCCCATAAGTGCGAGAGAGACAGGGCGAGGAGTACAGGGAGGGCAGGGACCGACGAGACGGGACGAGACGGACCAGGACCAGCCTGATGGACGAGGATGAGACGCGCGGGGCGGGCCCACGCCCTCTGGCCGCCCTGGCCCGGCCCCGCGGGGGGGACCGGCCGTAAATTTGGAGAGCAAGCCGCCGCGGGGGCCCGCAGCGCCGGTCGCACCAAATTGGTCCCTGGCTTTGGTCGGCATGCAGAGCTCATGACTATAAAGCCCTATTTTTGGGTGGGATGTACTGGAGGGAAAAGCAGCCATTAATTTTGGTGTGCAAATTTTGTGAATTTTCATTTAATTTGGGTGTTTTGTTCTTTTTTGTTTTTTTAGCTTGAACCTAACCAATTTTTTTTT
This sequence comes from Frankliniella fusca, assembly GCA_029379305.1. NCBI lineage: Eukaryota > Metazoa > Arthropoda > Insecta > Thysanoptera > Thripidae > Frankliniella > Frankliniella fusca. Next base: position 331,979 of record JAHWGI010000106.1, read on the forward strand.
TTGAGATTTTCTGTGAATTTTTCCTGCATTTTTCTGATTTGTTTTCTGAACTTGCCAGAATTTTCATGAATTTTTCTGAATTGTTCTGAATTACGAGGTGTACAAAGTACAAAAAGTTTAGAGTTGTGTCCCCCTCGTATGGATGCCCGCTACACTGCAGCAAATTAAGTTGGGGTGGAGGCCACAAGGTAATTTTTGAACCACCCCCGACGCGTCATCTACTGCTCCTTCTCTACTGCAACAACCTCCCGATTGACGTCTCACAACGGCAACCGGCAACAGGCGACGGCTGCTGCCAAGCAGTAGCAGCAGCAGCAGCCTGGCCCTGCCCATCCTGCAAGCACCGCGGCAGACGGCAGCAGCTTGCAAACTGATTTCATATTCAAACGGCTCATCGCCCAGTCATGTAGCTCCAAAATTACATTGCCATGCTGATGAGGTGGCCAAACCCATCCCCCCCGAGGCGATGCGCGCCGCGGCCGACCGGCCGGCCCAAACGCGCAAAACGACAAAATATATCGAGCAGGTGGTGGTGGTGAAGCATCCCCGGGGTGTACGCTCCTCGTCTTCCGAACAGCGTTAATTGGCCCGCATGTTACCCGGCGTTAGGGCCGGCGCGTCGGACATCACCCAGACCAGAACAGTACGACTTCATGCTACATTTAACAGCGATTCTGCTGCATCGAGAACAATAATATGCGCAAGTCAAGCAGGGGGCCCGTCTCAGCAGGGTCCAACAACATATCATGCCCACCAGCATGCAAAAACTGACGGAAAAAAAATGTCCTTCGAGCCGGATTTGAACCAGCGACCTATGGATGTCCGCAAGACTTGTCCTCTACAGTCCACCGCTCTACCAACTGAGCTATCGAAGGCGCGGTGGGAGGAGACGCGCGCAGAGCGGACCGGAGCGGTCGGGCGGCCAGCGCGGCGCTCGCTGGCTCAGCCCGGTTCGGTTCGGTTCGGCTCCGCTCGGCCCGGCCCGGCCCGTCGGTGGCGCACCGACCCACCCGAGCTCAGACCCGCGCCGGGCGGGCGGGCCGAGCCGAGAGGCACCGCCAGCTACGCCGCGCCGCGCTCCGCCACGCCACGCCGCGCCACGCGGCCCCTCGCGCTCGCGACGCGCCCCGCCGTAGTTGGGCCCTGATGAGGACAGTGTGACAGACAGCGTGGCCCGACAGTCTGACCCCGCCGCGCCGCGCCAGGGCCGGGCACAGCCCGATCAGACAGGCCAGGCCAGGCCCGCCGCACAGCTGCGCAGCTGGGGAGGGCCAGCTGCAGCTGCTCGCGGTCCAGACAGGCCGGCGGCCGGCTGCTCGCTCGCTCCGTTCATGATGTTGCTTAGTTCACAGCTGCGATCACAGCTGCAGTGGCAGCTGTGGAACGGACGGCCCGGGCCGCGGGCTGCCAGAGGGTCCTGCGCAGTCCTGCGCAGAGGGCCTGTTAGCTAACACGAGGAAACTCAATGTGGTGATGTTTGCGAGAGCGGCCAGCACAGTAGTATTCGGGCAGCGTGACGCTAGCAGTAGTTACGCCCTGCGTGATGTCACTCAGCGGTTCACAGGGGCGGCCGGCGAACACTGACCGACACAGAGGGGGTTGGGGGGAGTGCCCCGGGTCGGTCGCATAGGTCTGCCTTCGTTATCGCCAGCGTCGGGGTGGGTGATCGGTTATACACTGAAGGGTGCGGAAGAGGTTTGCCTTTGCCGTGCAGGTCTCGAACACAGAATCTGTTTCCTGCGGGACGTGCGTGCGCTTTGCCACGCTGTTTGCAGCGGTCCCTCCGACCGGCCGAGCCCAGCCCTTATCAGGTGCTGAATGTGAAGTGGGATGGGGACCCCGGCCGGCCGGGCCGGGCCCGCCACACCCGCTGGAGCCTGAGGAATGTGTGGAGCTGCACAAGATCACACACCTGCGCAAACAGCGGGACGCGCATAGCTATTTGCAGGACAGCCTTGTTCCAATAAGGCGTGAAGGGCTAAGAAATCACATCCGGCCGCAGAGAGGCCCCGAGGGCCCCGACCTGCCAAACCCGTCGGGGGGACGGACGGGGTGAGGAGTGGCGCGGGGGCGAGCGCCGGCCCAGCCGTGCTCCGTACGTAGCGTCCTCCGGAGAGGAGAGTTCCCGGGATTATGAAATTATTCAGTCTGGACGCAAAACAAACCGAATAACGCAGGCCGGCAGGGGAGGCCAGCCAGCAGGGGCAGCGCGCCATTCCCCGCGAGACACACATAAATCTGTGGCGCTCCGTATAATCCAATTTCCGGATGTGCAGGTGTGCCGCATACATCGTATCCCAACGCAATAAAAAGGCACCGGGTACTGGGCTGGCACGAGGTGCACGAGATGCACGCCGCGCCGCGCGCCGCGCACTGGTCTGGTCGGAGTAACGACCCCCGCTGCAACTCGCAGACTCGTTTGTGATTCTAAATTAAAACCGCGCGGCCTCTATTTGTAGTTTTAAGGACAGGTGTGCGCCGATAGCTTTGCGTACCAGCATTTCCGTCGTCGCCCGTTCATTTTTGTTGTTTTGAGCCTGGCAAAGTCCAGCAGGCAGACTGGCAGCCGAGCCAAGCCGAGCCGGCGGGCCCCGGGCCCGGGCCCGGGCCCCTCGCGCCCGAGGCTCGGCCCAGCCCACCTGAAGGTCGACCGGTATCGACTCAATCGTAGCCGAGCCTGAGCCTGGACTGCCGTGTTCAACCTCGGCTCCGAAGGCACATCCACATCCTGGCTCAAGGGCCACCCGGGGCCTGGGGCCTGGCGGCCGAGTCTGCCCTGGCCTGGGCCCGGCCGACCGTGAGCGTCTCAGATTCCTTCAAGTTCATCGATTTTGACGCCCATCCTCTCTGAGCGTGAGCTGCTCTATAAACTTTATCAATCTGAAGGTCGAAAACGTTGATGGTAGCACTTACCTAGGCCCGGGTAACATTCTCGCTGCTGACCGCTTTTTCACGTTTCTCCACAAGTCCACGTGCAATCGCGTCCTATGCTGAAACAAACAAAGTCAATGAAAAAAAAGTCACAGTGACACTCACTAAATTGATTTTCCATCGAAAGAAGCGCCATTTCGACAGGTTGTCCCCCCAGGCGCGCAGCTCAAAGCAAAAGAACGCGCTTGTAATCATCGTGGCGACCTTTTTTTGCTCCATCCGAGAGAGGGACGTGGGATAAAAACTTACTGCGATCGAGTGAAAAAAGGGTCGTTCGGACTGTGAGGAACTCGGGTTTTTCGCCGGTACGACAGTCGGACGCATACGAATCGCTTCATTTGGCAACTTGTTCCCGGGTTCAAATTTATTTAAAAGAAAACCGACGACGATGGGACGGTGTTTATTTTTTCACGACCTTTTTCTGCCGCAATCGAAATACTCGAAAAAACAAGAAATCAATCACATGGCTTACAATAAAACAAATGCTTTTCCGCCGAGCGATCAATGCTTCAATAAATATTTGTTTAAAAAGAAGATAACATTTCTCCCCTGCACAACCAGATTGGTTGTTGTAATCTAGAAGTTCGTAATGTGTCCGTGGATATTCTCGAAACTGCAACATTAAAATGATAAGCCCCTCCTCGCTCCGCTCCGACTCACGCGAATAAGTAAATTGCATATCGACGGCATCAATTTTGCGCGGCGCTTGCCTTTTGCTTCCCTCACAGCGTGACATAAATCAGGGGGACGTAATCGCACATTATCTTCGGCATGTCCAGCCCAGCCCCTCCCGTCCCCTCCCCGTCCCCGCCACACCGAGCTGCCCGTGATTTCGGAGGGTTTCGCTAAGCCCCATGAGCCCATGGGGCCCGGCCAGGCCCCCGGCCGCTCGGCAGAAGGGGCTCCTCACACACCTGCTGTCGCTTCAGTCCGCTCCAGCTACTGCGAATTCTTGCATAATTCCGGCCGCTTCATCTGCCGTCCTGCGTCCCCTCCTCGGACCCCGGAGGCTGGCTGGCTGGGGAGCGGAGGGCGTCACAGGAGCGCTGGAGCCCACGGGGAGGAGGGGGGTGGGGGGGGGGAGAGAGAGAGAGAGGGAGGCTAGTGAAGTGGAAGGAATAATCGGTCGCTGGCTGAAGATCGATGTAATCAGGGCCGCATAGCATGCATCATCCAAGGCGAAAGGCCGGCCGTCCGTCCAGCTGTCTGTTCACCTCTCTCCCTCTCTCCCTCACACACTACCTCTCTCTCTCTCTCTCTGAGAGAGAGAGAGAGAGGGGGGCGGAGTGAGTGTGTGTGAGCGCACCCATGAGTCATGAGTCCATTGTCAGACTCACCATCGCCCGGCAAAAGAAGCAATATTATCCCTTGAAATAAAAGATGGTCGATAACGTGATCCACGTCGCAAGATACCCTGGAAATGCGCGCCCCGCCGCCGCGGTCTCCCGCGGGCTGCGCTTCGCACTGGGCCCGGAGTCATTGCGCGCAGCGGTAGGGACCATTCCGAGAGGAGGAAATAAAATAATAAAAATAAAGAAATAGAACTAACTTTCCACAAATGGGTAAGGCGCGCGATGCAGGTGGCGAGGGATGAACCTGTTGTGCGAGTGGGTGTTGGGCTCACAGGCTCACACAGGGTCCTCCAACTCCTCCTCCCTCGACTCGACGGCTCCCTCCTACCTTTGCTTGTTTTCAGGGCCGAGACCGCCCCGGCGGGGGTCCGGCCGGGCCCCCGGGGCCAGGCCACCGGTCTGGGGCTGCGGGGGCCTCCTATATACCTATAGACCCCGACGGGACCCTCTTACCTCAGCGGCGCCACAGCACGTCAACCTCGGCCCGTCCCTTTGGCTTTGATTAATGTCTAACAGGAGAGGCGGGGGAGGGGCGGGGCGGGGCAGCGGAGCGACCGATACCACCCACCTGACCTCAGCAGAAGGGTTGAGGTGCGGCCAGGCCGACCGGCGTCTTCGGTGAGATATGTAACGGCCGCACAGTGAGGACCCACATCCAGTGAATGATCACTTCCCCCACCTTCAAAATCGACAAAGGCGACCACGAAAAACAGCCGCTACTTTTATTTCGGCTTTCTGTGAAAAGCACGATGACACATCAGCGCTCTGAGCAAATCAAACAGAACATTTTCTCAGTGCAGTGTTCGCCAGGCCAGCCGAGCCTGTGGAGCCCCTCGGCGCGATGGCGCCGCGCACAGCTTGCGATTCGCTGGTTGGCGCCGGCTGCGCCCGGCTCACCCCCGAGTCCGCCCCGGCCCGCCCCGGCCCGCCCCGCCCCTGCGCGCGGCCCAGCCAGCCACGCAGCGGGGTCTGGTCACAGGTGCACGCCGGCACTCTGGTTCCCATGGGCTGGGCCGGGGCTGGGCCGGGGGCCTTAGGGGTGGAACCGACTGGGACGATAGACCACGCCTACTGCGATGCCTTCTTCACCCGAAACGCAATGATGCCGCCGCCATGCCGCACGCAGTCGGACGCGCCCCGCCACGCCCCGCCACGCCTCGGCATAAAAGGTAGACATCCGGGACGCGCAGAGCAGATCAACGGGCGACGGACGGATCGCAGGTCAAGCGGTCTTGCTCACACGTGGGACGCACATTCAGCCCAGCAGCCTACTCCCGAGAATACAGCCCTGGGCCGGGGCGGGGGCGCGGGGGCGACCTATAGCCAGGACGACCGCACCGCCCTTCCCAGGAAACCCTCTCTCTTTCTTTCTTTCTTGGAGTGGGTCTGCCCAGCCCGGACTTTCCGATCACACAGTTTTCCCGCGAGGAGACGACGCGACGAGACACACCATGACGAGGGGGAAACAATGCTGAATTTTTGTGTATACATTTTGCGAATATATGTGAATTTCCATAATTTTTTTGTGAATTTTCACTTGAATTTTACGAGTTTTTAACGAAAATTTTCCTGATTTTTTGTGAATTTTTGTGAATGTTTCTAAATTGACCTGAATAACGAGGTGTACAAAATGTTCACAGTTGTTTTCCCCCTCGCATCATGGTGAGTTCGCGCCAAAAACCAACCCTCGCTGCGCGTTAGAGAATAGTACGGGCGGGTTACGCGGGAAAAGAGTGCGCGCGGCGGCATCACACGAGGGGTGAACGAGAGCGAGCGACCGTTTTGATTCCTCTGGACGTCAAAGTAAAGAGAAAGGGGAGGCGGACTGTATCGGCGGCGGGGCGGGTTCCCTCCCCTCCGCGCCACCCTGCTCCACCTCGCAGCTGTGCGTGGAGCCCAGCTGGACCGCGTCACACGTGCACCCGCGGGGTTGCGCGGCGGCGCGGAGTGGCGTGGCGCGGCGTGGCGCGGCGTGGCGAGGACCAACCCCCCGCGCAACGCGTGTGAATGTTAGACAATCGAGGGGGTCCTCGCAGATGTCGGCGGCGGCGGCGTGGCCCGGCCCGGCCTGCCCTGCAGCTGAGGGTGGTTATGATAAGCGGTCCGGGCCGGGCAGGGCCAGCTGGATAGTACAGGGAAGCAGGGTGTGCGTCGCGTCGCACGTTTTATTGCGTATACTTTGCGCGCCACCCGGCCCCGCCCCGCCCAGGACCGCATGTGAAGCAAACGGACTCAGCAGACCTACCTATACACGCCCCGGACTAGATGGACACAGCCCTTACTCAGCTCTGTCCGCGTGGCAGCCCTGCCATGCCCTGCGACCGGCCGGCCGGCGGCCGTGTACGATCAACGATAGGGAGGGCGTTGCTGCTCGCGGAGGCGTCGCTCTGCCGCCCCCCGCCCCGCCCCGCCCCTGCCACCAGCGAGGCCCCATCGCCGTCGGCTTCATGTTGCCGTCGCCGTTTCGCCGTCGCCTATGCAGCCCCGCCAGGCCTCACAGATAATCAAGTCTTTCGCGTTAAATTATTACGTTTGAACAGCGATAAGCGCGGCAGATTGAGGGCAAGAACCCAGGACGGATTCTTTTATGAGGCTCGTAAGCCTCTCTCCCTCCCTCGCCCCAAGCCTCCACTCCCGTAACGGCCTGCATACGCGAGAATGTCACCCGTGCGATAATGTCCTTACCCCTGCCCGCTAGAGCCGTACAGTCGCGCACGCCACGCCCGGGCCGCGGCCGCGGCCGGGTCGTCTCGTCTGCTTCTTCCCTTCACTCGCCCGGCGCGGCCGCGACTGGATTGCTTTCATACTTCTCTCGCAAACTGGGGCAGCTTCCGCTTTGTGGTCAGCCTGTCATCCCATCCCGGCGGCCGGGCCGGGCCGAGCGCCATGAATGGCATAGCTGCCGTGGACTGGCTGCCAACAGGACGGCTATTTAGCAGAAAACAAGAGAAAATCGTTCGGACGCGCGGCGCTGCAGCGTACTGCAGTACTGCAGCGCGCACTGCACTGCAGCATCCCAGGTCCAGGCGCAGCGGCGGCGGCGGCGGCGGCCAAGCGAAAAACGCCGCGAGAAGATTTTCGAAAAATGTGGTCGTGCGACTTGGGCACGGCACGGCAGCTGCTGCAGCCGAGTTCGCGCGGCTTGATTTTTCCCGCTCGGGCAATAAGGCGTGCTGTTGTGAATGGGACAATGACGTCACTGTGGGAACGAAGCCTGGGAAACGCAAAGTGGGGGGGGGGGACAATAAACAGCGACAAGTTGACTCTCCCCTATTTAAACGCATTCAAGTACAGCATGAATTGGGACGGCAAGGCCGGGGCCGGGCGGGGTGCGCAGCAGGGAGGGTGGGGGAGACTTCCGAAGGCGGCGCGGCGCGGGGTGCGGTGGGGAGGGGAGGGCGGGGCGGGGCGGGGTGGCTGCAGCCGGCCCGACGACGTGCGTGAGATTTTCGTCCGATCTCGCGGCTCCGCGTGTCCTCTTCGACACCACTGGGCCTGCCATCTGATTCCGAAGATCGCTCCCCCCCCCTCCGCCCTTGTTGATGGCCCTGCCATCCTCAACACAGGAACACAGGGTACCTCGAGGGGAAACAACTCTGAAATTTTTGTACACCTTGGAATTCAGAAAAAATCAGAGAAATTCAGAGAAATTCAGAAGAAATTAGAAATATTTTTTTAAAAAAGAGAAATCTTAAAAAAATCACAAAAATTCAAAAAATTACGAAAATTCAAAAAAATTGTACACCAAAATTCAGAGTTCTTTACCCCCTCGGGCCACCTCCTTTTGGGTGCGGTGAGGACGGCTGTCCGAGAGCGATCTTCTGAATCAGACGGCTGGCTCGCTTCATTGAAAACGCTGACCGTCGCGCCTCGACTTGGCGTTCGGATCAAATTTTGACCGTGAGGACGGATGGATGGACGGACGGACCGGACGGTCGCACCTGAGGGGAGGGTGAGTGACCGCGCGACGACCGCGAACGGGGCGCGCGCTGCGCAGGGCCAGCGGACACCTGCAGGTGGTGCGGCCCGACCCGAGCCCAGGTGCCCGTGCCCGCGCCACCTGCAGGTGAGCCTGGCCGAGTCAGCCGCAGCGCCCGCCTCGGCCCGGTCCGACGATAAGGCTCGCGTCGCGGCGAAAACAACGCTGACCAGCGGTGCCAGCGGCGCGGCCCACGCCCGCCTTGCCCCGGCCCGCTCTGGCCCGACCCCGGCCCGCACCCGCAAGCTGATAGCGAGTGAAGTACGGTCTAATTCGAGGCGCACCGCACCGGACGCTTCCTGCATAGATAAGACGGTGCAGGGCGGGGCCGGCGGGGCCGGCGGGGCCGGCGGGGCGGACACACGGAGGACGGCCGCACCCGGGACCGCAGAGACGGCCGGCACAGACGGCCGCTGCGACACCGCCACGATTTGTCATCGCGTTTCAACAGGAGAAGATAACAGAAAGGCAAATAAATTTTGTTAGATACAAAAACTGGTACACGAGGCCTTCCCGGGGGCAGCGGTGATTTTAAGTCCGGATGACGGGAGGGGCAATGTGCTGTGGGTTGCCTGTATACAGGGGGTTTGCACCTCATATTGCCTACCTTTCAGGCGGCCTTCATGACGCGACGGGGGAGGAGGAGGAGGGGGGGTCATCGCCCGCACTCCCCCTCCCCCTCCCCCGGGGGCCCGCCAAGGTGGAATCGCTGGCCGGCGACAGCCGCGCTCGCAAGTTTGACCTATAAGACAAGTGAGAAATATCCGTTAAAAGAAGAAAACTAGGGTGTGATAAGCCTTTTTGGCGAGTGAGCGGGTTTGTTGGACTGCCATTCATCGGGATCCTGGCCTGCCCCACGGAGGACGCCTTGTCCCGAGTGGCGCGGCGCGGCGGCGCGGGGTGCGGGGCGCGGGGTGGTGGCGGGGCGTGGCGGGGCGTGGCGGGCGCGGATTGTAGTGGACAGTCACACGGCATTCCACGGCGCCGCCAGCGCGCGCAGCGCCCCCCCGCGCCCGCCGGCTGAAGCAGGCCGAGGGGAGGGGGTCTTCAAAACATCACGCAGCCGGGCAGAGTCCCCGTGGTTGGCCGCAGCTGCTGCAGCACCAGCGTGAGAACGCTAGGGGATTGGCTCCGAGCGACACTAGCGCTGCGCGCGGCCGCCGCCGTAGTCCGAGGGTATAAATCGAAACGCACGGGGTGGGGAGGGCATTCGAGCCGTGACTGTCGACCAGAGAGGACTCCGTGTAGCTCCGCTGTCCCCTCCGACTCGCGACTTGTCTTTTACCCTCACTCTCGTCATCGACAACCTTGTGCTCAAGTGTGCGAAGCGTGTGACCTGTGGATAACACACCGCTCCGCTCGCCCCAGAAGCCAAGTCGTCAGTGATCAGTGAACAGTGCAGTGCGTTTAATTTCTCAACTTCGACACCATGAAGGCCACCACCGCAGTGTGTGATACCGTGGGATCAGTGAACGGCGTGTCAGCCGGCCGCGTTCACAAGCCGCGGCGCGACGTGGAGAACGAGGAGGTGCAGATGTACCTCTCCAAGCTGAAGGAGCTGGTGCCCTTCATGCCCAAGAACAAGCGCCTCAGCAAGCTGGAGGTGATCCAGCACGTCATCGACTACATCTGCGACCTGCAGTACGCCCTGGAGTCGCACCCTAACGCCGAGGCGCTCATCACCACCGCCCTGCCCACCGTGCAGGCCGTGCCCGCCGCCAACAGGGCCCACCATGCACAGCCCCGCCAGCCCCTTGGCGTCCTGGGAGTGCCCAACACCATCGTGGCCCCGGGCAACACCTGCGCCGTCCAGGAGCAGGTTTCTATCACGGTGAGTGTCTTTACTGATAAGCGCCTTAACCACTCTTACACACATGCACACGCACTCTGACACTCCTTGTCGCTGACGTCTCTTTGGGTACTCGTGCACTCGTCGCTGAATGCCTTAATCTCTAGTGTACTATCAGATTTTTTTTCTCGTTTTGTTTGCGCCAGCGGTCCGCTTCGGGCCCCTTCTTTTTTTTCATATTTATTTTTGACAGTCGAGCGAAGGAAAAAGGCAGTGGACTTGAGTTCGATTCGGTTTCATGGACAGTGTCCCTGAGCCGAGTTGGAGCGGTGTCCGAGCCGGACCGGGCCTGGCCGAGGCGAGCTGAACACCTGCACGGGTCGTGATTCAGTCCGAGTGGAGGGGGAAGGGGTACACTTAGGCCTGTCACACGCGAAACCATCGGGCGGGCCCGGGCTGCCCGAGCGGGGCCGAGCGCAGCGCGGCGCCAACACGCCGTCCCGTCGGCCCGTCGTCGCGGTTGGCTTTAGTGGTTTCCATTGGCCAATAACAACTTTGAAATTGGCGCCCTTCGGTCGGACGGTCGGACTTATCGACCGCAATCTGTGCGCGGGGGGGCCCCCCTCGGGCCGGGCCGGGTCTTTTCACGTGTGTCAGCGGGGTTGAACCTCGTGACGCGCAGCCTGCCGGCCCGGCCCGGCCCGGCGGGGCCAGGTTACGCCACTTGAACCTCACGGCCCGGCCAGCCAGCCCAGTCCGCGCGCGATTGTCGAACTGTGTACGGCGTTCTCTTAATGGGCGCAGGGTCCGGAGGGGGGGAGGGGGGAGGGGGCAGGGCAGCGGGCGTGGAGCCAGACCGTGCAGGTGTTCGGTCCGTGCGTCTGTATTCTGTGCCGCGCGCTCGCTCGCTCGGCCCGACTCGGTTTCTCTGTCAGGACCCTGTTAGCGTTCCTGCCTGGAAAGAAACGAGCGCCAAGCTCTGCTCGGCACCCAACCCGATCTTGATTTCAGATACTTTTATTTTTTTGCGCCTGCAAGAGAGCGTTGCTTCTTTTGCGCGGGTTACATAGGGGCAGGGGATGGCGGGTGCCTGCCGCCCCTCCGCTCCGCACCCCTGTCAGGGGGGACTTAAAGGTCAGATATCTTGTTAGGCAACCTTCGGCTGCTGGAACGCGCGCCGCTCGCGGCCTTACGGGTCAGACACTTTAAAAATTACATCTTATAAGCCGCCCCCTTCCCCCGCCCTCCCCTCCCGGGCGCCGCTGTCCTCCGCTTCTATTTACATGGCCCGCTGACGCGTGACCGGCCAGGACCGTCGATTCCCACGGCCGGGTTCGGCTGTGATGAATCTCGCGTATTCCGCTGCACACGTGGTTGCACGTGGGCGGGGTGGGTGGGTGGGTGTGTCATCTCTCCGTGGCCCAAATGCGTCGATGCGCCCGTCATGGAGGAAGGCTCCCGACCAACTTTCTTCCTTTCTTCTTTCTCTTTCCCGGCGTTTGTCTCGCTCACTTCGGCTTTTGGTCGGGCCATTGAGGGCAGACGCAGAAGGGGGTGGGAGAGAGAGAGAGAGAGGGGTCCTTTCCCCTTTTCGGACGCTTCCAAGCCGAACAAGGAACGCTGAGGGGAGGGGTCGACAAGAAAGCGCCGCGCTGCGGGGCCGTGCATGGGATTAGCATTTAGTGAGGTGTGCACTGCCTTTTTGAAGGACGCGCTCGACAAGGAGACAGACAAATGTACACAAATATGTTAAGCCCGGCATTTGAGAACAGCGTGACTAAAGAACTTGCTTTGTTTCCTGATTACAGACACCGAGCCACCTAAGGGAGAAGGTGCCGTCATCAGATAGCCGGCAGGTGTCGTGCTAAGTCATCCTCATTTTCATCATCACCGTTTCATCATCTCGTCACCACTTCATCGTCATCGCCGCGTGCTTCATCGCTACCCATCATCGTCATTATCACTCCTCAGGGGTCGCCAGTGAATCCCTAGGATCACTTCACCTAGATTGCCATTCGTCATTTTGAGCAGGATCTGCTTAATGTTAAGGATAAACAAAATGACATATCCTGCAATGTATTTTCAGCGACTGAGATTGTGTAAATTTCAAGTGTAGCAGACCTGTAGAGATTCACTAACTGTGTGCTAAAGCACCATTTGAGCTATTTCATATTTTATTAAATTATAATTTATTTTGTTTTTCCTTTTATATTTTATGATTGAATTTATTTTGTAATTTTGGTAGTATGCGTTTCTTTGAGTTCTTTTGAGTTTAAAATCACTCCCAGTTGAACTCAGATTAAAATAGACGTTCTGAAAAATAGCTACACTTGTGGGGTCACTGAGAAAACGCACTCTACAGTGAATGGTACCTGTTATTTTCTTATAAAAATCGTTATTTTGTTTTTGTTAATTGGGCTGGTCTTGAGTGAGAGGAGACTATACAGTGCATCTAATTTTGAGCATCAAACTATTTAACTTTGTTCTTTGGGCCAAAATGATCAATCGTCAATCAATCACTGGTCTACTTTTAAATTTGTGAACCTCAAATGTCAAGCACTTTTGATGCATTTGTTGACTGATGCCCCCTCAGGCCAGTTTGCCACTTAATGAAACATTGTATATTTTGTTGTCTGTGATGTTAGAATTTTCTTTCTTTGTACAAATTGTATAAAGTAGAATGATGTTTAAGAATTGACATTATACGTTAGTCATACTTGTGGAAGCATACATTCATCTCATCCTTGTTTGGTGTATTATTTCACCAATTTTGTTTTCGACTGATGTCTGGATAAGGTTAATTATTATTAAACAAGTATGAATTTAAAACTATCTGCTGCTGTCATTCGACACTGCCCTCTCCAACTTGCCACAACTTCCGAGAATGCACCGAAAACACTGCTGAGCTGCTTGTAAACCTACACTCGCGGGCGGACGCCGGGGCGGGCCGGGGCGGCGCGGGGCGGGGCGGGCTACCAAACCACGGAACAACTCTTCCACGTCGCGCTGCGCCGAGCTGCGCCGAGCTGCGCCGGTCTCACAACCTCAGCGCACGCCGCGTTACCCAACTTAACTTCCCGAGGATAGTGAGGCCCCTGGTTACGTAAGCCCCGGGGCCCGTCCCGTCCCGAGGGGCCGGTCCGGTCCGGTCGCGCCGCCGGTCCGCGCGGCGTCGAGCCCCTGGGCGGTAGGCAGCACATGAGGCGCGCGCGCGCTGCGGGATGGCCGCCCCGGGCATTCCTCCCGGCCCCGCTCCCCGCGCGGACCGACGAAAAAGGATGGATGACCCGGCCTGGCCGGCGCGCTGCGCGCTCGAACCGCCGCACGCGCCCGCAGCCCTCACGGTCCTTTCAGCTCTACGCCGCGAGGACGAGGACCTCGTTAGCCGCGGAGAGCGCCTTTACGACCGCGTGCAGCGAATGGTTGCGGTGACGTCAGCGACCTCGTCTTTGGCTTGACGCGCCTCGCTTGACCTGCGCAATGTATGTATGAGCGCGACGACGCGCGCCGCCGCGGCCCCGCCCTGCCCCGCCCCGCCGCGCCACAGCTACGAGCGCGCCCGCAAACGCCTATTCAAGTTGCCCACGAGCAGTTTTCCAAGTGGCAGTAACCCACAACAACAAACTTCCCTCCACGGCGAAGTGCTCGCGCTCGCTCACAATGCAATCACGGGGGGAGAGGTGGGCTGACGTGAGCTTTCTTGGGCCGCGGCGATGCACTCACACTCTCACGTACGTCTCAGTATGCATGCACGCCCTTGTGCACCGACAATTAGCCTCCAAGCCACGCGGGAGTTAAGTGAAGGGGGAGTGGAGGAGCGTGAGATCAGCCACGGAGATGAGGGAACACTCACCGCGGTGGACGGGACGGGGCGGGACGGGGGTCGAGTCACCTTGAGGGCGTCAGCCGCCGGAGGGGCCGTCCGTAAGCTGTTCGGCGCCGCCCGTCGGGGCCCCTAACACGTACAGGAGGGCGCAGGGCAGGGGCCTGACCGGCTGCGGCCAGGCACCGCGGCGATTAGCAATTCGGAGAGCGCAGCCGCGCAGCGCCATATTCAGGAAGAGGAAGCGAGGGAGTAAGCGACGCTACGCGACGCGCCGGGGCGCCCGGTATGGAGCGTCGCGCTGGGCGCCGCGTCGACGCCGCCGCACTGCAGCGCCGTGCCACCGCGCCGGGGCGCTGACCAGAGCCGCATACAGCAGGGCCTCGCAGCCCAGCCCGGCCCAGCCCGCCGAGCAACGGACACGCCGCTGTAAAAGGAGCCTTACTTCTTAAGCCAAGGTGTACACTCAGTACCGGCTGCATAGCTTCCCTGCAGCGGGGCGGGGCGGGGCGGGGCACGGCCCTCTTCCTGAACTCTCCGCCCCGCCCCGCCCCTCCCCGCACGGGGCACCCATGCATGGCATGGAGCTATAGCGCCCCGTCGCGCCTCGCCGTGCCCCACCACGGCCGCGCCTTATGGGTGCAAGGCACAGGTTCGTTCACCTCTCTTACACACATACACATGCATGCATACATACATACATACATACAACCGTCAAAGACTCGCGCTCCACGTTTGGCGACGCAACGCTGACAGAAAACCATACAGGGTTTTTCAGAGAGCACGCAACAATATTCAGGTTCGACTACATCGAGGGGAAAACAAATTAATCTGAATTTTAGTGTACTGTATATTTTCGAGAATTTTCCTGATTTTTTGTGAATTTTTACTGAATTCTAAATTTTTGCTTGATTTTTGCCCCAAATTTTAAGAACTGTACGGAATTTTCTAAATTTTTCTGAGCTTTCTTGAATTTTTCTAAATTACGAGGTGTATCAAAATTTTAGAGTTGTTTCCCCCTCCGACTAGCCGTAAGACGCACTGGCCCCTTGGGTATAGGCAGACCCGCAATACTGTTATTTGTTTCAACAACCGGTACAGACACGACCGCTAAAAAAGAAACTGAGAAAACAAAATTACCAGGAAGGTATCCAAGGTGAAAATTGAAGGTCCCACACCTTTGGCGAGTTGATGAGTCGATACTCCAGAAGGCAGTACGCTCCGAGACGTTATGTGGTTGAATACCTGCCTCCCACCTCAGGCTCAGGAGCCGCCCGCCGCTGCTACGCGTATACAGGACGGCCTTGCTGCGATTTGCACGTGTGTTCCTCCTGAGCTGAGTTATAACCTCGCCCCCCCCGCACTCCTCCCGTTCCACATCTTCCTCCTCCTCTCCATGACCTCTTTGTTGCGCCTCCAGGAGCTCAACTTTGACCAGACTGAAAAACTCGTCGGTGCGCCCCGCCCTGCCGCACCTGGGCGAGCCGAGCCCAGCCAAGGAGGCGCGGTGGCGTGGCAGGGCAAAAGCAGCGCCGAGCAGCGCTCAGGAGTCGAGTTTTGAGTCGTGGCCGATCGCAGCACCGCAAAAGCTGCTCCGGCCAGGTCACGAGGCGGGGCGGGGCGGGGCGGGGCGGGGCGGGGCGGGGCGGGGCGGGGCGGGGCGGGGCGGGGCGGGGCGGGGCGGGGCGGGGCGGGGGCGGGGTGGGGCGGGGTGGGGCGGGGGTGGGGGCGGGGGCGGGGGTGGGGTGGGGCGGGGCGGGGCGGCGCGGGGCGGCGCGGGGTAGCAGAGGCTGGCGCCCCGCTAGCGAGCCGGGCCTGGCCGGGCCGGGCCGGAGGCTAAGGCGCCTGGCGCGGCTGCGGGGCGCGGCCGGGGCTCGGCCCAGGAGCTCGCGGAGTGCTCCGTTACTGTCTCGCGCAGTTTATTCACTGCATAACGGTCGCCATCTCCCACGCCGCGCCAGCAGCGCGCAGCCACCGTGGCGCGGTGGAGGCGGAGGTGCTCAGCAGCAGCAGCAGCAGCAGCAGCAGCAGCGCGGGGGCCGAGCCGCTCGCGTACTAGCGGTGGTGACTGTACGCTGACGTGGCCCGGCCCTGCCGGCCCTGCCTCGCCCGGGGGACCTATAGGTAAATGAAGTGCCCCGCCCCGCCCCGCCCCGCCTGCTTGGTATTCTCCAAGGCCCCGCGCACACATCCTGCAGCAGCCCAAGCAGCGGCGAGAGGGCAGGGCAGGGCCCGGCCAGGACAGGCTGGCCCAGGACATGGCACGCCGCCTTACGAGTGGTCAGGTGTGCGTGTGAGTGCGTGCGAGTGCGTGCGTGTATGTGTGTATGTGCGCCGGCCGCGGCCGTGTGTCGCCGGTCTGTCGCGCGTCCCCGTCGCTGAGGGTCTCTCGAGGCTCCGCCGTGCTGAGCCGGGTCGGGCCGGGGGGCCGAGGCGGCTGGCACAGCGCGAGACTGAGCGCCCCGCGTCCGCAGTATGAGAAATTGCAGAGGGGGCCTTGGACAGAGCATGTAGTACGCGTCAGGGGGTTGTCGTAAAAACGCGTGAGAAGCTGTAAAAGTCCGGCCGCGCCGTGGCCGGGCCGGGGCCGGGGCCGGGGCTGCGCCGGACGAGCGGCAGGTTGACGTCTTGCTCCGCGAGGAGTGCGGAGCTTAAGCGGAGAAGCGAAGTATATTTATATAGCCTATTGGCAGTGCGTGTTCCCACGCGAACAGAGGAGCGCGACGAGACGCGAGACAGAACCGCGTGGGGCGGGGCCGGGCGGGGCCGGGCGGGGCCGGGCGGGGCCGGGCGGGGCCAGGCGGGGCGGTCTGCAGGTTTGCAACCCTGCGGACGTGCTGCTTGCTGCCGCCCCCACGGACGGGCGGGTGGAGCCTGGCAGGCCAGGACAGCGGCCCTGCGCTGGGAGACAGGCGGGGCGGGGCGGGGCGGGGAGGGCAGGACACACCCGCTAATTGCCAGCCCGCTAGCGGCGCGGCGTGGCGCGGCGAGGCAGAGCCGGAGGCCGTCCCACTCGCAGCGCGCGGGGCGATGCTGGGAGTCGATCTGGAACGCGGCCAAGCCCCCCTCTTTACCGGCCGAGTAACTTTTGAACGCTCACCACGCTACTTAGAAGTTAGAACGGGCCGCTTTGAGTTCGGCCGCCCTGTGCCGCCGCAAACAGATAAAACTGGCTTTTAACTGCGTGCGCGCGGGGCGGGGGGGGAATGCTATCGGCGTAGTAGTGTCCGCGCCGCATTGTTCATGAGCGAGCCGCTGCACAGGCTGCAGGGGAGGGGCAGGGCCGGGCACCTCCGCGCGGGATTGTCATGAGAGGGGCGTTGGGCCCCGCGTCGTCTGCCACAGGAAGTGGCCCGCCCCGCCGCGCCCCGCCCCGACGGCCGTTGCACTCGGCAGTAAATCTCGGGCGTCTCCCCTCCCGAGCAGCAGGCGTCGCGTTTGTGTGTTGCATTGCGCGGCTCCGCGAGACTCGTTTGCAACGTTTTACTCAAAAATTATTTATCACGCAGCGTATGGAATGATTGGCTTTGCGACTGTAATAAACGGAGAGCCGGGGCGCCGTAAAGTGCGGTGAGCGAGCGAGAGAGCGGAGGATGTCAGTGCGCGGGGCTGCGGGCGTCGAGGGGCGTCACGTCGCGGGGGCCGAGCTGGACGGCACACGGGGTGCCAGCAGGCCGCGCCTGCTGCGCCTGCAGGCTGCAGGGGGCGGTTAGCAGCAGGCCTGCGGAGCACGGCCTGGCCTGGCCTGGCCATGGCTCGGCCCGGCACATGTGCAGGTGTGGTGTCGCATCGTTAGCAGGTGCGCACAACAGGCCACCGCGCCGCCTCGGCCCCAGCCTATGGGGCCCGGGACCCGGGGCGCGCTCGGTATCCTCGGCACACCGCAGCCCCGCAGCCCAGCCGCGACCCGGGCAGCCAGCTGGCTGTTCTTTGCCAAGGAGGTGCGGGGCGGGGCGGGAGGCGCCAGGCCTGACGTCACCTTCCTAGAAGATGGACGCTCATCACCTGGGCCACCGGCGGGGTGGGGTGGGGTGGGGCGGGGCGGGGGGTGGGCCTGTAGCTATGCCACCCCGCCCCAATTACGAACGCCCCGCAGGTGGCCGGGACGGCGGTCGCCCGCCCGGGTCGCACGGCGCGCAGTGCGGTCACCTTCTGCCCACCTGCACGGGAACACAAATGTGCTCGGGACGGACGGCCTGGCCTGTCAACCGAGATGACGCATAAGAGCAGTTGACTGCTTGAGAGAACACACTGGGTTCAAAAACTCCGCACATGAAAAAGATCACGAGGTTCTAGCGGGTATATACTGTACCTCTCCTACAGCAGCTGGCACCCCATAGCACCATAGCGGGCGCGCACTACAACGGGTACTCGATGAGCTTGATCGCGAGGTGCGCGCTGGGGGGTCGCGATGGCTCGCGGGGCGCGCGGGGCGCGGAGGGGCGCGGGCGGGGCGGACGCAGCTGTCGACTGTCGATCGCCGGCCGACGCATGTCCCGACCATATGGGCGTCACCCGGCAATCCATCAAGTGGTACTACCCGTGCATGGGCGGGTCACTGCATGTACCTAGCGGGTATGGGCGGGTACCTCGGGCGGGTGCCTGCCTGGCCTAGCCGCACCATGCCTTACAGGGGCGCACCGCTACGGGGCCCGGGGACAGGACGGGCCGTGCCGGGGACAGCGAGGGGCCGGCCGGGGCGGGGCGGGGAGGTGAGGGGGCTTTCTCCTGGACACTCCATAAGGATCACAGACATGCAATTTAAATTCCTGCTGCTCGCGCGCCCGCGCGCGCCGAGGTCAGGCCGCACGTGCAAGTGTGCGCAACGGAGGCCGCGTATAGCAGTCAAGAGATCAATTCATCAGGAAGTCAGTCGCACCCGCCGCGCTGTGGGCCGCTGAGGCACTGCTGCGCCCAGCCGGCGCGGCGCCTCACTGACTCGACTCGTCGTCTCACTATTTTTGGGGTGTTTCAGGAGCTGACCGGTTATGTATGTGTGTGTACGCCGGCTGGGCCTGGCCGGGACGGGCCGGGGGGCGATGAGCCATATGTCCGCGGCCGCAAGCTTGCCCCCAACGCCCCTCCGCCCCGCGCCCCGCCCCGCCCCGCCCCGCCCCGCCCCGCCCCACCCCGCTCCGGCCCATATGGCTGGCGCGCAGCTGTCACCGCCTGTGTCCAACCAAATGCCGCGGGCCGGGCCGGGCAGGGCGCGGCAGGCGCGGCGCGAAGCACACCGCGGCGGTGTGGTGTCGTGGCCGCCAGGACGAGGTGCAAACACCAAACAGGCCGCGGCGCGTGGCTCGGGGCTCGCATGCGGGCTCCACACCCCACCCTCCGCCCCGTCCAGACCACTGGCGTAGCACGGGGTCAGAGAGTGGGACGCGCCACCGCCAGGACCCCATACCCCAGCCGCCTTCTTCAGAAGATTGCTCTCGTGCCTCCGTCCTTGTCGCAACTCTCTGGCGTAGCAGCGGGCCCCATGAGTGCGACAAGGACGGAGGCGCGAGAGCGCTCCTCGGAGTCAGACTGAGGGCTCGCGTCCTACGCCGCGGCGCACATGCACCCAGCAGGCCCGCCCCGCCCCGCCGCGCCGCGCCGTGGACCCCCTTCGAACGGAACGGAAGCCGCGACCATCTGTACCGCGAGCGTGCAGCATGCGCCACCCCGCGCCGGCAGGAGCAGGAGCAGGCCGTCTGAGGGAAAACACAAGGTTCCTTTAGGGAGAAATTCCAGCCCTGTAGTACAAGTTTAGACGAGGCGGCGCGGCGGCGAGCTGCTTGCCGGCTGCTCGCACGCGGTCTCTAGGAGGATGCCAGGCGGGCTTGGTCGGGCTGGGCTAGGACTGGGACCAGCCGGGACAGCCCGCCCGGGGCCCGGGGCGTGCGGGGGCGGGGCGAAGACGACTGACGGCTTGAGCCTCGCGAGCCTCGCTGAGCCGCGCCGCGCCGGGCGATTGACACCCTGCAGATCACACGGCGCAGCTGGTAATGTATGCCGGCCCACGGCCCGGCCCGGCCCCGCTGCGCCGCTCGCCTCGCGCTACCAGCTGCCAAGCGGCCCGCGGCCCCGGCCCGGCCCGGCCCGGCCATCGGCAGGGCATCTTGGCCAAGGCTGGCTCATTGTCGAGGCTCTGCTCGGCGCACCTGAGGCGAGCGCCTCGCCAGGTCGCGCTTAGAGGAACGACCGTCCGTCCGTCCGTCTCTGTCTCGCACCCGACAGCCGCCGCCCGGCCCGAGGTTCAATCCGTCCTGGAGTCACGCACCAACACCGAAAATTAAATATGCGGAGCCTCCTTGACACGCACACCAAAAAGGACTCTCACACACGTAACGACCCCCGCCCCCCGGCCCTGCGTGTGAGCGTCTGCTCGATCCTCCGGTTAGGGCAGTATGGAATGTCCCTGCATGTTTTTAGCAGATGATACCTTTACTTTCTTTACTATAGAACAGTACAAGACACTAAGGTGTCAGCTAGCTTGTACTCTCGAGTCCAGAAACCAATCGCAAATATACAATAATATAGGGTGGCGCTGGTAGGGGGGGCCCCAATGAACGCCTGACGCGCAGTCTGCGCGGAACAATGGCACCTCCTCCTCGCGCGCAGCGTGTAACACTATAACAGCTCCTCCCTGCCAGCGACCGCTTCGGTCCGCCACGCCGCCGGCGGACCCCTCCCACCCCTTTCCCTCCCAACCCCGCAGGCACGCGGCGCGGCGCTGCTGGCGTCGTTCGTCGTTTACATCGTGTGCGTTCAAATTGTCGCACCCCATAGCAATTTCTCTTGCGGTGCGGTATCATCTGCTATCAATACCAATCTTGATTTTTCTTCTCTTCTCCCCTGAACGCTAAAAGCGAAATATTTTTTTCGGCAGTGCTGAGACACCTGCACCGGTTGCACAGGTAAGAACGACAAAGCAAAGCCAGAACGAAGCCACCCCCGCCCCGCCCCGCCCCGCCCCGCCCTGCCCCGTTCGTCCGGATGGTCCGGGTCCGGGAGGCAGAGGCAGGCGAGTCGCTGTGACAGGACAGGCCCGGGTCCCTCCCGAGTCTTTTGGCGGCAGAGTGGGGCTGCTGACTGCGAGCTGCTTCAGGTGAGGCAAGGCGAGTAGAGGCGGCGGACACCCAGGCGCCTCCCAATTAACTGATGCGAAAGTAAAATATACGACACCTCACCTCAGCTCACCTCTCGGCTCGCCCGGCCCGGAGACAATGGCAGTACGGCGGCCACCTGAGGGGAGAGACCGACCGGGTGGACCCCGGCCCGGCCCGGCCAGTCCCCAGGCAGGACCCCTAATAACTTTACAAGTCAAACATTATCCCGTAATGCCTCCAACTTCGGCTGGCGGTGTGGCGGTGTGGCCATGCCCGACCCACAGACACTACTTTTTGTTTTTATAACGCTCTTTATATAAGGAAAAGCAGAATGACATCTGACCAGGAGGCGTGGAAGAGACCATGTTTTAACAAGAACAGAATGGACTGCGAAGTAATGTCTTTTTTGTTTTTGTTTTTTTTTTCCAAGGGTGCACGCCTTTTGCTTTTTCAATGCAGGGAAGTAGCGGGCGCGCAGTCGTCGCGCAGGTGAAGAAACCCGCAGAGCTGACACGCCTGACACGCCGCGCTCACCACTTTCTCGGTGTTCGGGTCCTTCCCTTCCCGTCGACGGTGCATGAGAGGCCATAAAACACCTGCATCATTGCGACCGACAATGGGATTCGTCACAAGGAGGAGCGGTACGGCACGGCGCGGCGTGGCTCGGTCCTGTAAGAAACCTCACGTGGCCCCGGCCCACAGTGGGCCTTTAGGTGCCCCACACCAATCAGGGATGGAATGCGTGAAAATTCGTCCGAAAGCTGCTGCTGATGCAACCCTTTCAAGCTGCACCTAACTCGCTTCGGAAATGAAAATAAAATATAAGAGCGCGGAGGTAAGAGCAGGACTTTGTGAGAAGACTCCCCGTACTGAGCAACGCAACGTAGGTAGGTAAAGTCTAATCGATCAGGCTTGCGCACGTTTCCTTCCCAGGGTGCCACAAAGGACAGGGCAGGGCACGGCAGGGCAACGCGCTGCTCACGACACTGAATCCACCTGGGTATGCAGCATTGAGAAACCGACCGGGGCGTGGCGGGGCGGGGCGGGGCGGGGCGGGACTGGGGGTTGCGAAGACGTGGGGTGGTTCGGGAGGGGAGCCCGGCCCGGCCCGGCCCAGTCCGCTGCCGCATACCGCACCGTATTACCCGGGCGCCAATCGCTTTGTCAACATTGGGCAACCCCACCCCGCCCCGCGCACCAGACACCCCTGTGCAGCCGTCTTTTCAGAACACTGCGCTATTTTGAAAGGTGAGGAGACGCTGATGTTGACCAATCACCCAACGCGCCGGCCGGCCGTCCGGACGCCGAGCAGCACAGAGAGGTTCGCAGATGGTCACTTTTCGCGGGGCGGAGAGGAGGGGAGGCGGGAAGGGGGCCACATAGACTCGCGTTTGCTGCTGGTGCCGGCAGATGCTGGCTTTCTTGCGAAAGCTAAAGACGCTCGTATGAATATCAAGTACGCCGTCCGGGCGAGGGGAGCGACCACCCCGGCCTGCCCCGTCCCTCCGGGCGCGCGGCCCAGGACCCGCCCTCCCAGCGTTAGGGGAGGCTGCGTGGCGCAATCGCGAAGGGGAGGCCCTAGCGGGGCGGGGGTATATGGCGTGGAGGCCCTACCGGGGAGGTCTTGCTGACGGGGAGGGCCTTAGTGGGAATGTGCTGAGGGGGTGGGCCCGGCCCTGGGCCCTTGCTGCAACGAGCTGAGCTTTAAACTGCACGTAAAAGAATTGCTGGAAGAGTACACTTTGAACTGTGAGGTCCACAAGTTTTACTCATTTACATAAAAGTACTTTTCACCACTTGACGTGAGAACACGGAGATAACAAGTAAGTTCCCCGGACCAAAATGTAGTTAATTCGAGGGGTAAACAACTCTGGATTTGGTGTACAAATTTCGTGAATTAGAATTGAATTTGTCTGAATTAAATTGAATTCGTTTTGAATTAGCTTGGAATTTTTTGAATTTATTGCGAATTTTTTTGAAATTAATGTGAATTTGTTGTGAATTTACTTCAATTTGTTTTGAATTCGCTTGAATTTGTTTTGAATTAGTTTTGAATTCGCGTGAATTAGTTTGAATTAGTGTGAATTTTGAATTAGTGGTGTACATCAAAATTCGGAGTTATTTACCCCTCGAGTTAATTTTAAGACATAAAATTTTGAGAGGTTCAAAATGCCCACGCTTTAGTGATCAGAACCAATTTTTGGACACCAAAACTATAATTTGGTCACTGAAAATAACGTGTGGGTTTCAAAGATGAAAACGAATGAAAAATGTTTTCGTTGCTGGCTTCACTCTCGTAACTAACACGTAAATGTAAGCCACCAAATTTTAAGTCCATGAATGAAATTCCCTGACTTTTCCCTACTAATTTCCTGACCAAATTTTTCATTTTTCCCTGACTATTTTCGACGCAATCCCCAGGTTTATCGACTATAAATGGTCGGAAAAAATAAGTGTTGAGGCTAACAGGGTGTCAAATATGAAGTATAAAAGGGCAAAAAATTGATTTAACACAATTTAATACGTACATATTGCACGGCGGCATTAAGTTTAGTTGCTTAAATGCGATTCCATATTTTTCCCTGACTTTAGACCGGATTCCCTGACTTTTCCCAGATTTCCAGTGCGGATTTTTTTTACCTGACTTCCCTGATTTCCCTGACCTGTAGCATCCCTCTCGATCCCCCTTTCTAGTGACAAAACAAATTGTTTCTGATCACTAAAGCTTCGGCATTTGGAACCAAAACAGATTTAATGTCTTATTATTAACTCAAAATTTTGGTCCGAGGAAATGAGTTTTCTTTTTCTCTCCGGGAATTGGATCTGCAACTATGCAGTAGTAGTCTGAACTCAAGTTTCCGTAGATATTTCTGTTTACTTCTACATTCCAGTTTAGGGGTAGTGGTGTGGGGGTTGGTTGGTCGGTGACATCGCAAGGAACGACGGCGAACACGCGCATCCGCAGATCGGGGGTTCGTTCCGCGTGCTGCTGGAAACTGTTCGGTGCGCAAGGGGCTCACAGCAGCAGACGCCCGAGCTCAACATCACCTGGATATCACACGCAAGCGCACTCTCTCTCTCTCTCTCGCACTCACACACACGTTCGCACGCACAGCCGGCAGGCCTTTCATTGCGCACATCCCTTTGTGAGGGTGGTCCTGGTCCAGGCGGAGGAGCCAAGCCGACAAAGCCGTCCGTGCTGCAGCAGCGGCAGCAGCCCCTATGCTATGAGGTCTTGGTTCGTCACCTGGGCGACACCTGAGGGCGGCTCGGGGTCGGGGCCGGGCAGATGTTGCATGGCCCAAGGGCCGAGTCACATGGCCCGGCCCGGCCCATATGTGCAGCGCAGTGGCCCGGCCGGGCCGGCTGTTCGCGCCATACAGCGCGGTCCTGCCCCGCCGTAGTAGGAGATCGCGACCGTTACAGCATCACTTCCTCCGGCCCGTTTAGGAGCTTATTAATTAGCATGAGCCATTGGAGGGCGGTGGCGAGGGGTGGCGAGGCGGTCGGCGCAGCCTTCTAGGAACACGGTTACACCTGTCGGCAGCTTGTTTACCTAGCCACCATCTTAATATAACACCTGCGCTCCGGACCCCGGGGCCGGGCCGGGCCGGGCCGGGTCCAAAGGACACATCAAGGACCCCGGCTCTGAAGAAGATCCGAATCAGCGCCAAGATTAAACAATAAACGGCGGAGAGGTGGCCCCTTGCTCCGCTCGCTTGCCGATCTCTGATCATTCTGAGGAAAATGTTGCGATAGTTACGGCCATTTCTCCACCTAAAAGAGGGAAACAGGGCCGCGGTTTGCCTGCGCGGCGCGCCCACCGTCTTATCGCCTAGACCCATCCCGGCAATGGGAGAGAAACGCCAGTATCTGTCTTTTCCCTCCCCAGCGGCTCATTGTACGCAAAGGACAAACAGCAGCGTCTTTCCCCTACATTCCACCGGGATCCTCCACCTCCTCTTGGGTTGGTCCAAGGACGGATCTCTGGTCTCTTTTTTTTCCTCCTTTTTTTTCCGCCAGCGGTTGCTGGAGGCTGAAGGGCGCGCCGGTCCGGTCCACCCAATAAACCCAGGTGCACGGAAAGGTCACAAACCTCTCTGGGGTGGTAAAGTGGCCGTGATAGCCATCTTTGCATCGGGTTGACAACTTTTTATTCCTCCTTTCCCTTTTCTGTGCAGCCTCGTTGACATGAGGAAGCAAGTCGGACCCGCAGAAGGATTTCGCACAGCTGCACGAACTACGGGAAAAGGATTCATCGCAAAAAAAGGGTAATAACAAAAATACGAAGGGAGCTAAACTTTGTCCAAATGACTCACCACATGCGCGTCTTTGAGAAGGGAACAGAAACCGTCTAAGGACGGTCCCCGCCTGACACTGCCTCTGCACTGAATGGAGGCGACTGGTGCTTTGTGCGAACACGTGAGGGACTTGCATTGCAAAGCCAATAGGGGCGGGGTGGGGCGGGGCAGCGCGAGGCGGGTTCGAGTTTACGACGTTTGCGGGATTTCTATCGGTTTCCTCCAGTCAACAGGACCCGAGCATTCACAAATTACACAAGGCTCCTCGCTCCTGGCTCGCGCGCCCGCCTTCCAGAACAGAAGCAGCAGCAGCAGCACGCTGCCTAAGCATCCCCCGAGGAATTTTCGAACCGTTTTTCGTTTCCCGAAAGAAAAGGAAAAAAAAACGTTAAAAATACTTGACTCTGACCACTGCGAGCCATTTGCCGTCCACCAGGCGGAGAGGAAGGACGAGCCGACCGTCATCAGAAAGCACACGCGAGCACAGTGTATATATTTTCAGCAAAGAAGAACAAGAGTTGAAGGTGCGAAAAACATGCTGACACGGGCCTTTCACCACTCCTCCACCTCGAGTCGCGGCGGTGGCGTGGCGTGGCGAGGCCTCCCACCCCACCTGGGCGGCCGTCGTAAAGGTGTCAGCACAGCGTCACGTCATTGCAATCAGGCATGGGATAACGCGCGCCGCGCCCCGCGCCCACGGAAATAGCGGCGCGCATTCTTGGATTTCACCGGTTTTATTTCAGAGGAAACCTACGACGCAACGCCGCCCCCGCGCGCGAGGAAATAAATAAAATAAAACACTACGCAGAAACGTGGTGCGGATGACAAAATCTCAACATTTGGAAGCAAAGTGTAGCCCGGCGTGGCCCGGTTCGGCCAGGCCGCCGCTGTCCCCTTCCCCAACACACACATACTTCCTGGCCGGAAGGAAGGACGCACCCGGCTGGTGCTACTGTGAGCCACGCCGCCGGGCCGGGCGGGCGTTCCTAGCCACGCCACGCCCCGCCACGCCGCGCCGTGATAACAGGTGCGCCGCTAAACGCCCCAACGATTCTGCAGGTGGGCAAGCCGGCGGGGCAGGACGGGCAGGATGGGGGAGATGGCGGAGCGGCGTGCAGGTGCAGGACACGTGTAGTCCCGCCGTTATTAATCGCGCGCAGCCGCGGCCCCACCGGCCAGCGCCCCGCGGATGAGCTTGACCCCCGCCGGACAGGGCGACCCCCGGACCCGCCCCGCCCCCCCCGCCCCGCGAGGCCGGAGGCGATGACATCTGCGGCGGGTTGGGGCCTGAGCTGGGCTGCGCGAGCCGGCTGCACTGCGAGCCGCCCCGCCACCGCACGTGCAGCGAGCGCAGCGAGCACGTGCGACTGAACGGGCAAAAAGTGCTGAGCCGAGCTGCTTGCTCGCAGCTTGCTGCTGCTGCTGCTGCTCCTTCTGCATTGCAAGACGAGAAATAAGAAAATCTCGAGGCCGGGACAAATTTACAACCCGGTGCGTCGCGCACGACAGCAGCAGGGCCTCGCGAGGCCTTACGACGGGCTCTAGCGAGTGGAGAAGGCCCGACAGGACGGCTGACACTCACGTCACCTGGCCGCGTAGGGGCGTGGCGCGGCGGGGCAGGGCGGGGCAAAGTTGGGGGGTGGGGTGGCATCGCGGGGGACATACACGAGGGGGCGTGACGGCTCGCAGTCCGCGGAGCCGGGCGGGGCGGGCCGGGGCGGCTGAGCAGACGAGCACGATGAGCCCTCTGGCGCAGGCTGCGCAGGCCTGTGCAGCGGGGAGGCCCGGGGTGGTGTGGGCGGGGGCGGCCTGGCGGGGCGGGGGCTCGAGCACAGCTGTCCGCGCGGCTGCTGAGCACGCGGTGACCTGGGCCGGGCAGGGCGCACGGCTGCCACCCCCGCAGCAGTTGGGCCAACACACCAGGTGGCCGTGCTGCGCGGGCTGCGCGCTCAGGCGCCTGGCCAGCCCTGCCTGGCCAGCCCCGCATGGCAGGTGGACAGAAGGGTTGTAGGTAAGCATTCACACACGCCCAGCTGCTGGCCGGTCGGCGCGCGATCGTCTGTTCATCATCTGGATATGTGGAGTGGAGAAATCACTCGACTGCGTTCCGCGTGCTCCTCATAATGAGCAACCCCTCCTGCCGCCGGCCCCACCCCACCCCACCCCAGTGACACCTGGCCGGGGCTGACTGCGCGCGCGACGCTCCCGCTGCAGCCGTCTCATTCCGAAGATCGCTCTCGCGCCTCCGTCCTCGTCGCACCCATGGCGGTGTCGTATATTGGGACGGCAGGGCCACATGAGTGCGACAAGGACGGAGGCGCGAGAGAGATCTTCGGAATGAGACGGCAGCCGAAACGCAACGCGGGGCGACACGCGCGGGGATCGGAGTCGGGATTGCGCCGCCGCGCGCCGCGCGCGCTTCGCCAGTCAGCAATAACTGTCCCGATGAGCACGGGGGTGGGGTGGGGTGGGGGCGGCGCCGGGGGGAGGAGGAGGAGAGGCGGGGGATCAGCTCTCTAAGGGGAGGCGCAGGAGAGTGAGGAGAGAGAGCGACGAGGCCGAGTCGAGTGGCCAGCGCAGCGCGACGCGGCTGCTCAGTCAATATTGGCGCGGCCTGGCCGGGAGGAGGAGGAGAGTGGAGGAGAGGAGAGGGGCGTTAGTGAGTGAGTGCGTACCTCGCAGCGCGCAGCGCACACGTGCAGGCTCTGGCGAGGCGAGGCCAGGCCAGGGCAGGCAGGGGCCCTTGGGCGCGGCCAGGAGAGGCCCAGCCCGGGCCCGGGCCCGGGACCCGG
The DNA here is from genome assembly GCA_029379305.1 of Frankliniella fusca. NCBI lineage: Eukaryota > Metazoa > Arthropoda > Insecta > Thysanoptera > Thripidae > Frankliniella > Frankliniella fusca. The sequence goes on from JAHWGI010000106.1 coordinate 360,037, forward strand.
CCGCCCCGCCCCGCGGACAAAAGTGTCTCTCCGCCCCGCTCCGCTCCTCTCCGCGAGTAGCAGCAGCAGGGCCGCGCGCGCACGTGTGCGGCCCAGCAGCGCCGCGCCACGCCGCCACGTGTACAGGGAGGGGCCGCCAGGCCGCCAGGGGCCGCCAGGGGCGTAGCTCAGGGAGGCGGAGGGGACGGCCCCTTTGCTCGTAATGTCTCCTCCGCTGCTCCCACCCATCCTCCCGCCGCGTGCTGCTCAGCCAGTCCATCTCTCTAGAGGAGCACTAGTACTAGCACTACCCCGCTGCACCACATGACACACGGCGCCCTTTCGCGAGCTGACGCGCGGAACTCTTACGGCGCGTCCATAGGGCTTCCATTGTGTGAGGCCGCGCCGCCGCGCAGCAGGCCCAAGTGCGATCACAGCAGCTGTCTACAGCTGCGCGGTCGTGGCTGCTGCGGGACCGTTGGGGCGGGGCGCGGCGGGGCGGCGCGGCGGCAGTGCTGGGGCCCCACCCCACCCCACCCCACCCCACCCCGCCCGGCCCGGGCCGCGGCAGCTGTGGCGCACAACAACACACACTGCGTTGTGGGTAGAGGGGCACCGGGGCCCCCGGGGGCCAGGCCCGAGCATTGTCCAAAGACGAGGTCCTCATCCTCGGACCTAATCTTCATCTCCACCAAAACATGAGTTTTCATTCTGTATACATACATACGGCTTCCCCCGCAACGCATGTACTACTACAGAGACGCGCTACAGCATCGGCAGAAGGCCCTCTAAGGAGCACGCTGTTGTTTATTCGCAATTCTTCAGCAGCGGCAGCGCAGGAGGCGCCCGGCCCGGCCCGGCCCAGCTCGTCTGGTCTTCCCCGCCGCAGGCTCCTGGCGCGGCGTTGGGACAGGACGAGGCGGGGCGGGGCGGGGCGGGGCGGGGCGGGGCGGGGCGGGGCGGGGCGGGGCGAGGAGGCGCCTCGCTCGGGGAAACACGATTATTCACGCGGTCGGGTCGGGTCGGGTCGGGCGCGACACAGACGGCACGTCGCTGCCCCTAATTCACGACGCGCACGCGGCAACGAGCGGCAAAAATCTTGACATTTCGAAGAAACTTTATTTTCTGCTCGGTAACTCGGAGACGTATTGTGCTCGTCGCCCCGCGGCCCCCGCGGCGCGATGGCGCAGTACCGCCGCCACTCTGGTTAAACGTCCGTTAAATGTCTCGACTCTTGAGGCGCGTTTCACCATGCTGGCCGGGCCCGGCTCGCAGCACAATGTCCCCACCGTCACCGTGCACGCACGCCACTCGCCCCGCTAAAAGGGGTGGTTGCGGCGCGGCGGGGTCGTATCGGTCCTCCTCGTCTCTGATTGCCATCAGCCAGCGCGACAGGGCGGGGCGGGGCGAGGTGGGGCAGCGCAACACGCGTGCGAGGCGAGGCGAGGCGCGGTTTCGCTCGACACAGATACACATCGCGACGGACGGAACGGACGGGTTGTTGAAAAAGAGAAATCCAAAACACTCACACACACCTCTCGCGCGGGGCCGGACCGGGCCGGGCCGGGCGGGTCTCCTTCCGCTCAAACCCATTCATCCACTCGAAGCAAACCGCAGTAATGTGCAACATCCGCGCGCCCGCCCCGCCCCGCCCCGCCCCGCCCTACCGCGACGGCACCTCTCTGTTCGCTCTGGCCGAGTGCCTATGAGAAATCGCGCACCGCCGCCCCCGGCCCGGCCCGGCCCGGCCTGGCGGGGCAAATGAGTCCTTCGAACCGTCCCCGTTTGTTTTGTTAGCGGGCCGATGTCCAGATGATGAGAAACGGGTCGCGGTGTGCGAAGTCGCACGGGCCCGGGGGCCGCGGGGAGGGGCCCGGGTCGGGCGCGTGCGGGCGTGGCGGCCGGGACGGTGTGGGGCCAAGTTGTACGTCGGGTGAACATGTGTGCCTTCAGAAATAACAGCCATGCAGCTGCCGGGCGGGGCGGGGCGCACCGCGGCCGTACCCTCCTCCTCCTCCTCCTCCTAGCCCTAGGAGCGGGGACCAAAAAGGGACAAACATTGTTTAAATTTAGTTCGCGCCCTTTGCTCACATCTGCCCTGCCGCCTCGAACGATTTCGAGAGCCAGGCCAGGCCTTTTGTTTTCGCTTCTCGCCCCGAGAGCCACTCACGCGTAAACGACAGTTGTTAAGATTTTGCAAAGACCAGCCACAATGCGAAAATATAATGTGACCGCGGGGCGACTTCCTGGCTCAAGCAGGAAGCGGGCGAGACGACGGCGACGCGACGGCCGCGGCGGAGCGGGCGCCGCTATGCCGCGTGAGGCCAAGGCGAGTCGGCGCGAGATTTTAACTCAATGACTTGTCGAGATAAAGTTTTGCAAGCCGAGTCTAAAGGGCTGATGGAAGTCGGGCGGGGCGGCGATAGCGTATATGGATGGACTGGTCGGGTCCGGCCCGAGGCGCGCGAGAGAGCGAGTGAGACAGAGCAGGGGAGCCGAGTGGGCGTCGTGACCGCAGGAGCGAGAGAGACAGCGAGCTGTGACTCACCATCGACCCGCGCTCGTGGAGGGGGAAGGCTCGGGAGGACTGCCGCCTTATTGTAGGCCAGATGGCTCCCTCTCTCTCACGAATCCGATATGGTCTAGTGGTTAGGATTTCTGGCTTTCACCCAGGAGGCTCGGGTTCGATTCCCGGTATCGGAATATTTTTCACAAATCATTTTTGGTTTTTATAATTGCTTGACGTTCAAGGGAAAGGTTGGACGGGTACTCATACTGATTAAGCAAATGAAAAAATTGAAATTCGTAAATTATTCTTTTACTCTATCAAAAAATTTGAAAAATAATAAACAATATCGGATCAGACAGAAATAGTTAAATTACTACAGGAATTATGAAACACCAAGACGGACGGAAGCTCCTTCTTCGTTACCTACGCTCGGACCTTAGAAGATTTTGCCTAGAAAATTTGCACAGAGTACTCCGTATTACACTGTATTACGCGGTATTACAAATAAAATTTTGCAATTTAAGAGCATATTTTGACATTTTTTGGTATTAAATTACGCGTAATACCGTGTAGTACCCAGTCAGGTGTACATGGTATTACTGAAGTGAATACCCCCTCGGATTTTCCTCGGAGTTTACACGATCCCGAATCTGCCCGTCTTTCCACATACAACTCCTTTGAAACTCGAGTTACAATCTTTCTGCGGCGAGCAAGCAGCTAACGGCGCACGCCTGTGCGGCATCGCACACGGCAGCCCGGTCAGCAGGCGTGCCCGAGGGGCTGCCTACCCTCCGGCGTACCGGGTCCGCCCGCGCTGCGCAAGGACTCTCAACAGAACAGCTGTTGGGCTGGGAATTTATAGACACGCACTCTGTCTGACTACTGCGGTCGAAATATTACCCCGCAATCCGCTCCGCTCCGCGCGGCGCTGCAGGGTGGCATCTCCTGGGAAATCACCTCCCCACCCACCCCGCCCCGCCCCGCCCCGCCCCGCCCCGCCCCGCCCCACCACGCCCCGCCCTTTTGCATCGCGGCGCCGCTCCTAATGAGTACGCGTGGCGTGGTCGGGTGAAGCGCGGGGCAGGGACAGGGTAGGGAGGGGCGGGGTGGGGCGCAAGACAGGGAGTTGCCATATGTCCGACTTGACTTGAGGGGATGCGTTGTGACCCCATCCGCCAACCCCGTCTATCAAGCACACGACTGTAAACACGGCTGGCAAACTTCAAATTCTCTAAACAGGACATGGCAAAAATAATACTTTTTTTTTTTTTAAAGAAAAAAAACCGGCCTACCGGCGGGTAGGAAGGCAGTCGGCTGATTTTGAATATGACTATTAACGGTAATTGGCAAATTGTCACGGGAACGAGATGCGTAGAAACCATGGACACTTTGATTCCTGTTTTAACGTGGCTGATTTTCTGATTTTTCTTCTTACGGGCTTGAATTTTAACGGCGTTATACTTGATTGTATTTTAACTGGCTTTAAAATTATCTGAACCGCATTCATTTCATTTTAAATTTAAATCCTGGAACTAGGGGACCAATTGTAACTTTGTCACTTCTTTACTGCGACAAACTGTTAAAATTTTTTCTTTAATTAACGACAAATAAGTCTCTAATTTTTACAGCGGCTGCAGTCATTTTGGAACCAGGGGGTGAGGAACTGGAAACAATTATGTGCGCCGGTATAAACAATACGAAACAATATCAAAACAAAACGAGACAATATAAACTACAAAGTGACAATTTCGGACAGAATTAGAATTTTTTTTTAACAAAATCATATTGTATTATATTTTAACTGGCTTTTAAATTATTTGAACCATATTCAATATTCTTTTCAAACTTAAATATTGGAACTTTGGGACCAATCGTAGCTTTGTCACTTCTTTACTCTGTGATACGAGCGAACGTGGTTCCCGGCCGGTCCCAGCCCGCACACACGCTCTTTTTATTTTAACTGGGCTTCATACCAAACTTAAAAGTCAGACTAATCGACTGCCTAACAAGATTCCAGTTTTACCGTGGCTGATTTCTGATATTTATTTTTAGGGGCTTGAATTTTAACCGGGTCATACTGGGTTATATTTTAACTGGCTTTTAAAATTATCTGTACCGTACTCAATTCATTTCAAACTTAAATATTGGAACTTCGGGACCAATCGTAGCTTTGTCATTTCTTTACTGCGATATGAGCAAACGCTGTCAAGAGGTGTAACGTGATGAGGGTTCAGCAGCGCGCTTGTATACAAAGGGTCCATAGATGGCTGGCACGAGGGAGCGGGGCGGGGCGAGAGGGGCGGGGGCGGCTGGGAGGGCGGTCGGGCGCGGGCTGGTGAGGCACAGCTGCATGCTGCGCGCTGCGCGGGGAGCGCCGGGCCACCTCCTCCAGCTCCTGCCGCCTGGCACAGCGTTGACGCTCTTGGCTCCCCATCGCCAGCCCGCCCGCCAGCCCGCCCGGCGACCCGCACACGCTCCACTCCTATATAGTCTGGAAGGGGTGGGGGGCTGGGGGAGTGAGCGCTGCCTGCTGGCTGCTCGCTGTCTTGTATGGCGAGCTATTTTAACTGGCTGGCTTTTACTGGATACTGGATCAATACGGGGCTTATATTTTAACTGGCTGGCTTTTACTGCATACTGGATCAATACGGTGCTTATACTTTTAACTGGGCTTCATACCAAACGTAAAAGTCAGTCTAATCGACTGCCTAAAAATTAAAACAATTTGTCATTTAAAATAAGATACACTGAAAGTTCCTTACAGTATTACCGGCGAGCACGGCCCCGGCGCAGTAGGCAACCCATCGCGCACGGACAGGAGCCCCATCTCTTCCTCCTTGGCTCGGCCTCCCCTCCCCTCCCCGTCTCTGTTCGGTCAAACCGTGCACCTCTACCCTACCACCCACCCTGGCCGCATAGCGCCACATCGCGCAGCGCAGCCACCCCCGAGCTCCGCCCCGCCCCGCCCCGCCCCGCCCCGCCCCGCCCCGCCCCGCCCCGCCCCGCCCCGCCCCAGCCATGGCGGCCCGGCGGGCCCGGCCACCCTCCCCCGTCACGGCTACATCGGCGTAAATTGCGCTACAGTGATTGAGAGATGACTTCATACAAGCCGCATCGCCCTCCCTCCCTCCCTCCCTCTCATCCCCAGCCCTCCTGCCCTGCCCTTCCCTCGGCACTCCGCCACGGGCCATGAGGCTGCGAGGGGAGGACCGGGTTGGGGTGCCCTGGGGAGACCCGAGGCCGGGAGGGCGAGAGAGACGGTCGGGGAGCGTCGTGAGAGCGACAGAGAAAGAGAGTTTGGGAAATGGGAAGGGGCGGATGAGTGGACTGTGGGCAGCGGAATGCCTTGGGGGAGATGTGAGCGAGGACGAGGAAGTGCCAGGGCCACGCAGGCGGCAGGGCGCCGACGTCCACATCGGCATGGTGGTGTCGACGACGAAAACAGGACGCGGTGCTACGCTGCGCGAACACCTGGCTGAGCTGTGCCCGGTCCCGGTCGTGCCCGACCCGACTGGCCGCCGCGCCCCGCGCCGCCCCGCTCTCCTCTCCGCGCACGTGTCCTCCGGAGACGGGGACGGTCCAGGGCGCGGGGAGGGGAAGTGGGGGAGGGTCGTGACGGGGACGGGGACGGCTGGGGGTTGGAGTGTTTGGAATGCGACGCCAGCCACCTGCTTTATTGGATGGTGCGGCGCTACGCAGGCAGCAGCGGGGCGAGGGGAGGCGATGGCGAGGTGAGTGGGGGTGAAAAGGAGAGGACGAAAAACCCTCTCTCTTTCCCTTTCCATCGGGTCGAATGGACAGGTTGCTTGAGAGGAGGAAAAAAAGAAGGTAGCGCGTAGGAGGTGGCGTGGCGTAGTGCCGTCCCTACACAAAGCAGACAACTCGTGTTTTGGCTGCCCGACGCAGCATCAAGCGTATTCACCGCTATTTAGCTTCATTTGAAGCAATTCTGTGTTGGTAGGGGCTTTCATTTGGTTATTGGCGGCGCCTATCGCACTCAGCGTGCATTTAGCTTTAATTTTTCGGTGCAATCACTACAAAATCTATTTAACCGGCATCGAAACCGGGCCAGAGGCCGTCTTTGCAGGTTATTTTGTTTGTGGTGAATTTGTATTTTTGTTTGGGTATGGTGACAAAACATACCGAGCTTCAGCTTCTGTATTAACTCCGAGATATGATTTTAAAAACCAAGTTTTTTCTATTTCTTGTTTTTTCACCAAAAGATACTTTATATGTGTATTTGTGTACAGGTTAAAATGGCCGGATTAAAGTGGATTAGTTAATCTTGGAAACACTTGCTACCTGGGCAAGAGCTGGATCCTTGGGAAACATTTTGAACTTGCACTTGTTTGACGCACGATTGTGTCCACATTTCGTGTACAGACAATTCTTGATTTTTCGCATGTTGAAAATTCGGATAAGTGTAATAACCTAACCTGAGCGGCTCCTGGCCCGGTTTCGATGCCGGTTAAATAGATTTTGTAGTGATTGCACCGAAAAATTAAAGCTAAATGCACGCTGAGTGCGATAGGCGCCGCCAATAACCAAAATGAAAGCCCCTACCAACACAGAATTGCTTCAAATGAAGCTAAATAGCGGTGAATACGCTTGATGCTGCGTCGGGCAGCCAAAACACGAGTTGTCTGCTTTGTTTAGGGACGGCACTACGCCACGCCACCTCCTACGCGCTACCTTCTTTTTTTCCTCCTCTCAAGCAACCTGTCCATCGGGGAGGACGTCGAACAAGACTTGATGAAAAGCTGTACGAATAAAGTTGGTGCCACCAAGCGGCCGCCCCGGCCTCCTCCGCCTCGGCAGCACTATCCCGTTGGGCCCCTCGCAGAGCGCGCGGCCGCGGGGGTGGGTCGGGGTGGTGGGTCGGGGTGGTGGGCCGGGGCGGGGCGCAGTGGAGCGGGGCCGGGGCGCGGGGCGGGGCGGGGCGCGGGGCGCTCGCGCGCACGTGTTCGCCGAGGGGAATAGGGGCTGCGCTCCGAGCCGCGCCACGCCACGCCGCGCGCACTTGACTCGCTCCCTTCATGAATGTAAGAGCGGCATTACTCTCCGCTCCCCTCTCCCCTCGCCTCCACCCCCCTGGTCGGATCCGGTGACGGCGCAGCGCTCGCTGTGGCGGGCATCAGCCCAGCAGCCCCCGCCCCGACCCGCTCCATCATCCTTCAGCAGCAAATGAATGTCACAACCGTGTTTGACGGTGAACCGGGTCACTCCGTGAGTGACGGCCCCGTCGGGCCCGGGGGGACCCAGAACGGGACGCGGTTTTGCTTTTTCCCTCCCCCTCGACACCGACGCCCACCTCGGGCCGCGCATAGTAAGGCAGACGACATAGAGAACCACTCTTCGCGCGCGCGATGGGTTGCCTAGTGAGCAGGCGCGAGAGCACACACCCGCATGAGAGATTTCTTTCTCCAGACAACTTATCCCGAGGCAAGCCTCGGCCTAGGGGTCTTCCCTTGAGGCGCTCGCTCACCCCACCAGCCTCTCGCGGTCCACCTTAGAGGCCACCACGATGGTCCTCCGAGGAGTTGGCCGGCCACTCCCCTGTGTGGGTGTGGGTGAACCGTCGACCGCCGGGTGGTCGGGAGGGGCGGGGCGGCGCGGGTTGGCCGGGACGCACTGCCGCATTGCCCCTCCGAGACGTCACCCACCTCCCCAAGAGCGCGCGAGACCGAGGCCTCCGGGGCGCACTGCCGGACTCGCGGACGAAGGGGAGATCACTCAAACAAAAAGCGGACAATTATATTTTTGACTTTTGATTTTTTCTATTTTTTCTTTATTTTGAATTTAATTTTTCAGAAGAATTTAAACTTTTTGATAAATTTTGATCTCTTTCTCCCTATTTCTGACTTTTTTCAAATTTTAATTCAGTTTTTTGTCCATTTGTTTTTAATTTCTTGAGTCTTACTTCTTGATTTTATATTGATTTTATTTTTAAAATGACTTTTTGGGGGGCCATACAGTGATTTTTCAAAGTGAGGCCTCTCCCCGCATCCCCCTCGCTCGCAAACTCCGCAAAAGCGTCGGTTTCACGACCGCCTGGCCGCTGGCTACGGCCACGCGACGAAAAAAAAAAAAAAAGAGAGAGAAAAATACTGCAAGGGATCCGGGAAAACGAACAACGTCTTCTCCCCTTCTCCGTGATAAAAAAAAAGGGAGGTGCAAGCAGCCCCTGAGAGCACGGAGCGCGCGGCCCGCGGCCAGCACTGCTCCCAGTGGAATCGAGACGAGGCGAACGATTTCAGAACAGAGAGCGCGATGTATATTTTATCATCTTTTGGCGAGGGCCGGCCCGAGCGCACGAGAGCACGCGAGCGGATCCCACCATTCGGTGTCGTGTATTATTCAAAACCAATCGCCAAACGAATCGCCCCAACCATTTCGCGCCCGGGCACAAAGCTATCAGCTTCAGTTTTCGTTTTTCTGGAGGGAGCGGGAAAAATGATCCTCGCGCTCTCCGAAGGAAAGGAATGAGCTCTCCTCGCGGCGGGTCTTAGGAATGAACGCAATTTCTTTTCCCCTTGGCGGGGCCGGGCGCCCGGCCCAGTCATATTGGATGCGTGCCGGGCTGGGCTGGGCGCCGAGCCACCCCGCCCCGCCCCCACTGTTTGCCCTGGCGCCTTTAATATTGCAGTCCAGTCGGTGAGCGCGCTTAGCGCAGTGCGCGCGGCGCAGGCCTACACTGTCCCATAAACTAGAAACCGATCGTGAAAAATCGATCAGCGGGTATTATGGGCTGCGCGGGTTTTCCATCGAGAAATTGGCGGATCTCCGTAACTCTCCAAAAAACCTCTGCCGCGGACGCAAGCATCACTCCACGAGCGACCGCGCCCCCTCCGCGCTATTTCATGAAATTCCGCGAAAATAACATAGTCTCCTGCAAACGCGAAAAGGTGATGCGTGGGACGACACCATTTCCCACCGCGGCGGCGGCGGCACAGTACATGTTTCTCCTCGTGTGCCGACAGCACCGTACACTATAGGGGGGTTGCGTGACGCGTGTCCGAGCGGAGCGGAGTGAGTACGCCCCGCCTGCGCGGCCAAACGGTATCAAACATTCAGAGCGCCGCGCCCCGCCGCAGCTGTCCTGCCCTATCGTGCAGAGTGAGGAGGAGGCGGGCCTGATGGGCCCCTCACCTCACAGCCCGCCGCGGCCCTCGCCGACCGCACACCGCCCCCGGCTCCATCCACCCCAGCATTCTCCACGAACTGCAACGTACCGTGGCGACTCTATGCCAGGTCCGAGCCTCATCGTCACGGGGCGCATGGCGCACGGCAGCCTGGCCGTGGGGCTTCACCACGGCGGCGGCGCCCCTCCCCGCCCCCGGAGGGTAGGCAGCCGCGATCAATAAGTCAGCCGGGGCGGGGCCGGGGGGGGGGAGGGGGCAACACCGAGCACTGCCGAGGCGACCCGGGCCCGCGGCCGGGGCGGGGCCGAGGCCGGGCGCAGCGCACTGCTGTACCGCACCCGAGATCCTCCTCCACGCTACAGCCCAGGGTTGTTACAGAGTCGGGAATTTTTATTTCCCTGACTTTTCCATGACTTTTCCATGACTGAATTCGAGGTTTTCCATGACCTTCCCCCAGACATATATAGGACTAGGTTTTTAAAAAGAAAACGATGTAAAGCAATACTTGCACTTGCACAATTTATTTATCCATTTTAAAGCCCTCTGAGGCACTCATTCGACATAAAATAAAAGAGCAAAACCGAGGGGGTGCTGTCTCACGTAGCAGTTGTTCAATGATTTACATTACAAAAAAATCAAACGGTTTTTAGCAGATGATACATCTTAGCAAAAATAAAATAAAAAGAAACTAAAGAGAATTGATGTTTCATCGGCTTGTACTCTCGCAATAGTATAGAGCGGGCCGGGTTGTCACAGTGCGCGGCGCGCGGCGGCCGGCGGCCGCGTGTGCAGGCCTGGAGAGGGGGAAGCCAGGCGGGCCAGGCGAGGGGGTCGGGAGGGGGACGCGGGGCCAGCGGGGCCGAGGCAGGGACCAGGCGAGGCTCCAACCCATGGTATTGTTGCCTTGCGGCGCCCGGCGCCCGGCGGCGCCACGCTCGCGGCTCTCCCGAGTGTAACACATTTATAGCAGTATGTGCCAGACCCTGGGTGGGTCGACCCGCCAAACACATGTGTAACGGTGGCTGACTACCCAAACCCCGTAAGTGCAGAAGGCGCTGAAATAAAATTATTCGTACGCACATTTTCGTAACGTCGCCTTAATACACAAAAGTGCAAGACATAATAAGGTGTCAGCTAGCTTTTACTCCCAAGTTCAAAAACCAAGCGCGTACCCTGGGTATATTGTACCTAGGGGGGACTGATGAATGGCTCAATGGCTCGCAGTCCGCGAGGCGCAACACAGCCAAAAAAAATAACAAAAAAAAATAATCCCAAAATAAAAATTAGATTTTAGTATCATCTGCTTTCATTTACAATCTTGATTGAAATTTTTTTTTTTTATTTTAGATTGATTTTTTTGATTTCAAAATGACTTTTTAATTTTTCTGTTGATTTTTGATCTTTTTTCTGATCTTTCGATCTTTCGATATTTTTCTTGATTGTTCGGGATGACATCAGAAAATACACGCACATCTGATCCAAATTATTCTCTCAATTACATGATTAAATAGGATTTTTAGTAAATTACGGTGAATTATTTCGATTTATTCCAAATTATTGAAAATTAACTTGCAATAATGCAAAATAATCACAATTATTTCAAATAATTTTTAAAACTTTTCAGAAACAAATTTTGCTCTGCAATTGAAAGGGTGACGTGAAAACATAGAAAATTTTTGCGGCAGTAAACCTCCCGAAGGAGGTTGCGGTTCCCGCCAGGCACAGGGCTTTTACCCCCTGTGGCAGCCAACTGCTTCGGTGTTCCATGGGAACCGGCGCTTTGCTGACTGCGATCCTATCGCGCAATTCGACAGATTTGATCCCCGTACCACCATTGGCCTACCCCTAGAGGTACGAGCGGTGTCAAGGGCGTTAGACTTCCTGAACCCAGTTTCAGAGGCCTTACCTCAGAGGGGTACGCGGGATTCGAACCCACAACCCCGAGTGCCGACACGTAGCCAGAACAGGAAGCGACCCAACGCCCAGAGCCACCGAGCCAACGGAGGTGAGACGTGTTTAATTTCTACTTGACCTGCCCTGGAGCAGCTGCCAAATGAAATGCCAAGCGCGTAAAACACTTTCCCGAGGGGGAGTCGAACTTGGGACCACTCGGTTCAGTGTTGCGCGCTCTACCAACTGAGCCACGACGTTTCGATGACTGCCTAGTGCGACGGGTTCGCGTCGTATTTGCCCTATCCCCCAGCCTCCAGCCAGGAGGATTTCTGAGAAAACCTGTGATTTTTTTATTTTTTATCTTTTCTGATTGTGATTTTGATTTTTTTCTATTTTTTTCGTGATTTCTTTTTGGCCTTGTTCAATGATTTTAGAAGACAGCACCCCCTCGAGCAAAACCTTTGTTACGGCGCGGCAGGCAGAGAACACGGGAGATACTGCAATTTAACAAACTTCCATGACTCGGCGCTTGATTTCCCTGACTTTTTCATGACTTCCATGACTCGAATTTTTTTCCATGACTTTTCCATGACTTCCAGGTTTTCCATGACCTGTAACAACCCTGTACAGCCCCTCCTGGCCCCTCCTACAACCACCCCTACCGACGGGAAGCACGGGGCTGGTACCCGAGGCGTGCACCACTTCGACTATTCCATGTACACATAGGGCCATAGAAAATATTCCAAATATTCCATTTATTCCAAAAATTCCCAAATATCCGAGCACACATTTGGGAAAATTTAGTGTAATTATATTATAGTCCAGCCAGCCAAAGGTGACGATTTTTGTGACGGTTGGAGAACTCACCCACCAGCCCTCTCCACCCGCCTCGCTCCCCCGCAAAAGCCCTGCCGCGCATGCGTTGTAACGGTCACAAGAATCGTCACATTTGGCTGGCTGGACTTTACAAATTTATAAGGAAACAGAGAAATGGAAATAAAATTGGGGACTTTATCCATCCCTAACAGTAATCCTGTAGTACCAGCCAGTCCTTTTTTGAGTAACAACGACCGGACTCCTATCATTTTCTGCCTAGTGCCCCGCACCATAAAATTAATCCTCCAACACGAAAATTACATTTAATTTTTTTTTGCAGTGTCGTGCGGAATATGCGCATCCACCCCGATTACACTATATGTAGTCGCGTGGCGCCAAAGACACGTCATCATTTTTATCGGGGAGTCTGTCGGGTCGCGCGGCCGCGACAAGGGAGGCGCGTGTCGGGCCGGAGCGAAGCGAGTCATCCGCCTGAACACTACGCGCTGTCTGCCGGCCGGGCCGGGCCGGGCCGGGCCGGGCTCAGTGGACCATTGTGGGTAGGAGAGGGGAGGGGAGGGGAGGGGAGGGGCAGTCATTTCATTAGGCCCTGCGGAAGGGAGGAGAAGTACAGGGCAGAGGAGGTGGGGGGGGGGGGGGGAGGAGGACGGGGGAGCGGATCAACCCCGCTCTCCCAGAGGAAGGGTGACTGCGTTGCGACCGAGCGGCCCAGCACTGCCAGCCGACTGATTCAGAAGATCTCTCTCATATCTCCGTCCTTGTTGCACCTACAGCGGTGCCCTATGCTGACCATGGTAGTGCTCCATGAGTGCGACGAGGACAGAGGTATGAAAGCGATCTTCGGAATCGCTCGGCTGCCCAAAGGCCGGCACGAGGCTGGCGCCGCCGCTGCCAACAACGACGCCGTCGCCGTCGTGCGAGATCGACACACAACGGCACCTTGGGAAACGACTACCCGAGCTCGCCCCGCCCCGCACCGTCCCCCAACGCCGCTGCACTTCCGCTGCGTGCGCGGGGGGCGCTATGGTGCAGCGCTTCCGGTCGCGTGGCGCGGCGTGGCGCGGCGTGGCGTCGCGGTGCTGCCGTGGGAGCGCGCTACTCCAGAGTGCGGCGAGATACGCATCGCAGCGGGGCGCGGCGTGGCGTGGCGTGGCGCAGTAGCGCTGAGTCAGGAGCAGCCCCCGAGAGCACCCGGGCCGACCACGCTGCTGAAGGCGCACCGCGGGCGGCCTAGGCCTAGGGTCAGCCATCAGGCGCCCTGACAACGCGCAAGAACTACCACGAGGCGAATTGCCCAAGACTCCAAGACCAAGAGAAACGAGAATTCTCGATCTTGACCCAGATGGGCACCGAAAACCACCCCGAATAACATACCCGGTCGATAACGTACACTGTAGAAAAAAACTACAGTAAATCCAGTTGATTTTGATGACAGCCTTCACTGTAGTTTATTTTACTGGATTTACTGTACTTCCTTCAAGATTTGCTGTACTCTCCGAGGCAGAGTACAGCGTTTACCGTACATTGTATCTAGAAGTACAGCAAATCCAGTAAAATAAAGTACAGTAAAAGCTGTCATCAGAATTAACTGGATTTGCTGTAGTTTTTTCTTACAGTGTAAGCATGTGCATTTTTCGTAGTCTTAATGACAAGAGTGCTAAGACACTGTTTTTTCAAAGGTAGTGATCATTGCCATTATTGGCATTGAGGTACTACCTTTCGTGGCAATGAAGCCCCTTTTGGCAATGACCGGCGCAAAGGCAATAAGACAAAAGTAAGACCTTTGCAGCGGCAATGAACCGATCATTGCCAACCCAATGGCAGTGTTCAATACCAGCCCATCGGCAATGTTCTGAAAGTAACTTAACATTAATTCACGTTTTCATTCATTGCTGCATTTTGTCCATACATTATTGCCGACCTTTTGGCAGTGAACGATCATTGCCGGCTGGTTGGCAGTGAACCGTCACTGCCGACATAATGGCAATGAACCTTCACTGCCGATATTTAGGCAATGAACCTTCAATGCCGAATATTTGGCAATGAAACTTCAATGCCACAATGTGGCAATGACTGAAATGCCAATAACTTAGAGAAAATTCAAAAACTGACTTCCGCTCATTGCCAAAATTGGCAATGAATACTGCCTTTGAAGCGGCAATGAGCAATTCATTGCCGCTGGAAAGGTCTTACTTTAGTCTTATTGCCTTTGCAGGGGCACTGCCACAAAAGGTAGTACTTTCATTGCCTTTGGAGGAACAGTGGACTGAAGCCTCCATAACCCCTACACTATGCCCAAACCAACAATTCTCTGCGGATAAGCAAGAATCCCAACTGGGTGGCCTGATACTGGCTACTCGCGTTGCTGTAGTTCTACACCCTGCCGACGCGTATAAGTCGATTTTGAAAATACGTGCGGTTTTCGTATTCCTATTTTGACACTGACAGGAGTGATAAGGCTGTAGCCTCGAACACAGGGGCGTAGGAACGGGGAGCAGAAGGGGGTCAATCACCTCTTCTGAACGCTCGGAGGGGCAACCAAAAGGCTCCATCCCGTCCGAAGAAGAAATGTTTCTACGCCCCCGCTCTGGACACCGCCGACCCAATCATCCAGTCTGCTCTTGAACCAGCCATGCAGCCGTTTCCTGAATTCCGAATGTGCCTACGCGCAGCGGGGTGCGGCTGGGAGGCATGGGAGGGGTTGTGCTCCGTATCGTGACGACGAAGCCGCGTGGCGGGGCGTGGCGGAGCGTGGCGGGGCGGGGCGGAGCGTGGCCGGGCGGGGCGCCGCGCGGCGCTACACGACCCGGGCGCACGCGGCACGCGGCTCGCACGCGCCACACGATCGCCCCGCCCCGCCCCGCCCCGCCCCGCCCCGCCCCGCCCCAGAGCGGCTTAGGGCTGTTTGTGCAGGTGCAGCGCCAGGGCCGGCCGAGCCGAGCCGAGCAGCGCCGCGGCGTGAGAAACAGGTTCGACACGTCCCCTCACCGTACCGACCCTGGGGACGCGCGACGGGCCACGAAAATGAAAGAAAAACCGCATCTCGCGAATCCTAGGAGACGTCAGCTACAACGACGACGTCGCGCAGCGCGGCGCGGGGGGCCGCCGGGTCCAGCCCAGCGCCGGGAGGTAGGCAACAGTGAAGGAGCGCGTTACACACACGTTACCGTGTTGCCTACCTCGCAGGCGCTGAGAGGCGCGCCGAGCCACGGCAGGGCCCCGCCGAACTGTTAAGAAATACAATATATATTATTCTCTCTCCCCGCAGTGCGACGCGGCAGCACCCCGCTCACCACTCGTCCCGATGGCAAACTTGTCCGCTACCTCCCGACTCTGCACCCGCTCCCCGCGAGAGAGCGCGGCAGCAAAATATATACGAGCTCGTGGGAACATCAATATTTTCCTTTCCGCGCGACGGTCGTCAAGGCGGGGAGCGCGGGGTGGGGCGGTGACGACAGCCAAAGGACCGCGACCTGTTTCTCTTGGCGGGGCGCAAGAGGAGAGGACGACCTGGGCCTGCAGAACCACGCCCCCGCTAGCGCCGCTCGCCTCGGCGGGGCGTCTCCAAATGAAACGCGAATGAGGCGTGTTTTATAGTATCCATTTAATAATCCGAGCACGGGGGTGGCGGGCGGGTGGCGGCAGGGCGGGGGCGGCGCACTAATGAACATGGAGGCACGTGCCGCCCCCGGGCCGCCCCCGCCTCCGGGCCGCCGCCGCCGCCGCCTCCCCAGGGGACACGGCCAGCGCGGTGCGTCATTCGCTGAGCCGGGGCGGAGCGGAGCTATCGGAAACCTCGCCGACCGCCGCTTTGGCGAGCAGCAGCGGGGTGACGGAGCCGGGGCCGGGGCCGGGGTCGGAGCTGAGGCTCACGAGCTCTCTCGCGACGCGCCGCGGCCGCCCCTGTTCCTGTTCCCACCGGCGGGAGCCTCGTCCTCGTGTCCTCCAGCCACGCGGCCGTCAGCGAGGACCGCGATGGTCAGGTCAGGCTGGCTGCTCTGCCCACCCCCGGCCCAGCAGCGCAACTCAGCCATCTGATTCCGAAGATCGCTCTCGCGCCCCCGTCCTTGTCGCACTCATGGAGCCCTATGCCTTCCCCAGCATACGGCACCGCCATAAGAGCGAGAAGGATGGAGGCACGAGAGCGATCTTCTGAATCAGACGGCAGCTCAGCCTGACGGACAAAGGTGATGGGTGGGGCCGGGCCGGCGAGGCGACCCCCGACCCGCGGCGGCCATTAGGAAAATGAACAAGGGT
Organism: Frankliniella fusca; assembly: GCA_029379305.1. Lineage (NCBI taxonomy): Eukaryota > Metazoa > Arthropoda > Insecta > Thysanoptera > Thripidae > Frankliniella > Frankliniella fusca. The sequence goes on from JAHWGI010000106.1 coordinate 376,654, forward strand.
CCCGGCGGCCCGGCCCGGGCCAAACTCATCCAGAAGAGTGAGTGAGTGCGTGCGTAGCGCAGCTCCGCGGCTCGGCCCGGCTCGGCCCAATGTAAAGCGGGGTAACAAAAACAACAACAACAACAATGCGACGTCAGCCCGACCGAGCCCCACCCAGCCCCACCCTTCGCCTGGGCTGCGCTGCGCGGAGAAGTACACGTACACGTATAGGGCAGGGCCGAGGGGCCCACAACTCTGGAATTCAGGTGTAAAAGGCCACCGAAATCTTTGGAAATCGTATTGAAATCTCATTGAAATCAGTGAAATCTTTGAAATCAGTTGAATTCTCTTGAATTCAAACGAATTCCGTTGAAATCACTTGAAATCTGTTGAAATCACTTTGAATTCACGTGAAATCACATTGAATTCACATGAAATCACATTGAATTCACATGAAATCACATTTAAAAAGCGTCTCGGGAAACTCACTCAAATCGGTGAGGGGAGAGGAGGGGGGCGGTGTGCACTAACAGCTGTTCGGCAAATTCGAGATATTTTAAGATTTTTAGATACTTTCAGAACAGATTGAGATTCCTATTTATTCTTAAAGCTTAGTGCCATTTTAATAAAAGTACTCAATGTATAAACAATTTCTTTTTGTTTAAATTTTTGCCATTGGAGGTATAAATAATAGTCCTACGCAAATCCACTTCCACAAATCTGGTTTGTGAGGGAATATTAATTTATTAACTGGAGCAATAAAACATAGTGAAAGTGCTAGACGACTAAGATTCTTTAAAATACCTTCTTGTTACGGCACAGTTGGAGTGAAATTCTCAAAATCGTACAAAAAATACGGGGATTCCCCAGAAAATACACGCACAGCTGATCCAAATTATTCTCTCAATTACATGATTAAATAGGATTTTTACTAAATTATTGTGAGTTATTTCGATTTATTCCAAATTATTGCAAATTAACTTGCAACTGCGCAAAATAATCACAATTATTTTAATTATTTTTTTAAAAAATTCAGAAGCAAATTTTGCTCTGCAATTGAAAGGGTGGCGTGAAAACATGGAAAATTTTTGCGGCAGTAAACCTCCCGAAGGAGGTTGCGGTTCCCGCCAGGCACAGGGCTTTTACCCCCTGTGGCAGCCAACTGCTTCGGTGTTCCATGGGAACCGGCGCTTTGCTGACTGCGATCCTATCGCGCAATTCGACAGATTTGATCCCCGTACCACCATTGGCCTACCCCTAGAGGTACGAGCGGTGTCAAGAGCGTTAGACTTCCTGATCCCAGTTTCAGAGGCCTTACCTCAGAGGGGTACGCGGGATTCGAACCCACAACCCCGAGTGCCGACACGTAGCCAGAACAGGAAGCGACCCAACGCCCAGAGCCACCGAGCCAACGGCGGTGAGACGTGTTTAACTTCTATTTGACCTGCCATCCAGCTGCGGCCAAAGGGAATGTCAAGCGCGAAAAACACTTTCCCGAGTGGGAAGTCGAACTTCGGACCACTCGGTTCAGTGTTGCGCGCTCTACCAACTGAGCCACGACGCCACGATGACTGCCCAGTGCGACGGGTTCGAGTTGTATTAGCCCTGTCCTCCTGGCTGGAGGCTGCAGGATACGCGGCAAATACGGATCGAACCCGTCGCACTAGGCAGTCATCGGGGCGTCGTGGCTCAGTTGGTAGAGCGCGCAACACCGAACTGAGTGGTCCGGAGTTCGACTCCCACTCGAGAAAGCGTTTTACGCGCTTGACATTCCCTTTGGCCGCAGCTGGATGGCAGGTCAAATAGATGTTAAACACGTCTCACCGCCGTTGGCTCGGTGGCTCTGGGCGTTGGGTCGCTTCCTGTTCTGGCTACGTGTCGGCACTCGGGGTTGTGGGTTCGAATCCCGCGTACCCCTCTGAGGTAAGGCCTCTGAAACTGGGATCAGGAAGTCTAACGCCCTTGACACCGCTCGTACCTCTAGGGGTAGGCCAATGGTGGTACGGGGATCAAATCTGTCGAATTGCGCGATAGGATCGCAGTCAGCAAAGCGCCGGTTCCCATGGAACACCGAAGCAGTTGGCTGCCACAGGGGGTAAAAGCCCTGTGCCTGGCGGGAACCGCAACCTCCTTCGGGAGGTTTACTGCCGCAAAAATTTTCCATGTTTTCACGCCACCCTTTCAATTGCAGAGCAAAATTTGCTTCTGATTTTTTTTTTAAAATTAATTGAAATAATTGTAATTATTTTGCGCAGTTGCAAGTTAATTTCCAATAATTTGGAATAAATCGAAATAACTCACAATAATTTAGTAAAATTCCTATTTAATCATGTAATTGAGAGAATAATTTGGATCAGCTGTGCGTGTATTTTCTGAGGTCGTCCAAAAAATATTTGAATTCGTTGAAAATCTCACGAAATCAGTGGAAATCATATGAATTCGGTAGACATTTAACTGAAATCAATGGAAATTATGTGAAATCAACGGAAATCACTTGAAATCTTGTGAAATCTCGCGAAATCAGTGAATTCACTTGAAATCTTTGAAATTCGTTGAAATTACCTGAAATCATGTGAAATCTTTGAAATCCGGAAATCAGGTGTACAAAATTTTTCGGAGTTGTGGGCCCCTCGGGCAGGGCACTACACGGTACTACCTAACGAGGGAAGATGTGCTGCGCCAGGCGCTGTGCGCGCGGGGCGCGGAGGAGGGGAGGCTGGCTGGCCCTGGCCTGGCCTGGCCTGGCCTGGCCGTGCCCCGACTCTAACGAGTTGGCTCGCTCCCATTAGGTAAATACTGCGCCACGCGCGCCGCTACGGTCTGCCCGGCCCGGGCTGGCTCTGGCCAGCTAGTCCAGCACAAAGGGATATTGATGCGGCACGGGCACGGCCGCGGCACGCGCGAGCGAGGCGGGGAAGGACTACAAGGAAAGAATGAACAGACTCCAGCGGCGGCGCCAGGCGGCGCCAGGCGGCGCGCTGCTGCAAAAAGCTCAAAGCGCGTGCGAGGCTGATGAGCTCGCCTCGCCGCCGCGGAAGAATACGACGGCGCGCGGGGAGGAGGAGGAGGAGGACGGCTGGCCGCACATCGCTTCGAAACGCCTCGCAGCGACCGGAGCGAATCCGAATCCCCGCGCTTATCCGGCCCGGCCCGGCGGCGAGGGGATGGAGGGGCATTAGGCGAATAAGCTGACACGTGCGGCAGGGCGGGGCGGGGGCGGGGGCGCTGCGGTGCACGTGGTGGCCGCGACCCGCCCCGCCCCGCCCCGCAGGGGATGGGACGCAGACAGCCGAAAGCCCCTGAGGCGAACACGGCCCCAAACGTACAGGCTAGGCGCCCCGCCCTGTTTTATGCACCGGGCCGTCGAAACGCACACCCTTGAAACACGTCGCGAAAGTGCGTCTCACCCGGCTACTGCACGTTGCTGCGCTGCCCTTTTCTTTTCCCAGTTAAACAAGGTAGACGCACATTAAAACAGTGTGAAACTGAGCTAATAGTGCGCATACTTTGGCCTGGGGCGCACCAAAGCTAGAAGTTAAATTTTAAAAAATACCTTTCTTTCATTAGTGGTTGGCTAGCCTGTCCGCATCTCTCATCGCACGTTTCACGCCTGGAGCCTTCGCCTCCCTTCCCGTCGGTCTCCCCCCTGGTGCTTTCTAACAGGGCTGAGCATTAAGTTCGAGTTTAATTTCAAATTTAACTCAGCCAGCGACCTCGCCTCCACGTCGAGACGACAGGCAAGGCACCCGCTCCCGTGGTTGCGCTGCGGCGCTCTAGCGTCGCACCGGAGGAGGCTGGCCGCGGGGCGTGGATCTAAATGCGGCGGAGATGCCTGCGGAGATCACTTCTCGACCGAACATGGGCGCCCCGCCCCGCCCCGCCCCGCCCACCGCGCCACCTCCCCCGGCCCGGCTCTGGCGCACCCCTTGCCGTAATAATACGCGGATTACACTGGTGGCGGGTGGCTCATATCCACCATATCAAATGTCGGGCATCGGGCGTGGAAGGGTAGGGGACGCCCTGCAGTCTGATCCCGTGTAGCCGGAGGACCGCGAGCTGCAGACAAGCAGCAGGGAGGTCCGCCGCGCCCCGTTTCCCATGCGTGCCAAAAGTGCGGGATTGGAAAGTCAAAAAAGTCACAAAAGTTCTCGCGGGGTGGTCGACCGAGACAGAAATCAGGGGTGTCCCGTCCCCAGACGCCCATGACGACACCATGAGGGCGAGGCCTGGCGGCCTGGCTGCTCGCGCTGACGCCCTCAGCCCCCACCCCACCCCACCCCGCCCCGCGCTCCGGTCGTTGCGGGCTCGCGAGGGCTGGAGGGCCTAGCCTGGGGGCGGCAAAGGAAATCGATGCTGGGCCCCCAGCCAGCCCCCGCGCCCCGCGCCCCACCCCCGGGAGCGGCCCCGGCCAGCCGCCATGTTGTGCGGCGCGCCAATGGGAAGCCCCTGCAGGGCCGCGGGGCGGTGCGGTGCACGGCCGAGGTGGCACGGCGGCACGGGGGTTGTGGTGAGCGCTGGGGTGGGAGCAGCCACTTCCATAGAGCCCGAGCTCTCTCAAGCAGCCCCTGCCCTGCGGCCGGCCTGCCAAAACTGGAAAAATCTGACCTCGCCACCATCGCACGATTTGATGGCGATAGTTGCGAGTAGTACAGTAAAGCCGATGGCTCTCGATCCAGACCGTTCAATTCGCTGCCTTCGTTTTCAGCAAGGGGGTCATGTTAGCGCCCCGCCCCCCAACCACAACGCCCGCATTTTTGTACAAAGTGCAGTCATCGTTCGCGGTGGTGTGGTGGAGTAGCCAGCCACCCACCACCCGAAATTTCATCTACAGCAGCCCTTCTGGCACCCTCGTTTGACAAATTAAAAACAATTTCAATTTTGCCTCTGCAAAAGATGCCCTGGGAATTTTCTATCCTGGACGTGATGTTTTCTTTTACTTTCACCCAATATAATTTTTATATTTGGATCATATTGGGAAATGGGAATATTAAAGTTTTAGGCTAGCCAAGGCAAACCCAAGAAAAACCCAAAAAGTTTGTTCTCGAAGATCCACATTTCTTTTAGGAAGATTCTATAGCGCGGATAGATTCAAAAATTTTATGGTTCACAGCAAAAATATGCACACGAAACACTAGAGAGTTACACGTTTGAAACATTGCTGTAAAAAGAAACAGATGCGAAATCTTCACAGAGGAAATCGACGGGCCGGCTCTGAGGTTGTGCCAAATCTTGAAACCATGCACGAAAAAAAAAAATTTCAATCAAGATTGTAAATGAAAGCAGATGATACTAAAATCTGATTTTTATTTTTGGATTTTTTTAAATTTTTTTTTGCTGAGTTGCGCCTCGCGGACTTCGAGCCATTGAGCCATCCATCAGTCCCCCCTAGGTACAATATACCCAGGGTACGCGCTGGTTTTTGAACTTGGGAGTAAAAGCTAGCTGACACCTTATTATGTCTTGCACTTTTGTGTATTAAGGCGACGTTACGAAAATGTGCGTACGAATAATTTTGTTTGAGCGCCTTCTGCACTTACAACGGGGTTTGGGTAGTCGGCCACCGTTACACATGTGTTTGGCGGGTCGACCCACCCAGAGTCTGGCACATACTGCTATAAATGTGTTACACTAGGGAGAGGGAGAGCCGCGAGCGTGGCGCCGCCGGGCGCCGGGCGCCGGGCGCCGCAAGGCAACAATACCAAGGGTTGGAGCCTCGCCTGGTCCCTGCCTCGGCCCCGCAGGCCCCGCTGGCCCCACCTGCCCCTCCCGACCCCCTCGCCTGGCCCGCCTGGCTTCCCCCTCTCCAGGCCTGCACACGCGCCGCACTGTGACAACCCGGCCCGCTCTATACTATTGCGAGAGTACAAGCCGATGAAACATCAGTTCTCTTTAGTTTCTTTTTATTTTATATTTGCTAAGATGTATCATCTGCTAAAAACCGCTCAGCTGACATATGTAAAATATTAGCTCTACAGGCGAAAACTAGAAAATAGTAAGTTAGGGAGAAAATAAGCACCGTAGCTTAAAAATTGGTACGCACCAGCTATTTTTTTTATTTGTTTTTGCTCGGACGCGAATTATATTTTTGCGTGTGTCCCTAGAAGATGAGCCCTTCTAAACTTTCCTCTACTTGATGTCTTGAAAACGCGATGAAAGAACAGGGTGAAAAAACTTCTATCGAAAAATTCCCAGAACTTAAAATTTGCGGGACGAAGCCGGGACGACACTCGCGCCGGTTACGAAATTCAAACTCGTTATAAAAAATAACTTAACTGCTACCAACCGTATTTGTGCGGGAAGGTGCAGCTAGGGCGAGGCAGAGTTGCTGCAGAACAATTCAAACGCTCACACGAGGGGTAGATATGCTTCGAAATCGCGGATTTCTGACAAAGAATCAAATTAGTCCGTTGTTAAACTCTTGGCACTTAAGTCAGCCCACGTGACGAAAACTGCGCAGCTTCTCAAAAAGAGTCACTTTTCGCAACACCATCACTGATCCTGAGGATGAGCGAGAAGGTTTAGAATGGAACGACTGTACGCAATCTCTTACGTCACGTGCAGGAAGGCGCAACTCCACGACGCGCCTCTTGAGCGCCGCGGCTCAAAAGGTCGCGTCGCATCGCGTCGGCATGGATCGGAAGCTACGAGAATGGTGTTTCCTCCTTCTATTTTTACGAGCGGCCTGCTTCGTTAGTCTGAGGTGTCGGGAGACAGCTGGCTGCGCCTTCAGCCGCGCCCCCGTCCCGCTGCGCCCGCTGCTCGGAGCTGAGCCGAGCCACCCAGTTTAGGGCGAGCCGAGCTGAGAAGATACCCCGGACCGATATGAGGTCGTGGTGCGGTGGGGCGCGACCAGGGCGGCGTCGCCGAGTCTGTGTCTCCACGTTGGTCTGCTCCACCGGGCAGCTGACTTATTCCGAAGAGCGCTTTCCTCGCCCCGTCTCTCTCGCACTAACGGGCTTTGCCGTGCAGGTGCGTGAGAGACACATCTTCTGAAAAAGTCTGCTGCTGAGCGCCGCGGCACCGCGCGACCCGATTACGAAAGCGCTGCTGCCAGCGCCTAAATGGAGCTTCCGGTCCGGAGGGGACCGCGTCGCCGTCGCGACGCACACGTGAGCATGTGCGCGTAAAAATAGGGACGGCCGCGAGCGAGGTGTCTGCAGGCAGGCGCACTTAGGCTCCCCGGCGCCACACCGCGACCCACCGCACCCGCGTAGAGAGAGAGGGAGAGAGAGGAGAAATGTCAAAGTGTCAGTTCATCCCCGTCGGGAATCGAACGCGCGACCCCCGGACCTGCCGAGTCGTAGCTAGCCTGACAGGCGGGAGGCCACCGCACCGCCACGCCAGCAGGCGCGGCCAGGGCCAGCCCTGCCCCTGCAGCATATGTCGCGAGGGGCCCGGCCCGGGCTGGGCTTCCCCAGGGGATGCTCCTCTCCCTCCCCACCCCCCTCTCCATCCCCCGCCACGTCCAGAGCCGCGGGCCTTGCAGGTGGCACCGGGTGGGTGGCGCCTAGTGGCGCCTGGTGGCGCCTGGTGGCGTGGGGAGGCGGGCCGCGGGCCGGGACAGAGCCGGTCCCCACTTGATATTGTATGCAGATTAAAAGCTAACTGTATCTCCTCCCCGCGGTCCCACCCCAACCACCGACGAAACAACACTACCAGCAGCCGTGCACGGAATGGATTCCCTGCGCTGTACTTTCGCCGTACGTTTTACAAGAATTGACACTGTAATGTTCCGGTGCTATGTATGTATATTCACACGTTTACGACTTTACTTCTTTCTGGCGCAGCTAAAAAGAAAACTTTATGCGTAATGCATGAAATTCTCTGGTTTTCACCATGGCCTGCGTAGCTGGCAAAGTCCCTCATAGCAAGGCGATCTGCAGAGAGCCGCGGGGCCACTGCAAATGTCTCCCCGTCTGCCACTACCCTGGAGAGAAGGGGATGACGGAGGGAGAACAAAAAGGATGGCAGATGTGCGGCGCGGGGCGGGGCGGGGCGGGGCGGGGCGGAGCGGCGGGCGCGCTGTGACAGTGTTTGTGTGCGGCGGGCAGCACAAACTACCCTGCATCTCATCTACGGCGGCGCCCTGCCCTGTTCCTCCTCCCTCCGCGCGCCGCAGTGGCGCAGTGACGGGGCGGCGCCGAGACCGACCCGAGGCCGAGCATGAGCACGGGCAGGGCAGGAGGGCGACGGCGTGGCCGCGGCAGCGCGACTTAAGGTGACATGAACAGGAGCGAGTGCGCGATGCTCAGCCGACTGATTCAGAAGATCGCTCTCATCCCTCCGTCCTTGTTGCACCTACATGCTGGCCATGACAGTGCCCCATGAGCGCGACGAGGACAGGGATGTGAAAGCGATCTTCGGAATCGCTCGGCTGCACGGGACGTACGTAAGGGCCAAGCAGAGGGAGCGCCTGGACGCGGGCCGGGGCTCAACTGTAAATTTGTCGTCTGTTCTTACCTTGCTGAAGGAGCGGGAGACACGGGCGGTGAAAATTCAGCGGTGGAAGGCGTTGGTTAAGGTGAAGGTGACGGCGATGCAGCAGCGGAGCGGAGGAGGCCGTCACCGTGGATGATGGAGGGTTTTCCACGGCTACGGCTCTCATCCCCAGGTCATCCTCGAATGTTTTTAAAAACTGATAAGGTATCTAAAAATACTAAGATTTTCACGTACCGGGTAGAAAAAATGGGAGCCGAGTCAGTGTTTGAACCCCGAACCTACAGATTGCTACTTCGTCACTTTACCATTTAAGCTTTGGCGCTTTCTGTCAGCTAGTGGTAGACGGTGCGATGACTTTCTCCAACGGTGCTACCTCAGTCTCTCAAGTACAAGAAAATAGTCTAAGTCCCACCTGTGGGATGTACTTCATGCGGGATCTCATCTTGTGTGGAATACCAAAATTGAGTTAACTTTAAAATTGATATTTTCAATAAAAATTTTTAGCAGTTTACTCTTTGGTCGATATATGCTCGAATCGACAACGAATCGACAACGAATCGACAACGAATCGACACCTATGTCAAAACTTGCTAAAAATTGTGAAACAGTACGAAAAATTGCCACATTAAATCAGAGAAATTATGTTTACAGCTATAGCTACATGATTAGAAATCGTGACATTGTGTGTCGATTGTCGACAGCCGATCGACGTCGACAGTGGGTCGAGACCGTCGATATCGAATCGACATCGAATCGACAATTTATTCCTGACAGGGTGAAGTCCCTTATGAACTAGCCGAGCCGAGACGAACAGACCCGAGCGCGCGCAATCATAATACGATTTCCACCCCCCACCCCACCCCCCCCAAAAAAAAATCATTAAAAAATCAATTAGGAAGATATAGAAAAATCCGAAATATCGAGAAAAAATGAACAAAATTACGAATGAAAACTGGGAAGAAAAAATCAGAAAATGGGGGTATAAGATCAAAATTTTTCAAAAAGTGACGGAAATTTTTCTTGAAAAATCAAAACCAAAAAATCAAAAGTAAAAAAAAAAAAATCACTGCTCACATCATGTATGAATAATCCCCCCTCGTCGCCGTGCACCACACGGCACGGCACACACCACACGTTTGCAAGCAAGTGGGGTTGGGGACAGAGCACTTTTCCGTCGAGTGGGTAATAACGCCATGTCGCCTAATTGCCAGCGACGTCCCGACAGAGCCAACCCCTCCCGTCTCGCACTTCGCACTCCCGCGTCGTGCACCCCTTGCCTTGCCCCTGGCTCTCTCCAAGCCGCACACCAGTGCGAAACTTTCAACCCCCCGCCTTCCCGTTTCCGATAATCAAATCAGGAACATGGAAAGAAGAGTGGAGGCGGGTGCAAGCGCGCCTGCGTCAGCAGCCGGGGCGCAACATTGGCTCCATGTGAATTTGGGAGTGGGCGCTGCAGCTGTAACGATCCCCCACCCACACCCCAAACCGATCACCGTCAGACCCGGGAGGGCCTGACCACACGAGCACAGCTGTCGAATTGGTTGCCTACCCGCACGGCGCCGTCAAACAGGCGTCTATGTTATCCTGTGTTGCAGCCCAAGTCAAAGTGCCACCACGGAGGTGCCACGTCGCGTCGCATGTCCGTCTCGGGGGAAGACCGCCGCCGGATGGAGGTCATCTGGCCTAGTTGTGCGCGGAGTGCGGAGGGTGGAAGTGGGGCGAGCGTATGGGTGATTGAATTACCCGACCCGACCCTCTCGGCTCGGCTCACTCAGCCTCGACCCGTCCACGCACAGCTGTGCGTTGAATGTCAAAAGTGATGCGCAAACATTCAGTGTCTTACAATTACCCGAGGGGTAAACAACTCTGAATTCGGTGTACAAATTTCGTGAATTTGAATTGAATTTGTCTGAATTAAATTGAATTCGTTTTGAATTAGCTTTGAATTTTTTCAATTTATTGCAAAGTTTTTTGAAATTATTGTGAATTTGTCGTAAATTTACTTGAATTCGTTTTGAATTCGCGTGAATTAGTTTTGAATTCGCGTGAATTAGTTTGAATTAGTGTAAATTTTGAATTAGTGGTGTACATCAAAATTCGGAGTTATTTACCCCTTGCAATTACCACTAGAACGAGCTGAAATAGAGGGTTCAAAATATTTCAACAACCGGTTTAAGATGATAATTTTCTTAAAAATGAATAGCAAAAGGAAACAGAAAATCAATACGGTTTTCTTCAAAGTTTCAGATTGGAATTTACATATACAACTTTATTTATAATGCTCCTACATACAGCATAAGTAGAGGGTTATTTTATGCTCTACCTCTGGTATTTTCATAGAAATTCAGGGAGTGACACACTCATATGCTGTAAAGCATGTCTTGTATATGCAATAATACAAATTAAATCATTGTGCGAGACAAAATTTTAAGTGAATTGATACATACACTAATTTTGAACATAAGTATATTGGAACCAAACATGACTGCAATAATGAGTAGGAATTAAAACAATTGTTTTTCCTGTGCATTTATAACATAAATAATTAAACGCACAACAAACAGACACACAATAACAGACAACAGGAAAGGCACAAAATTTCGCTAACACATGGGGAAGGCACATCAATAATGATAAAACATGTGAAAGGCCCACAATGGCGAATGACGAGAGAAGACTTAGAGCTAAGTTTGAAATAAGAGGCAGAAGAGTTGAGTAAAATAATACATGACCAAATCTTCTTGCAGCCTATGCTCTCGGTACATGGTCCTTTTCTTTTCTAAAGCCACCAGAGATCAGTAAGCTTGAAAAGCCATGCCTACCTACATGAATAATATATCAGAATGTTCTTGAAATAATAAAAACAAGAAATAAAAAACTCTCCATCAGTCACAAGAACATTGCACAAAACAAAAAGGAAAAAGAGATTGTCAACTTTCTACATACTCTGAATTAATAAATCTACCAAAATAAATTTCTAGTAATGAAAGGCTTATATTAATACCCTTATCATTTTAAAAGTCTGTCCAGTCCAACTTCATTCCTGGTCTGAACACTGCATAACCAAACCACTCTTCTATTATCTTAATTCCTTATCAGTACAATCTTTCCATGATTATCTCCTACATTATTGATGGATGGCAACCAACCAAAGAGATTTCTGGAAGTAATGGTTGCATATGAGCACTGCTCTCTGCTTAGCTCAACACAAACAGAACTAAACTGGGTAACAAGGTTCAGAGCTCTAAAAGCTTTTTAGCTTATTAGATTAGAGGAAGATATGCACAGTTTTAAACTCTGTACCATATAAAAGAAGTAAAAGGTCAACACACCAATAAAGAAATTTAGACTAAATATACTGCAACAACTGAAATTTCTATAACATTTTATATACAACTTCAAGTAAACTTTTGATAAACTTCTTATGGTACAACAGGAAAAGGATAACAGTCCATTACTAACATGTCTACACAGTCCAAAAACATTTTGGCTGCGACAAGTTCTACATCATGATATTTCTATATTTACAATACACAAATTCCTTCCCTCCTTAATTCTAGACTAGTTAATTGATCTTTCCTGGAGAAATACTTTTCCTATGTACACAATGTAAAATAGGCAACGTAGTTCTCATTTTGAACTGCAACTAAAGGTAATCTTTAAGATTAACAAAAGGTGAGAAACACAGAAGGTAACTAACTTTATAGTAGTCATCCATTGAGTGAAATGGAAAATGATTTAAACACAGTAAACAGAAGAGCGAGAAGTGAAACTAAAAAGGAGAGTTGGAAAACTTTTCTTCATAAAAACAAATGGAAGGGAACGCCCTTGTGAAGTTAGATGACTGAAGTTCAGATGACGACTTAAGATTTGTGAGACTTTCTGAACCACTTGTTCACAATGAATATTTGGCATCACACAACCTCGTCATAAGATAAGAGTTGAAGATTGAAGTCTTAGGCATCCGTCGCGCGTTGCCGTTGAAGAGATACTTCTCCATTCTCTACCATGCCTTGAAAAGATAACTGACACTCCTTACTTGTCCAATGTTCCACCAGGAGGTGTGTCTCTGATTCAAGAGCAGCATCAAACTTTGTACGTAAACCATGCCGTAAAAGAGCTTTAGTAGCCTCCATGGACTGAAACAAAACCCAACAATAAGTCTAATTATAGTTTACTCATGAATAATTGCATTTCAAATAGTTTCAGAAAGCAAAACATTCAGGCAAGCTGGAAAGAAATTGAAGCCAAAATGGCAGTGCTCATGTGTGTCATGTTTGTAAACCTCTGCATGCCTTGTTTACATTGCTCTGCTGCTCTGCTGGGGGCCCCGGCCTCACCAAGTTCTAAGAATACTTGCCAGATGAGCAGCAAGAAGCAAGCACGAAGAAGGCAAGATGCACATGATGAATACTCTAGTGAAGGCGTTAATTTTTAGTGTAATTTTCACTCAACATGGAGGGTGTTTTGGTTCTTTCAATGATGAGTCCCTAAATGCCCACTTTGAATACCCTGGTCCAGTATGTATTCTTAGCATTTGCTTATAGAAAGAGCTCTGTCTCCATATTTGCTTGCTTCACTTTTGATCTCAAAGGGAAATCAGATGTAAATATTTTTGTTCACTACTGACATCATGTAGGCTGTTAGTGAAAGGGATCTTCCAATATGCCCTGAAAATGCGGTTTGCAGTGTGTTGCATAACCGTTTCTGGATGAAACTGATAGTGAGGAGGTTGTGCAGGTGCCTAAAGAGAATAGAATGTCCTTGGGAATGGACTGATCACCCAGACAACAACACAATACATCTTGACAGCAGAAGTCAATTAAAGGTAAGGAATCAATTGATTACTTTACACGTAATCAATTGTACACAATGCGTAAAATATGTGTACTAATATGTGAATGACATTGACCTCAAGAGAATGCAATAAAATTTTTGCTGAATGATTTGTTTCAGTTCTGTGATGAAGTGCATGAGCTCCCAGAATGTACCCAAAGGAAACCTGCCCTAACTGTAACAACAACAGCTTCATCTGGCGTCAAGGATATTACCCTGACCCCAGCAGTCGATGAAGAAAAAAAGTTATCCGTAAATGTTTCTTGTTTCTGTCCAATGTCATTTGTTTGGGAGGAACTACCTTTGAGGGAAATTATACAGAGCCCAGAGAATGGAACTGCGACTGTTATCACTCACTACAAATGCAAACCAGTGAGTATTAATACTTAAGGCAAAAAGGTACATGCCCAAGCCAGTTCAAAAAGCCAATAAATTTCTCTTTCAGATGGAAAAATGTTCTAGCTACGAATTTTGTGGGAAACATAAGAGCAGATTACTTTTCTACATACTATCATTGCTCATGTCCTACAGAGCACATGTGTCTTAACAAAAACAGAACATTGGTCATGATTGATGAACTGTTATATGATGGTCAAGCCTACCAGGCATTCTGCTACCCACAATAATTTTAAGAGTTGACTAGTTCCTAATGATGTTCATGTTTCAAGTGTAATACAAAAAGTGAAATTTGTACAATAAAATAAAGTGCTGTCAAAGCAAATTCGTAAAAATAAAATTCTGCAAATAGATTGACATACCTGGGCTGATTGCTGGGCAATGTTCTTGACGATTGGAATTAGTTCTTCCATAAATCTATCAGGCCAGAGTACTCGAGTCACAAGACCACATTTCAATGCTTCATTAGCAGTGAGCTTTCGGCAATTTAGAAGCAGCTCACTAGTCTGTCAATGCAGAAAATTCATTGGTATTGAATAAATTATGAAGTACAGAAAGATAAATGAATTCCTTTATTATACTTACAGCAGTATGGCCCAGTATATAAGGAAGAGTAAGAGTTGCTCCGCCATCAGGGACTTGCCCTAATTGAGCATAGGGAGTATGGAAAGTTGCTTTGTCACTGGCAAACACCATATCAAACAGGGGAAGCATTGTTACTCCAAGGCCAACAGCTGCCCCCTGAACACCAGCTACTAATGGTTTAGGGAAGTGAGCAATGCATTTCAGGAAATCCCTGATTGACAGAAGAATAATGAAATGTAATTGCACTAGGTTTTCAAGCAAATTGAACTACATCAAAGTATTTTAAGACAATGAATCTTACTTCAAGGCCAAAGACATTTCAAATGCAGCAGTCTTCCTTTTCTCCATGTTGTTTTGGATCAGGCCGGATACGTCAATTCCTTGACAGAAAATTGAGCCAGATGATGTCAATAATACAACTTTGCATTGATCATCTTTACGAACTTGTTGCAAGGCATCTCGAAGTTCACGTAGAACCTACAATCATAAGACAAATGAACTTACAGGAAACCTCTGTCAACAAAAGTGGTATCTTGTGAAAATTTGATAGTACCTGAATATTCAGAGAACTGCTCATTTTGGTAGAAACTGGTGCAAGAATAATATGTACCACATTATCATAGCGGCGGACAGTGATTTCTTTGTAGTTGTAAGTGCCAGCACAATGTCTGGCAGTAGCTCGCTGTCTCTCTTCATGAGCTCTCTTTCCTTTGGGGTGTAGACTCTTCAGCAGGTTGGAGTAGCCTGTCGGAGACACACAAAATAGGGGTCCCGTAACGCAGCGGGAACAGCTGGCCAAACAAGCACCATAAGTGCACTTGCACGCCTCGCCTGCAAAATAAATCACACATTGCCACTCCAACACCAAAACAACTACATACAACAAATCAGCGAGTACATTTCTACAAGGACCATGCTAGAGGCACAACACTTTGTCTCAAGCTAAACAAGAAAATCAAACCAGCAAGGTCAAAAAAAAAACTAAATATGTACTTCTAATCATTCAAATTTGATGTGAAATTTTTTTTTCTCTTACTTCACTTAAGCATAAGATAAAGAAAACTAACTAAAACGTTAAGAATTTAGTCAACTACAAGTGACTATTCAACAAAGTAGCTGAATGCTCCTACCATACGTCAATTCAGAGAATAACAACTCAACTCCACACATAACAATAAAATAAACAGAACAGCTACATAAAAATTTAGTGCATAGCAAGCCAAAAATGTCTACGGGTGAGGAAAAGAAAGGAAATGAATTGTTTGTTATTCTGCAGGATTCTGCTAATTGAAGTGCTCTCATGCTGAATAGGTGCATGGTACACCAATGGTCTAGATTGCACTTCTAGTTTCAGCCCAAACATCACGCAGAATGTCTGTTACGTCATTCCCTAGCCTTTTAGGTCATGCATACATTTCATGCTGCACTACAAAACAAACAAACATGTAAAATAAAAAGAAAACATAATGGGGATTGACTGAAAAACAATTGCAGGCATGCTTAACTAAAAAAAACTGTTTACGGAGTGTTTCTATAGAAAAACCAAGTCATAGACATTAAAGTGTCTTAAGCTTTTCTAATATGCGATTGCATTAAACAAAAAAAAATCTACATGCAGAAGAAGATGAATATTTCATGCCAATATGGTGGCAACATGTGATTTAAGGCTTTTGGAGACTCGAGTACACGACCAAGACTGACTTGAGAGAATAAGTACTGCACAGCCTGGGTGGACTGCAGAAATCCAAGTCAAGTAAATGATTCAACTTACAGTTAGTCCACAAATGGTACTTGTCGACGTAAGGAGGAAGATAACTAAAGTTATAGTGTTGGGCGCCTATTGAATAAAGGGTAACCTGTTGTTTATGTTAATACTGTATGCAAAAAAAAATTCTACTTCAGCTGAGCGAGGGCAAGAGATGAGCTAAGGCCACTCCTCAGATGCTACCCCACTTCCCCCTTGCCTGTGCTCAGCTGAAGGAGAATATGTTACATAATTACACGAACATTGCGGCCACTCTGTATGCAAAAGAAATGTCATATCTCGTCAAAATAAATGAAAATTACTGAGAGATGCATAATGATGTCCTTCTGCTTTAACAACATGCATTTATTGGGAGCCAATAGGACTACTCGCCAAATTTGTATCACAATGCTAAATTTAATTTTAGAAAATTCAGAGGTATGGCAGCAAATGTCAGGAAAGAGTAAGTAGACAAGTCTTCGCAGATACAACAAAATTGTCGCTTTGAATACCTAGCATTTGAGTACACGGACGTAGTATGACAATACCAAACATAAACATAAGCCATTTGTGGCAAAGAGAGAGCTTCATCAAACTCTTAGGATTTGATGTAGGGTTTCTAATTCTTCAATGATTTTACTTTGGCAAGAGACCTGCTAAGCATTCTGAGAAATTCATTTGAATCATCTCAAAAACATTGGTTTCCCCATTGACAGAATTTTCCCCAAGTTTTACAGGTATTAGGAAAATATAGAATCATCAACTTACTTGCTGCATCAGGACTGTGAGGAGCAGAACTCTTCTTGCCTTCCTGTTTGATGACAGCAGGTGCAATTGGTACGGTTTCCTCCACATC
The DNA here is from genome assembly GCA_029379305.1 of Frankliniella fusca. Taxonomy (NCBI): domain Eukaryota; kingdom Metazoa; phylum Arthropoda; class Insecta; order Thysanoptera; family Thripidae; genus Frankliniella; species Frankliniella fusca. The sequence continues at coordinate 393,489 of JAHWGI010000106.1, forward strand.
CATATCATTCACTTCTAGCTGAACTTGCCTCAGTTCTTCTGCAACCTTCTGAGCTTTGGCTATCTCTTCTGCAGCCTTCCTTTCTGCCAAAAATTGAGCTCTTTGGAGTTTCAAGACCTTCTTGGCTATAGCAGAAGGCGTATCTAATCCCTTTTTCATCTTCTTTAACAATTCAGTTTTTACTCTTCCATTCACCTCACTGAGTTTTCTGAGATCCTTTGTTTTGATAGCAGCAGGATTTGGTAAAAGATTTGGTTTCTTGCTTAGCTCAAGCAGTTGTTCCTTCAAAAGTACACTGTCAAAAGCAACTGGATTCACAACTTTGGGTTTCTTTGTGCCATCATACGTGAGGGTTTTGGCTTTATCCCGGACAAAGATTGGTACTCCCTTCTTTCTAGGATTACCTGAGGTTCCTGGAAGTCCAGAATTCTGAGCATTGCCATCTTCAGCACTTGCTCTACGAGGACTGACATCAGGACTTGAATATGAACTACTAGTTGAATGGCGGCGGATTATGCGAGAATCATCAGCTGTTAACTTTTGACGTGGGGGGAATACTTGAGAAGCAGCACTGTCTACTGGGGTGAGGTATGGTGGCGATCTCATTGAGTCCACAGATTCAGAAGAATGGTGGCGTTGTTTGCGACTTCCACTCATTTTCACAAGCTTTGGTGGTTCAGCAACATTTAAGCTACGTCTGGCACGCAAAGCAAGAGGCATATGACCTTGAGGACTTGAACTAAGACGCATCACAGCTGTTTTTACAAGACGAGCCCTAAGAGCAAGGTCTTTAGATCCCTTGCGTTTATGGCCCTCTACAGCATACAACATATTTACCGCACCTTCATCACCAAGGAGATGCTCGAGCTCCCTATTAATGCGGGTTGCTTTCTTTTGAGGTGTCTGTGTCTGTGGTTCTTTCTCAGCTTGTCCTTGAGGTAATTCTCTGGCAGTTACTTGTTCTCCCTCCGTCACTTCCATAGCCTGGTCTTTAGGTATTTCTGAAACGTTATCACTCTCCACTATCAGTTCTGTGGACTTTTGAAGTTTAGGTGGTGGTGTTGGAGACTGAGATTTGTTGGCTGCTACATTAGAACTCTTATTCGGGAACCTTGGGGGACTTTGCAGTCTTTGATGGTGTGGTTTTGACAACAGCCTTCTTGGGAGCACTATCTACTGGCTTTCCCTTCCCAGATTTCTTCACAGACGGCTTCTTTTTGTTGGTGGTCTCTGGGGTGCCATTTGTTATCACTGGTGCAACTTCAGTCTTTGATTGTGGTGCTTTCTTGTTTCCACCAGCCTTCTTTTTAGTTGGCTCAGCAGTAGGTGTTGATGTGGCAGATTTTCCTCCCTTTGCCTTACCGTTAGATACAGTTTCAACAGCCTCAACTTTACCAGGTATTTCTGGCTTACCATCAACTTTTGCATTTGTTTCAGTTTTAGCTGCCGCTGCAGCAGCTGCTGCAGATGCTGCAGCAGCTGCAGCTGCTGCAGCTTCAGCTTTCTTTGATACTTTTGGTTTCTTCAAAACAGCAGCAACCTCAGGTGTCAGTTTCCGCTTCCTGCTTGATGCTGCTTTCTTTGCAGTTGAAGGTGGAATATCCACTGGAGGAGCATTTTCTGCATTACCACCATTTTCTTCAATGACAGGTGGTTGAACATTTCCCACCTCTGGGACAGCAGGAGTCACTGGTACAGCAGGAGTCACTGTGACACTTTGTTCATTTTCAACAGCATCCTGCTTGGCTTTTCCACTTCTTCGACGGTTGCGCTTTGATTCCTATGAAGAAAACAAGAGCCTTAAGAACATATGCAAAGCAACACACACAAATAAGATAAAATGTCATCACTCACAGGTTTCTTCTCAGGTTTCTTAGGTGGGAATGCAATAGGTAGTTCCATTAATTGCTTTAAAGCCAGAGACTTTTCCACCTCCGGATCAAGCTTAAGCGGAGGAGGTGGGGTAATAGCAGCTGGTACTGAAGCTGGAGTAGAGGTAGGTGATACTGCATTTGTGGGTGCAGGTGCAGAGTCTGTTTCTGGCCTGCGAAGTAATTTGTCCGGTAGCCAAAGGGGATCACCATCTCCCTCAAGAATGGATAATAATTCAGCATCATCCATGGCTTTATCCTTCTCGTTGTATGTGAACCCAGGTGAAAGGCGAACGCCATCAACTATTGCTGCAGCAGCTGCAGAAGGTTGCTGAAAAACAAATTTCAATTTTATGAACAGATTCAATATTCCTCTAGTAACCACAAAAAAACAGGAGAAACCAAAGACAAATAAATTTTACTGATAATTTACCTTATTTGGAAGCAATGCTTTCAAATTACCAATGGATTCAGGAACGATGGCGGTTTTAGGTTTTGTACTTGGGGAAGTGATTGAACTAGCTAAGCGCTGGGTCAATTTCCGAGTGAACGATTCAGTGTTAGGTATGCCTACACAGCAAATAAAAACATTCACAGTGGAGTAAAATTCAAGAGAAAATTGGCAATGATGTATTGTAGGTAAATCTCACCTTTTGGCACCATACCATGTACCATTTCAGGATGTTTCTTCTGCGTGCGTTCAAAAATCTCCTGGGCAATTTCATTTTGAGTAACTATTTGGCTAGTGAGGTTACGATAAGGTACCCTTACACCAAGTCTAGGCTTTTGAGTGCGTCTGCCAGGGGGTATGTCAGCTGTTGGGTTTTCAACAGTTCTACCAAGCAAATGTGGAGGAACTTGGAATGTCGGAGTGCTTGCCTGAGACCGCCCTTCTGAAGGAGTGTCAGGATGAGCTTCTGAATTTACTTCAGAGTTTTCAGATTGCACTTCAGATGGATTATCTGTAACAAACACAGGATACAGATGATCATTAGTTTCTGTATAGTTTAGCTTAACCAATGATAGCTAAAACCTCAAAGGTTTTAGAATCCTGACCTGGGTTTAGATCTTCCTCATTACCAGGGAGGGGATCCTCTTGTGCACACTCTTGTATTTCAAACTTTGAGACAATTATATTTGCAACACTCTGACCAATCTTACTGGCAGATTGCGTTGTTAGTGGGTCCTCCTGCATATCTTCCTCTAGTTGTCCCTCCAAAGGATCATCTAATAGTTCCTCGTCTTCAACAGCCAGAATCCGGTCAGAAGCTGAGGTGTGCTGTTTTGAACGTACAGGAACTAGTTCTGTCAGGCTACACAAATCTTGTTCCACAACTTGTTCTACAGTCTGCTCTGTATCAGCAACCGGTACAGGAACCGGTACCGATGGCAAAAGGGGTGGCAGCCCCGAGGTTCCCACTTGCTCCATTTGTTCCATTGCTATGCGTGCAATGTGCAATGCTACACCTTGCTACTTGCTAAGCTTTGCCAGATGGGCATAAAAACATAGCGAAGAAGTCTCAATACTATGAAAGCTTGGTGTAACAAAAAAGGCCACTGAATCCAAAAGAAACTGAAAATAAAAACAAAACAGGGATGAGGTTAAATAGGAGAAAAGGATAAGTATGCTTAAAATAAAATTGAAAAAGAAATCATAAGATTAAAAACAAAATATTATGTGAAACTACAAGACGTGCACATCTTCATAGATGGCATAAACACAGGGCAAAACTTCATGATAAACCGAACAATTTATGAAATGGAACTTAAAACAGGAAAAAAAAGGCTTCTAAAGAGAGAGAGACTATATAGCTACTAGAAGCAGAACCAAAATTAGGCACAGGACCTAGTTTGATTTCTGAAAAGCAAAACAAAACAAAGAGAAAAAAAGAAGCAGCTTTGAAAAGCACAATAGTTTTAATATTTTATTTAATGAAGCCATGGGTTGGAAGTGACCACACAAACACAACTATATTTCAAAAAACAACATAGGTGCAAGTTAAATAAATACACGGCAAACTCGAAAGCTTGAGAGCACTATGAAATCTGACGGGAAGAAAACAAAAATATTGTGTTCAATGAAATTCAATGTATTTTTGGGGGAAGACGGATGCAGTGGAGTGCACCTCTGACAGGTACGCGATGCACTAGAACATCGCGTTGGTGCAACATAACCCCGAGTAACGTAGATACATATAAAAATAGGGGGCTATCTGAATCAGAAGGCTATTCAAAACAAGCGTTGGCCTAAATTGAGAATGATAAAGAAAACTGACCCTACAAGTAATGTATAAAATACACAGTAGTTCATTTAACCATGAAATTTTTCGTCAGTAAATAGATGCACCTAAAACATGGCTACGTCACGGACCATCACCTGATGAGAGAAAATTTAAGTCAGGTCGTTTTCTCATTGCAAGGCTTGCAGTGAAATAGACCACAGACTTCTTCAAGTAAAATGACATTCAAAAACACGTCAAAAAAAACATCGAAACCACTTTAGAGCCGTCATCAACAAAGTTTTCAAGGCCTACTTTTTAGGCAGCACGTCCAGCCGATTGAAGCATCATCATCTATCAACATTTCACCGAGCTCCCGGCGAGAAAATGGTCGCACATGGTTCTGACTTGTTCTTCGAGTATTCTATCACAACATTTGAGGAGAACTACACGGCCTTAATTTCAAACAGACTTAAAATTACCTTTAAAATATCTTAAAGACGGCCAATTCTTCTGCGCATGCAGAACGCGTTACTCCATTTCGTAACCTATGCTACATCAGTTTAGCCAACAAGATGTTCGAAAAAATATTGAATATTTGTTAAAACTCAGAGCTTTGTGCTCAAAAATTAAAGATGAAAGGAAATTTTGATTGAAGCTGAGTCCTAGAGCCTCCAAATATATTCTTTAAATACTTCTCTTTCCCCTTCATATCAAAGGTATGTTTTATTGACATGTTGGTACTCACAGAAATAAATATCCGGTTTACTGGAGCCCTTTACACCTCGACTCGAATTAGAAGCCGCTTCATTATTTTAGGATTTGAATGAATGAAGAAGCGCCACCATATTTGATATTTTTAGCCTTTTAATTCTTGTTTAAACATTCAGCATTTCCTATTTTTATCTCAACATCTACCCAGTTTCTGAGTCGCTTTTGACTTCTGCAGCGGGTAGAGTGAGTGTTGGTGAGTGAGATTTGTTTATCAAGGTGGAATAAAGTCTACTCTCACTCTTGATAAGGGGTGTTGTCGATCTTTGCACTTGTGGCGTTGTGCTTCGTTCATATTCGCTGTTGACCGCAGGTGTCAACCAATTTTAAGTCATTTTCTGGCCTTTGTACTTGATAATTTAGTTCACACTCGTTTTGCAATCAACAGGTTACCTGGTACAGTATAAAATAAAATAATTAAAAAAAATAAAAATATTGGTAAATGCACGTCAAGCTCATTTTTTAAATTTAGTTTTATTGCTATGTTTGTGTTCTTTGGCTTAAAATAACTCACTGTGTAAATTTTGTAAATTGGTCCACTTAGAATCTCTCTAATTTTACCCTTTCTGTTAATGTCTGTGGGACAGCAAGGCTCTGAACACCAAACATGTACAAGACTTTAGCTGTATCAGTGAAGAATGGCATTCAAACTATTCGTTTGAACCGCCCTGCTAAGCGAAATGCCATTAATACTGATGTAAGCAGAGTTGTTTTCCTTTTTGTGGTCTTTCTTTCTGTTTATTTTTGTACTATCATTGTTTCTTTGATTTTATCACGTATTAACAGATGTATGCTGAAATACCTAAGGCTCTGCATGCTGGTGCAGTGGATGATAATGTTGTTGTGACTGTTGTCACTGGAAGTGGAAGTTACTATTGCAGTGGTAATGATCTCAGTGGTTACCTTGAATGGGATGGAAATGATTTAGAAAGAACAGCTAAACAGGCTGCTAATGTGATTCAGTAAGTTATTACTTGTTGATTTTTTGTAAACCTTTTCACTGTTATTTTTTTTACCTAATTGCTCATATTTGCTTACTTCTAGATCATTTGTCCAAACATTTATTGATTTTCCAAAGATTTTGGTTGCTGTTGTCAATGGCCCAGCCGTAGGACTTGCAACAACAACACTGGCATTGTTCGATTTGATTTACTGTTCAAAAACTGTGAGGGCTACAATTCACTATTTCTTATTGTGTCCACAGAAAAAGCTCATACTTTCTCATTTCCATGCCTTTACAGGCTACTTTTTCTACTCCTTTCATTGCATTGGGTCTCACTCCAGAAGGATGCTCATCTTATACATTCCCTAAGATAATGGGTAGCATGAGGGTAAGTTTTCCCTCACAGTTTCTTTTATTGATGTTAGCTTGTGCTAATCTTTCCTCTCAACCACAGGCTGCTCAAGTTTTACACTTTGGAAAAAAGTTTACAGCGTCTGAAGCATTGGAATGGGGCTTTGTGTCTGAGCTGTATGCCCCAGAAGAAGAGAGTGCTGTTTGGGATAAAATTCACAACATTGCTCAGTTACCAACCAAAGTAAGTGACAGTTCAAATAAATATAGCAACAAATGGGGCTCTATGGATGTAAATTAATCGTAATTTTTTTCCCCTTAAACTCTTTTTAGTCTCTTGTGTATAGCAAGAGACTCCTTCGTTCTCAAGATCGTGCTGCCCTTATGGAAGCAAATAAGAAGGAAGTTGAACAGTTAATCGAGCGCTGGCAATCAGAAGACTGCATGAATGCAGTGGTTAAATTTTTCTCTGAAAAACGAAGTAAGTTGTAAGCCATGGAGGAGTTGCATTGTAAGTTTGCAGGAATTTTCCTTATGTGTCAATGTGTCAATCTAAGTCTGAGGCTTTTTGGTGCTACAATGTTCATCACAATAAGTTGTATATGTCAAAGGAGGCTGTAGTAATACAACATACATTATTTCAAGCATTTGCCTGTGACGTTTTTACTCGTTCTTTACACTATCACTTTTTCTTCCTAGTTTATATAATGAGTATTGTGCTAAAAAATCAATGCATCATTGACATCTTTCATTGGCAAAACCATAATATATCATGTCATGAGTGTATAATTTTTTGAAAGAGTGACAGGTAATATAAATTTCGTAAATGAAGTTTTTTTTCAGGGGAAACGTCCGGAAGTCCCCCCTCCGGGAGGTCCTCCCCCCCAGATTATTTTATTATTTTTTTCGAATAAATCTTTTGAGGCATTAAAATATATTAAAATACTCTAAAATATTCCAATATATTAAAAATATTATGTAAGCGCGCTGAGCGATTTCCCATACCGTGCCCGACACGGCATTCGTGAATCCCCGCCGTCCCAGTGCGATATTTGAAAATCGAGATGGGCAACCAAGCATACCAAGCATATGTGGTAGATTACTTTTAAAAAATGAATTAAATTATTGTTGCCATCCTAACCGTCTGAACAGTGATCTGTCGTTCTACTGCTTCCCTCCGTCCAGGTAAAACGGGTAAGAGCACTTCTTATAGAAACAATTCTTTTTTTTTATTTTTTAAATTGTAACTCATCTTTTTACAATAATCTTGTGCCATGTCAAGCATACACATAAAAATACACGAGAAAATTCAACTGCAGTGAGCAAGTTTTTCTTCGCATGAAAGTACCGCCCGGCCCGCCCACTCCGGCGAGCTGCCTCGCAACCCCCACTCTGCCGTGTTTGAATAGCGCGCCCAATCGTTGATCTGGACGCTCGCTAGCGCACTCTACCACTCTACCCACCCTGAGCTCTGAGCTTCTCATATCGCCATGTTGCGTGACTCCGGGGAGGAATGACACAACACTCGAAAAGCAGACACAAATCCACATTGTTTACTGTCTTATTTTGTACGAGAAAATGCTGAGGATAGTGTCATCATCTGTGCGAAATTTCGTTTCTTCACATCACATCGTGAAACCCACTTACCGCAGTTTGGGAGTCTCATCATGGTTGTCAATGAAAGAGAGTAAGTGTTATTTAAATCTAACCTATTTCTACATCACTAGATGTCACCGTATTAACAATATTCTGTTTCTTATTTTTATACTACTACTATTTAGTTGCTAAGCATGTTTGTAAAAATTTATCATACATGTGTTTACATAATATGGAAAGTGTTACTTTTCTTCATTTTTTTAAATTATGAAGTGTTTCACTTCTTTTCTAGTTCGAGAGAGACAAGAGGGAGATACTTTGATTTTTGAAGGTGTTGAAGTTAAATCCCCTCGTGAAAGGCTTCTTGTTAAATCTGAAAATAATCACGGAGCTTGTCCATTGTGTGCTTTAGGTTTAGATGTGAAGCATACAGTAAGTTATCACCAAGGGATGATGTCACTTACTGGTCACCAACTTGTTGCAAATTTACTGAACCCTATGTCAATTTTTTAAGAATTGTGTTTTTGCCAGGATATCCTCATTATCAAGCAGTTCATAGACCACGATGCAAAATTATTCCCAAGGCGTATTACTGGATTGTGCCGTTGGCAGCAGCGAAAAATGCAGTACTTAGTGGAGATGGCTAAACGAGCTGGTAAATTATTATCTGTATTTACTATCTTTTTAAACAACTTCACATTTAAATAGTGTTCTTCATCGCTTGTCTCTTTTTGCTGCTGGTAGGTTTGATCAATCCTTTGGTTCGGGAACCCATTCCAGCATATCAGAAGGGATGGAGAGGGTACAATACATATTTTGATGAAAATGAGATACCTCAATCTAAAATGGAGTATAGGCTTCAGAAACAGCGAGAATTTGAAGAAGCTTATAGAATAGCCAAAGCTGAGCGGGATGCTCATGAAGAAATGCTCCGCAAACAAAGAGAAGAAAGAAGGAAGTAATGTTTTCTCAATTCATTTCATATGCAGTTCAATCAAGTTTTCTGTCGATGTTTTTTTTTGGCATTGTGTTGAAATGAGTTAAAGTAAAGTTGTCATAGGGAAGTGACAAGACAGTTGCACTTGGTATTCATTTAACTTTATTTATTTTGTACAAAATATCTCTTTGACTAGGCACCGCCAACTTCCTTGAAGTCATTGGCTTGAATGTTTGATTTTTACATTCACTGTATTTACAAGAGTACACAACACTTGTCAAACATTAGCCATTTGGTCTTCTTTCATGACAATCCGCATAAGTGGCATAGTGAAAAATCTAATGACATGAGCTCTATTCAGGTACTGGTACTGTACAATAATATTTATTTACCCTCCCACTTTCTTATTTTTTGATGTATTAATTTTGTGTAAGTTATTTCTCAGACTGTCAAAATCTAGATACTGAAAGCAAAACAGAGATGAGTCCCTCTACCTTCATAGAGCCAATCTCATTCCCAGACACTTCACTGTTAAACCTAGTTTGGTACTCTAAATTTGCATTTCATTTGCCTATAGCGGCATCTTTGGAATAAACATTTTTCAACACACCTTAAAACAGTTAATGTTGGTTAAGTGACGTTTTCTACTGATGATATGACTGGTATTCATCTTCAATGGTTGTCACTGAATTCAGGGTTTGGCTGTAATGATATTTGCACCTTACAAGTATGGTTTAACAGAATTGTAATTCTTCTAGCTGGACACACATAGATAGAGGTGACCCGCACATCTTATTAACATCGCATTGTTTTAAAAAAACCAATGTAACTTTTTTGCAAACATCTTGCAAAATTACAAATTAGAAATGATCAGGCAGTGTTGTCAAGTGCACTTGGTGAACAAAGAGTGAGACTGTTTCATCTAACCACAAAGAAATGGTAGTCTTAAAATTTACTGAACTGATAAACTTTGGAGGGAGTAAGACAGTTTCAGTCTTTGTTTCACAATGCAAGAAAAAATATTTAAAAAATTTAACAAAAAACAAAACAGGAAGTTGGATCAGATTAAACCCTTTTTCGGGTAATGAGCATGTAATGAGTCAGGTTATTTTCTTACTTTTGAAATAGGGCAATTATTTTAAATTATGGTAACACTATGGTAAGACAACCCCTGGTAGTGACTTCAAACTAGGGTGTCGAGGATGTACACCCCCTCCTCACTGCTCGAGTGTAGGGAGCTGAGACCTGTGTCAGAGTTGGAGTCGTTGTCGTGGCTCTTGATTGGCTGGGACTGGGGCAGCGGCAGCTGGCTGAGCTGGCTGCTGCACGGCATGGGGATGGGGGTGTGCATCGTGTGCGCCGAGGGTGGCGTGATGTCTGCAGGGGTGGCGTCCCGCGCCGCGTCCCTGGCCGCCATCAAGCGCGCCGTGTCCAGCTCTGCCGCCTCCATCTCGGCCAGCAGGCGACGCAGGAGTCTTCTCTTAGCGTCGAGGAGGGCCTCCGTCTCCGTCAGCAGGTCCGCGTTGGCCTGAAGACTTCTCCGGCCGTCCTCGATATCCTGAGGAGGGAGGGGGAGAGAGAAACTCGTCGGTTAGGAGAGCTTACTAAAGGCGCTGGAACTGGCACCACCGCACCGCTTCACCACCACCACCACCACCGACACCCACCTGCTGCAGTCGCGCGAGGGACGTCCGCACCTGGTCGCGGTCGTCCACGGCCAGCCCGTCCGGATCGCTCCGCCGGAAGCCCACGTACAGGCGCACGAGGCGCTCCTCCTGCTGCTCCAGCCGCTTGTTCACCTTCACCACCTTCTCCCACAGCGCGATCTGCGCGCGCAGGTCCTCCTCGTCGACGCCGGCGCCGACCTCGGGCGGCTGCACCGGAGTGCGCAGAGGCGCCTCCGGCAGGCTGGCGAGTCCAGCGCTCCCCGCCGCCGCCGCCGGCTCCACCGCCATGGCCGAGGCCCCTGCTTCCTGCTCAGCCTCCGACTCGTCGGCGAAGTGGCTCAGGTCGTCCTCGCCCACCAGCTGCCTCGGCCTCATGCTGCCCCCGGGCCTGCAACGAGACGGCACGGCGGTTAGGTCCTTGGACTACATCCTCACGGCTGAGCGCGAGGTCCTGGCTGTCGCGCTGTCGCGCGCGCCTACCTGCCGGGTAGATGCCTGCTCGTCCTGGGCGTGTCCTGGCTCTGCTTGGCGATCTCCTCGCCCTCCTCGGTGTCCCGTAGGTACGCGGCCAGCACGTAGTCCTTGCCGTGCTGCGCCACCCGCTCCCGGTGCGCCTCGGCCTCCAGCCGCTCAATCTGCGCTTCGCGTTCGCGTAGCCGCCTGGAAGTTCGCAAAACGAAACGATGGTAAAGAAAAGTTGCCTCCAACGGAGTCTGAGAGTGAGGCCAACCGGGGGTGTGCGTGGCGTGGCGAGAGCCCCGAGGGTCGTACCTGAGCTGGCCGGCGATGGTCTCCCCCTGCGCCAGGATGAGCCGCATGAGCCGGTGCACCTCCTCCTGGTCATGCTGCTTGACGGTGGGGCCGGGCCGCTGGCCGGGCCGCGCCCTGGTGCCCGCGCCGGTGCCGGACCGCTTGCGATGTCTGCGGGAGCTGGCCGAGGAGCCGTGGCGGCCCGCGCCCTTCTCCGAGACCCGCCGCACCTGCAGCTGCACCTCGCTCTGCGCCTCGCCCCACGCGGACCACACCTGCGAAAGCAACCGCAGTGATGTTAGCCACAGGAGTTTCGCGACACTGACCAATTTAGAGTAGGTGATAGTAGTTCGATTTGAGGAAGAGAGGGGAAAGGATTCGTTGATTTGGTTTCGTGGCCCATATTACAAGTCTGCTGTTCGCATCACATTTGGTTTTGGTTTAGATTGAAAATTTGCGATTGTCAATGTTGCCGTCTGCCAACCTAACAAAGATAAAATTGGTCTACAGGATACAGGAAAATTTGACGAGACAGTAATGGCTATGGTTTTTATTTAAAAAAAAAGTCTAAGATGAGCAAATCTATCACAACAAGTAAACGGAAATCAACGTGTTATAGCATAGGGATTTCCGTTAGCGTTGCCAACCCGAATGCATGTGCGTACGGATTACTGTAATGACTTGTACGATAATTACCGTACCATTTTCAGAGAAAACTTGGGCCATTTTCAGCTCAAATTGGGCTCAAGTTGGTCAAATACGGTAATTTTTTTGGCTAGTACGACTTATTTGGATTGGTTGGTATGACGGAAGCCTCCGACCAGGTTGGCAACACTGGTTTACTTGTTCCCCGCATTTTTCCGGTCAGACCGTCGGATAGTACGAGTACGGAGCTTCGCGCTTTTCTTTCGCGATAAAGTAATGTAAATCGAAGAAAGGGAAGGAAAACTATCCTCTTCGCGAGCGTTTTCGTTGCCCCAGTCGTTATGGACTACTTGCCCAGAGAGGCGGAGTGGGGAGTGGAAACAACAAAGCGGCACCAGCCAAATGGGTTATGTGTGACACTAGCCCTCCAACGCGCCACACTTTTTGGCTTGAATGCATCGGCTCGGGACATCTCCATGTAGCATTCGTCTCAACTGCATCTCCACCTCCACCGCCAGGCCAGCAGCTCGTCTCGGAGCCATGAGAGGTAAGCCGACATTCAACAAGGTTCTCATGTGTTGCTACCGTCCTGTTCACACCTGCCCCTAGGCCGGGCCGGGCCGAGCTGGCCGGGTGCGAGATGAGAGGAAGGAGAGGGGGCTACGGTCCAGGTTGTTAACCCTTCCCCGTTCCCACGCTTCGGTTTTGACTAGCTCAGAATATCTCGCGGTTCACGACGCGTCGAGTTTTTATTACATTTTATTTCCGTGGCGGTGCTGGTGTTGAGCGCCGTATTAAAAAGCCATGCACCTTGTGCGCGGCTGACGCGGTCTGGATCTGGAGGGAGAGGGAGGGTCGGTCGTCTGTGAGATTTTAAGTTGGGCTTTCACTTCGATCCCAAGTAATCTCTAATGATATCGTACTCGAACAACGGAAGTAGTGTGTATTTGTGTGACCCGGAAGTAGCCCGATTCGGGAAGCTCTCCCATGATCCTCTATGATGGGAATGCACCTCGTGAGTACCTCGGATGCGATGTCAAGTCAGGTCAGGTCGGGATGTGGGTTGTGGAGGGACGGGATGCTGGTGCAGAAGGCCGTGATGCTCACCTTCAGGATGCGGACTCGGCCGTCCAGCCTCCGTTCCACGCCCTTCCACCGCTCCACGATGACATAGGCGGTTGGGTCGAGGTGGCCGCCGTGCCCCGCCGCCCCCGGCCCCGCCCCCGCTCCCGGCGCGGCGTCCTCCGTGGGGGCGGGGGCGGGGGCGGTCAGCACCGCCTCCAGCACGTCCTGGCATGTTGTGCGCCGGCACACCCCGCTCACCCAACGGCACCGGCCAAACACCCACACGGGCAACTCGGCAGTCATGGCCCGATCAGGGCATGGCCCCGCCGCGCCGCGCCACGCCCCGTTGCACTCCGCCACCTGCCAACAGATGAGAAAGGACACTTTTAGTCACGGTGGGCTCAGAGGGTATAGATGTGCTCTCGAAATCATCTTCAAACACTGTAGAGCGAAAAAAAACTACAGCAAATCCAGTTAATTTTCATGCCAGCCTTCACTCTAGTTTATGTTACAGAATTTAACTGTACTTCCTTCCTGACAAGATTTGCTGTACTTTCCGAGGCACTGTACAGCGTTTACCGTACGCTGTCTCTAGAAGTACAGCGAATTATTCTGTTATAGAAAGTACAGTAAATCCAGTGAAATAAAGTAGTACGGTAAAGGCTGCCATCAGAATTCACTGGATTTGCTGTAGTTTTTTCTTACAATGAAGACGACACCAGGAAAGCCCGTCGTCGGCACGTTCAAAAACCTTCTTATTCTTATTTTATCGCGAGTACAAGAGGTTTTTTTTTCTTCTTTTTTTTTGTTTTTGTTTTTGGCAGCGCCTCGCCATTAGGGCTATGATGCGGACGTGATGCAACGCCTTCGCGCAATTTTTTCGGGGTCGATGAGTTCAAAGCGGATGACGCGGACGTGAACGAAACAAAACAAAAAATGTCCAGAGCCGGAGTTGCACACTTTGAGGCTCAAAGGTCAAGCCGGCCTGTAATGAGAGGAGCCTTTCATGATCAATTGTAGGTCTGAACGAGAGATACGAGCCGAGCATCGCCACGCCGAGGCTTAAAGGAGCCGAGCCGAGCCGAAACGAGCGCCCCGGGCAAACAAAGCAATCAGTGTTCCGCATGCCCTGCCCCGCCCTGCCGCGCTCGGCCCGTACTGAATGAACAAGGGGTCCGCCCGCCCCGCCCCGCCCAGTACTCGCCACGGCTTGACCACTCCCTCGCCCCCTGCCCTGCCCCCTCCTCCCCCGCCGCGCCGCCCGCCCATCTCAGGCTCAGGTGCCGCCCATACCATACAGATTTTCTCACGTCGTTTACACGTTTGTCAGGCGAGCTGCGCCGCGCCCGCGTCTGTACTCGGCGGGGCAGGGCGAGCCGCCTCCTCCACGCACACGGCCATACGCGGGAGGGTCATGTGCTCGCCGGGGAGCGAGCGCAGCCGCGGCGCGATGACCCTGCACGCCGGTTCCACGAGGGACGCGGCCACCAGGCCACCACAGGGCGAGCAAGCCGTGCCGGGGTCGGGGTCGGGGCGGGCGGAGGGCGGAGCGGGAGGCGGAGTGAGGTGAGGTGCCAACCCCTTATTATTCAGCAGGATCTGCTGGTAGCGCCCCTGCGGAGGAGGCGGAGGAGGAGGCTGGAATCACATCGCATCACCTCCACGTCCCGGCCCGGCTCGCTCCGTGCTAATTGGCCCACAGGCCGGCGGGCAGGGCAGGGCAGGTCGGTGCGCCTCGCCGTGCTGGTGCTGCGCGCGGCGAACCAGGCTGCGGGAAATCCAAAGAAATAATAATTAGCTTCGGCAGTTGGGCTGGACGGGACGCTGGGGCTGGGGAGCACTGCCGCGGTCCGGTCGGGGCGGGAGAGCATTAGCGAGGTTTATCGGAGGCGGAGGGGGCGGACTGCGCCGCACGGCCGCACCGCGCCTGCGTCTGGTCTGCCTGCACCGGCCGGCCACTCCTCTGCTGCGCCACGCCGCGCCTCTCCGCGGCAATGATACGTTGCGGAGCAGGGAAAAATTCTTACGATGTCGGAGATGCAACCGACCGACCGACAACGCCGACCAGCACTGCTAGTCGCGCGGCCCTTGGTTCTCGCGGCCCTGCCCCGCCCCGCCCCGCGCCCCGCCCGGCGCGGCGGACCGGTTGCGAGGATGGCGGTGGTCTACATGTAGGTACAGGTGCAGGGCGGGGCTTTAGGTGGCGCCACGCTATGCACAGCCCGGCCCGGGTGGCCGCCGTCGTGGTGCCAGGGGCCCGGGTTGCGCGAGGCTCGGCTTGCGTGGTCGCGACGCGACGAGGCGCGGGTCTGTGCGTGCAGAACGCTTCGCGCCCCGCCGGCAGCGCTGCGGCAGCCTCGCGCCTCGCGCGCCAGCCCCCGCACGCCAGGGCGGTTAGTCGACACCGCCTCCCGGTCCTGGGCCCGCCCTGGTCACGGCCTAGGACATTCTTTGCCGGGATGGGTTGGGTTAGATTACGTTAGCAACAGCGGCGATCATCTTATCCCCCTACTATCATCTTATCCCCCTGCGATCATCTTAGCCTTCTCACGCGCGGTTTAAGGGGGGGGGGCGATTTCGTTTCGGTCACTAGATAGCCGCCTGGAAAGTAGGCAAATAGCGCGACAAAACCCCTGTATGTAGGCAACCTGGGGTGCCCCCCCCCCCCCCTTCCGGTCGGACCTTAAACCGCGCCTGAGCCTTCTGCGATTATCTTATCCCCCTGCGATCATCTTATCCCCCTGCGATCATCCTATCCCCCTGCGATCATCTTATCCCCCTGGGATCATCTCAGCCCCCTGCGATTATGTTATATCCCTCTGCGATCATCTTAGCCTGCTGCGATTATCTTATCCCCCTGCGATCATGTTAGCCCCCTGCGATGATCTTAGCTCTCTGCGACTATCTTAGCCACCTGCGATCAACTTTGACGGGATAGGTTGGGTTAGGTTAGGTTAGCCACTGCGATCATCTTAGCCCCCTGCGATCATCTTAGCCCTCTGCAATTATTTTAGCCCCCTCGATCATCTCGGCCCCGTGCGATCATCTTATCCCCCTGCGATCATCTCATCCCCCTGCGATCATCTTATCCCCCTGCGATCATCTCATCCCCCTGCGATTATCTTATTCCCCTGCGATCATCTTAGCCTCCTGCGATTATATCTTATCCGCCTGCGATCATCTTAGCCCCCTCCGATTATCTTAGCCCTCTGGGATCAACTAAGCTCCCTTCTATTAACTTATCGCACTGCGCCCATCTTAGCAACCTGCGATCAACTTGACCAGATGCGATCACTGGTAAAACTAAGGCGTAACCTTACGCCCTTTCTCAAGCGTACTGTGATTACGCTTGAGAAAGGGCGTAATAGGTCTATACGCCCCAATTTGCCCTATCTCAATGTATGGAAGAAATTCTGTCCTACGCCTTATTTCAAGCGTAACCTCTTCAAGCGTAACTGTACGCCTTTTTCAAGCGTATACTTACGCCTTAGTTTTACCAGTGATCATCTTCCTTGATCCGCCGCAGAGAGCCCGGATTGGGGCGTCGAACTTCTTTTTGCAGGGTCAAAGACTAACTCGTAGGGCCCCATAGTACCGAACTGTTGCGGAGTTTGGCTTGGAAAAATTTCCATTTGATTTTTAATGTTGTTTTTTTTTCCTTTTCAATTTTTGATGAAACATGTTAAACTTTTAGATTTTTTGTATTGGCCACCTTAGAGGGACATGTCTATCAATATGACTTGCCTTCCTGATTAAGAATAGGGTACTCAGGCCTGGCCTAGCCCCGGAGAACCCTATGTCTGCAGAATGATGCAGGCTATGCTGTGTCAGAAGTAAGTAAGAGCTATCTGTTTGCTGTGACTTTTTTTCGTGCACGCTTGCCGATTGTGCGTTAACGACCGGAGTGGTTCGGGGTCAGCATGCCACCCCGGCCCGCCGATATGCCGGGCTCGGCGCCCCCGAGGTCCAGTCCAAGTGGATGACGCATGACGCCCCGCGGTAAAACTAGCGTGCGGCCTTGATGCCTTCATTATCTGTCGCCGCCCCCCTAGATGCCGCCGCCGCCGCCGCCGCCTCCGCTCATTCCCAAGTTTCCTCGTGTTGATTTCTCATTCGATCGGCATCCCGGCCGCCTATTTGTCGAGCCCGGTGCGGCGCGGTGCGGCGCGGTGCGGCGCGGCCCAAGGCCCGCCCGGGGCGAGCACGGGCCAGCACCGCCAGCACCGGCACGGGGGTGGGGCCGGCCTGTCCAGCGCGCTGACCACGGGGGGGTCTCACCGTCCTGGTCCCACGTTTAGGAATGCCCCTCCAGCTGACTGCGCCCATACCATGCCCGCCCCGCCCGATCCGAGCCGACCCCTGAGTGCGCGGCCGGCCGACGGGGCGGGGCGGGGCGGGGCGGGGCGGGGTGGGGCGTAGCGGAGCAGGGCCCCTCCCCTCGGCCGGCTCGGCGCCGTGCCCAGCACAAAGGGCCCTCCTCCTCCTTCCCACACGCACTTACTTGTTAACACTCACTTAGTCACTCCTGCATATCATAACCTGGCCCAACCGACCTGACCTCGCCCTGGACCAAATCAGGCAGGCGGGGCGGGGCGGGGCGGGGCGTGCCTGCGGTCGGCTGCATGAGCTGTAGAATGTTCCGCCCCGCCCCGCCCCACCGGCCCTTGGCTCGGGTAGTATAGGGCTGCGGTGCGTCGTGCCGAGCCGAGCCGGGACGGGCCGCGGAATTAAACCTTATTCACGCGTTATTGATGGACTTTGCTCCCGGCCGTCCACCCGCGACTGCTCTTGCGGTGTGCCAACAATGACCATTGTCCCGCCGCGGGGCCGCGGGCCGCGGCGTGCAGGCAGCCTCCTCCTGGGAACGTCGCGCAGCTCAGCAGCGCAGGTCGTGGTGTCCGAGCCGAGCCGAGCCGGCCGTCGCGTCACCAGCGGGTGACCGTCACAGTGGGTGACTGGACTGGTGCAGTGACGGGGGGAGGGGTGCTAGAGGGGCTACTGGGCGGGTGTGACGGGTCCCCCCGCGCTGCGCGTAGCAGTGCAGCTGCAGCCATTCCCGAACGTCGGCCTGCTCTCATGGTACAGAGCCGCGGTGGAGCAGTCCTCGGCCGGGGGCCCGCAGCCCCGCGGGCGCGGAGCAGCGCATCGCTTCGAGCATTCATCATCCCTAGACGTGTTGATCCGACTTTGTGGTCCCGAAAACGGAACGCGCGCGCGCGCGCGCGGTATGTGTTGGGGGCGGGGGCGGGCGCGTCCTCCGTATAAGGAAACGCGCTGCAGAGGGACCTACGCAGCGGTTTTCGTTTGCACCTCTCGCCTCGCTCCATGTATGCGGTGTGTTGTGTGTGTGAGTGAGAGAGAGAGAGAGAGAGAGAGAGAGAGAGAGAGAGAGAGAGAGAGAGAGAGAGAGAGAGAGAGAGCGAGCGGGGCGACCGTGGATGTGTGTGTGTGTGTGTGTGTGTGTGTGATACGGGCCGCGGCGCGCAGCGGCTCGGGGACTCCGCCTTGAGAAATGCATCTGTTTGCACAGCGTGACAAAGCACCGTCAGAAATCCTCCGGACGCGTTACAGAAAAATATTTATGTTTGAGCCTGGTCGAGTGGGGTGGGGCGGGACCGGGCGCGGCGCCCCGGCGGCGGTCAGGCGGCGGGACGGCGCAGGGCGGGGCGGGGCGGCCATAACGCTTTCAAAATATCCCGGCCGTCCGTGATTCATGGGCTCACGGCTGCATGGGCCGCATGTCGGCGCGGCGGCGCCTCACCTCACCTATGGTTCAGCCAGCAGGGTGATTCCGAAGATCGCTCTCGTACCTCCATCCTTCTCGCACCTATGGCGGTGCCCTATGTGGATGATGACAGTGCCCCATGAGTGCGACAAGGACGGAGGCACGTGAGTGATCTTCGGGATCAGACGGCAGGCCGGGGAGGAGGATGCTTTGGCGCATCGCCGCCTCCTGAGCCGGTCCCCGGCCGGGCCTTACTGGCTAGTCCTCGGAACTGTTTCATTCCGGGGAAAACAACTCCACACCACTGGTGGTTTTAGGGGGGGGGGGCACAGGGGGCCATGCATCAGCTCTAGCTAGCCGCCTGGAAAGTAGGCAAAATGCACGACAAAACTCCTGTATGTAGGCAACCTGAAGTGCTTCCCCCCCCGCCCCCCCCTTGAGACGGACTTAAAACCGCCACTGCTCCACACGCCCTCAGCAATTTTGCGCACGCCGTGCGGCGGCTGTTTGTTATTTGCCATCGCGTAAATATACAGGAAACAAATTCAGCCTGGCCTACATCTGACGCCTTGTGAAAGTAAGGACCGATATGGGCCGGGGCGCAAAGGCCTTTCCTCCCCCCCCCCCTCTCCATCCGTCCCAATCCTTGGAATCAAATGCTGGCTGGGCTGGGCTACGGTGACTCTCTCTCTTTCTCCCAGTGGGAGAGGGCTCAGACGGAGAGAGAGAGGGGAGGGTGGGGGAGTGGCAGTGTGCGTGTGTGATGCTGGGTGACTCACCATCGTGCATATCTCATGAGGGAGGGAGAGAGAGAGACAGAGAGAGAGAAGTGAGAGGCGGTGTTCGGAAACGTAGTGAAATGGAGAGGGACGGACTGACCACTACGGATACGACCCGACGGAGAGACAGACGGACATATTGGGGTAGACGTCATGACGCAGGAAGAAAGGGTAAAAAGGAGTGCGGGGGGAGAGAGGGGTGGGGGCCTAGCCAGCAGAGCGAGTCGTGCCCGCCGCGGGCCCCGAGGTGGGTGGGGGGGACCCTCGCTGCGACGTGGGTGGGATAGGTAGATAGGTAGATGGCTCGAACTGCTCGAAAAACATACGTCTCGTGCACGGAGCCGTCTGCCCTGCCGGCAGCACTGCGCCGGGGGAACGTAAGTGTATTGGCGCAGTGCGAATATCGAAAGGAGCTGAGGCGGTGCGAGGCCAGGTGCAGGTGCCGGACGGAGGGTAGTCGGGGTAGGCAGCCCCGTGCGCTGCTGAGCGTGCGGGTGGCCGGGTGGCCGCCCTCCCCGGCGCCGAGCTGCCTGTCCGCCCCGACCCGCCTGATTTGGCGCGCAAACGCGTGTTTCCTCTGCGAGCCGTAAAGCTCCAAGCTGCGGGCTCACTCGCGCGGTCTCGCCCCTCCTTCGGCCGTTAAAACCCGCTTGTCGGTGAATAATAACCTTTTATTGCGCGAGCTCACGTCCCACCCGCCCCTCTGTTCCCGCAGCGGGCGGGGCGGGGCGGGGCGGTGTTGTTCGTCAGGTCGCGCCGAGCTGAGCCGCAGCACGGTGGCAGCCAGCGGACGGGAGTGGACGGGACGGACAAGCGAGATTAAAACAAAAAGGAAATTACAGCGGGGGGTAAAGGAAAGTAAATCAGGGCGGAGCTGCAATCAGTCGGGCGGGGCTCGCTGCCCGGCCCCGGCCCCGGCCCGGGCCCAAGCTCGGCCGGCTCTGACGTCACGCGCGCCGCGCGTGTTTGATTGCGGCTTAATAATTTATTCGGTAAAGTTTGGACTGCTCGGTTTTTAACCCGCAGCTCCGCCGCCGCCGGCCGCCACGCCGCCGTGCCGCCCGTCGCGCATCATTTTTGAGAAAGTTGGGCTGCGTTTCGAGAGTTACGGCCCCGGAAGGGAAAAGAGAAGGAGGAGAGGGGAGGAGTCTGGAGGTCAGGGTCGCTGCTGCGGCTGGGCTCGGCGGGGCGGGGCGGGGCGGGGCGGAACCTCCTCCCCCCGCCGCGCTGTACGACGCTGTACTCCGGATATTCTACATGCTACGTCTATACTTTCGAAATCTTGACGCCCCGGAAGAGTTATTTTCTCCAATACTCATTACAACACTTTAATGACTGCGCCTTCTCTCTCTAAACCCCTCCCTCCGCCGCTCGTTGTTACCCCGCGCACTGTGATCCGCCGTAATGGTGCGACGACTTTTACTTGACGGTCCAGAGAGAGAGGGAGAGGGAGGGAGGAAGAAAGAGACACAGAGAGTGGGGGGGGGGAGAGTATAAGAATTTGAAACGACTCAAACATTTTGACTGGTGTGAGGCCGACCCCCTGGGGGCATTTGTCTGGAAAGCTCGCGCCGCACAAGGCGGGGTGGGGCGGCCGTCGGCAGCAGGGTGTCATATCCTGACCCGGGGCGGGGCGGCGGGGTGGCCCGCACATACAGTCTGGACAGACGGCCTGGCCCACTTCTGTCGGCCGGCCGGAGCCGGGCGGCGCCCCCTGCGTGCCCCCTGCGTGCCCCCTGGGTGCCGCACGGCCCGGGTGTCCATGCCCCCCTGCAGCCTGGTGGTCCCGGGCCCCGGGCCCGGCGGCCGCCCTCTGCGTCGGGGGCGTGGCGTGGCGTGCGGGGTGGCGGGGCGGGGCGGGGTCGGGCCTCAGCGCCGTACAACGCAGTGATTATACCGAGCACCGCCGGCCCATCTCTGCCGCATCACGGGCCCCCCAAAGGGTTCCCGCCACGCCCCTCCCCGCGCCACAGCGAGGATCCGGCCGCAACACGACGCGGCAGGGCGGGGCGGGGCGGGGTGAGGCTGGGCGTGGCCCACCTCGTGACAAACAGTAACCCCGACGAATGGGGCGCCTTGTCGTGAATCGTTAGCCCCGCAATAACGTACGCGGCGATGCCGCCGTGACCAGCCGCGTGATCATTTACCGAGGGCGAGGTGGGGCGACGCGCACGGCAGCAGCGGCGGGGCGGGGCGGGGCGGGGCGGGGCGGGGTGTGTTAGGGCGTTCCCGCGAAAATGACTCCGGCGCCGGCCGGCTGGTCGCGCAGCGTTCGATGATGCATCGGCGCTAATGCGCTGATGGAACACGACACACCCAGCCGAGTACAGCGGGGACTGGGGTCGCCTCTCCCTATACCCCCTCCCCATCGCGCCGAGCAGTGTGTGGGCGCCGCAGGCATTACCGAAGGACATTACTGGAAGTGCCCGGGTATAAGTAAGTGCCCCGAGTGCGAATACGTGCTCGATTAGCCATGGCATGTGAGCGTGTGTGTGTACACGTGTGTGAGCGCACAGCCTCCTTCGCTTTCCGCGGCCTAGGAGATGATTGCCCTGTGTGTGTGAGCGCTCTAGCATGTGTGTGTGTGTGTGTGTGTGTCTGTGTGATGCAAGAAGCAGCCTGTTAGATAAAAGTAATCAAATTAAAAGCAATTTTTTCCCCTGTTCCTGCGGCGGCGCCTGGGGAGCCGCGAGCGAGCGAGCGGCCGGCCGGTCAGGGTCGGCCTGGTCGCAGCCAGGGCCCGGGGCCGAGCTCGGCCGTCTGGAGCCGTCCAGACGGCGCGCTGAGGCATGGGTCACTCACACACACACACACACCACGTGTGCTCCAGAGAGGTTGAGGTACGATTTGGTGAATTGACCGGCCCCTGGCCTGGCGCGGCGTGACGAGGCCTTGCGCCCCTCTGCTGTGCTGCCCCCGTACAAATGTGCAGCCGTCACGCCACACGGAAAATCGTGGAAGAAGAGCGCGAGGCGCGGCGGGGCGGGTCACTTCTCTAATGCTCCGCTCCGCTCCGGCCCGGCCCAGACGGACAGGGCGGATGGGATGGGTGCAATTTAATATGCGTTTTTGGTCGTTAGGGTGGCCTGACCCGGAGTGTTGCACTGTGGCAGGAGGGCAGGGGGCGGCACAGCCGCCGCGTCCTCAATGTGACCGGCGTTCTGACCCCCCGCCCCCCCTCCCGGCCCCCGGCCGCACCAGCGCGAGGAGGAAGGCACAAGGTACCCGCGCCTGCACCGCACCCGACTCACACTCGAGGGGGAAACAACTCTGAATTTTGGTGTACAAATTTTGTGAATTTTCGCGAATTTTTGCGAATTTTTATTGATTTTTTCTGTGAATTCTACCTTTTTTAAATATTTGTTTATTAATTTTTTTCTGAAGTTTTTTTTAAATAGTTTTTCTTAATTTTTCTTAATTACGAGGTGTACAAAAGTTTCAGAGTTGTTTTCCCTCTCGCTGCTCACACTCCTGCGTACCGGACGCTGGATTTCTAGGTGCGCCGCAGCAGCCTGGCCCCGAGGAGCGCCTGTCAGTTAGGCAACCCTCTTACATACGTGCGTGAGGCACGGCAGATCTGCCTACGTGGACGGGGGTTTTCGGTCGGCTGCTTTTTTCGCAACGTCCTTCCTTATACAGCCAGTTGAAGGCACAGTGTATTTTTTACCGGGGAAAAAGGTAGACTATTCAGATGGGCAAAAGGAAAAGGAGCGAGAGAAGAGAGGAGGACGAAGGAGGAATTGGGGGGGGGGGGGAGTGTTTTGACGCGGCGAGGCCCCGGGGGCCCGCGCGCTGGGGGGGCGGGGCAGGGGCGGGGCTAGGTGACATAATTAAGTTTTCTGGTCGGCCTCGGCGCTCGGCTGGCCTTGGCTCTCTTCTTTCTTCTTCTCTTTCCCCGCGTCTCTCTCCCTCTTCCTAAACGCGCCGGCGGGGCGGGGCGGGACGGGACTCTAAGAGGCGGCGCAGCGGCGCAGCGCGGCTCGGCTCGGCGGCGCCACCGGGGGCCATCAGATCGATTACCCGATCAAAATGGGTCTTACACTTACATCTTCAGTTCGGCGGCAATTTTCTCAATCTTCTGTTCCCGCAGGCCGCGCCGCGGCCCTGGCTGGCCTGCCCGGCATGGCGATGAGGCCCCCGCCACACCCCGCCTCGCCCCGCCCCGCCCCGCCCCGCCCCGCCCCGCCTGCCCCGCCCTGCCGTGCTCCTCTCTCGGCTACCTTGCTCTTGACTGCTCGCTCTGCCGTTATGCTTCGACCTGATTTGTCAGCAAAACCGCGAGATTCCCATTATACACGAATTTCAAAGCCGAGCAAAGAGCAGCAAAACAACCTTATTCCGTTGTAATCGAGCCCGCCCCGCCTTACACGTGACGGGTGCGCGGCGCTGCTCGCGGGTCCATCCCGCCCCACCTCACCCCACCCCGCCCCCCGCCCCGTCGGTTCGCAACTTTTAATTACCGCTCGCGTCGTACACGTACACCCACCGACGAGACGCTGACGGCTGACGACGCGACGGCAGACAGCCGACGATGTCGGGGGGCCGCGATATGCTGGGGCGCGTACGTACGTCGCTGTCTGATTGACGGGACGGCGTCGTGCCGACGACGCGGGAGATGATTATTATTGCCAAAGTTGAGTTTTGTTTCGGGAGGACCGGGACGGACCGGGACGGCCGGAAGCGCTGCTCCTGCGCGCAATTTTCCTCCGCAGTAACGACGTGGACTCGCGCGGCGGCGCGGCGGTCCCGTGTGGTGGCTGGGCGGGATGCGCGCCGCCCCCAGTGTGGGGGGGCCCCGCCCCGCCCGGCGAGAAAGCTGCCTGGAAATAATACGTAATTTGCTTAAATGCACTCGCACCTCCTGTTGTTAATGAGAGTGCGACTACCGCGGGTACCTGGCGGGTAGCTGGCGGGTACCTGGCGGGCCATGGGCGGCCGGCGGCCACCCTGCTGGATCCTCTCCTCTCTTCGGCCCTATTCCGCTGAATCGCCGCGAGGTACTCCAATGTTAAATCAAACTGCCGCGCGCGATGCGATGTCTCATGGCCCCAAAACTTTAATCGCTTTTAAATTTCCCGGTTGCTGCTGCTGCCGCTGCCGGGCTGAGCCCTGGGCTCTCTATCTCTCGGTCCGGCCAATCGCTCCTCCTCGCCCTCAGCGCCGCCGCCCGGCCGGGCCCGGCCCGAGTCAAAAGCCCACGGCGCGCCGTTAGGCGGGCTGCGCCGCAGCACCGTGGCGTGGCGTGGCGTGCACCGCAGAGGAGTTATTGACGCCGTGGTTCACAAATCAAACGGTATTACGGAATGGTCTTCCCCTCTGCTGCTCGGTCGGGCAGTGTTTTGCACCCGCTCCGGCGCCCCTCCCCCCGCCGGGCCCCTCCGGGCCCCTCGGCTTCTCCATACCCGCTCCGGCGCGTGTCAACCCCGGAGCAGGGCGCGACCCGACCCGACCCGATGCGACCCCGCGTGTCGCCGTCCCTTATTCGGTCGGAACGACGACCGTCCATCAGGACGACCTTATCAGATCCCCAGGGTGCCCGGCGGGCCCGGCCTCCTCCCCCGACCACATCGCGGCGCAGCGCGGCGCAGCGGGGCGCAGCGGGGCGCCCAGCACCGACCAGTGACTTTCACACCCGGAGCGTCTCCCAAAGCGGCGGGCCGGGCCGGGCCGGGCCGGGGCGTAACTCGTGTATATATGTCTGAGCGACCAATTCATTTGGGACGTTAATGGATATAAACTCTAGCCACCGCACCTCCCGCCCGCACCTGCACCACAACACCTCCACATCAATAATATAGCCGTGTAATGGCGCTGCTGCCTCCGGGATTCTGGAGGGTTTAGGAGTAGGAGCAGTAAAAAAGGCACGCGTTGGTTTCGAGATTTAAAACAAAAAAAGCAAAACAAAACCCCTCCCCACGTCCAAAAAAAAACAAAAGCACGGACAGGCGCGCGCGCTGACTTTCACACTGATTTTTTCGATATTTCTTAGTGGTCGAGTTATTAACGACAGTGTACAGCGAGCCAGAGGGTGCCCGCCGGGCCCAGGCCGCGGCTAAACAACGAGGAGAAAGGATCCCTGGGTGGGCTACCGGGGGCCTAACTGCACCGCGCGGTAATTTCCTCACGTTGCGTGAGGTCATGACGGCCCGAGGGGCAGGGAGGGGAAAGAGGGGAGGGGAGAGGGAGGGGGCGCAACGGGGGACAGAAAGGCGTTTTTAATGTGACCGTTCGCTTTGTGTGCTCCGGGAGATCGCTCCGGAGCTGCCGATGGAGGGGGGCCTTCGCCTTCACTAGGAGTCTGTGGCTCGGGCGCGGAATGGACCATACCAGCTGAGACCAGGCAGGCCCTGCTCGGCCCGGCCCAGCCCAGCCCGGCCGACCTCGCGCATTGTCCAGGACAATGTCTGCGACACGCCGAGCCGGGTCGAGCCGAGCCGAGCCGAGCCGAGCCGAGCCATGGCGCGATCCGTACTTTCCCTAATTCATAACCGAGGTGGGTCGGCTGGGCCGGTCCCGTTAGGGTCATGACACGTCAACCCCCCGCAGACGGCCAAATACTTTTGCGCGACCGCGCTGTGTTTCTCTGTAGTGCGAAAATGGGTGGCGTGAAAGATGCATGTAGGGATAACTTTTATGGAATACTCTGTACCGTAAAACAACGCCAACAAACTGTTTTACCCTTTTTTATTTCCTCCCTGCTGATAGTTTCGTAACACCTTTTTCTTCTTTTTTACCCTGAACGGTAACGCGGCGCTGCGGAGGGCGCGGGGCGAGAGGGGTGAGGGTTTAGCAGGCAACCGCGTGGCATGACGGTGCGAGAATCGGCGCCGTCGTGCTAATCACAGCCAAGAAATTGAAGGAAAAGCCTGCAAAGTGCCTTGCTGAGGCAGGATTTATAACGATGCTACCCGAGATGCTACTACACCGCTTGCGCAAAGTCAAGTCCCCGCGCGCCACGCCGCGCCACGCCACGCCACGCCACGGGTGGGTGGCAGGCTGGCTGGCTGGCTGGCTGGGGGCTTTGCAAGCAGACGGGACGATACGAAACGTGCCGGCCGGCCGACCGGGGCGCGAAGAATAACTTTGCATCGCGTAAAATATTCTCTTACGCCTCTCCTTCGGCCCCTCCGCCCCGCGCCTTCCCTTCGATTTTACGAGATTGAAAATAAATATGTCCACCCGTGCTGCAGAGTTCTAAAGCCCTCGGTCCACTTCTCCGCAATTTATCACGACACAACCATCTCTCTTCTCTGCGAGTCTGTGTGTGTATATATGCTCTGTAAAAATGATAAGCAAAGCTATTACTTTTATTTACGACCTACTTGACCGCGTGAAATGTGTGGCGAAAAGAAAATGGAAATGATGAAAAGAGCATAAAAAAGGGAAACGGTTATGAGATACATTCTGTAAAGTCTAGGGGAGCAGCGGCGGCGGTGCGGCGGCCGGTTCAGGTTTCATACGTAAATTAGCGCGCCGGCTGCTCATGACGCGCTCCCAGGTCGTCGCGTCGTCCGCAGATCGTCACAAAGGCGAGTATTAAATAAGGCCGTTCGCCTGTTATTTACGCCCGGAGCTCCATATCCGCGGTAAATAACGCTCTCCTTAATTTTATTTTTTCCTCAGTCGTACTTTCCACGCTTGGCTTGAGCCAAATAACCGCCCCTTCCTCGCTGCTATGATTCTAAAATCCAGATAACAACAACATAAGAAAACGGCTCTAAATTTAAAGCAAAGATATCTCTGCACCACTAAGCGGCCCCTGTTTACGTTGTTTAAACGCTGTTTCACCGGGGCAACTTTGTTTACCATTTTATAGGTCCTCTCTATCTAGGCACGTGGGATCTGGCCCCGGCCCGGCCGACAGGCCTACTGTCCCATGTGAGTTACTAATCTGGCCGGATCTTACGACCCAGATACGCCCGAGCGAGGCGACTTCCGGCTGGGAAGAGGGATCCCGAGGGATCACAAAAGAAACTTACACTCTCAGAAAAATGCTTCCGGTTGTGCGACTGTTTACTCTCTAAACGAAAACGAAACAAATATCACATTGCTAGACTGAGAATATGGGCTATTAATACTCGAATATTCAATGTTTTTAAAAAAGTGTCCGAAATCAAAACACTGCCTTCGTTAATAAATAAACAAATTAAAAAAAAACAACACATTTTTAGCTGTACTAAATGGTACCAAAAATGATTTTGTATCAATAACATGTAGAGATATTATGTTCGGAGATGTCGATCCGGCGTCGCATTCCAGTGCAGTATAACTAGGTCGGAGACCGGGCGCAGGGCGGGGCGCGGTGGCGCGAGGCAACACCCGGCCCCGGTAGTCGGCCCAGGCCTATGTCACTGTGGAGCTCAGAGATGCTGGCTGGACATGGCATTCACGAATCACGATCATTGGGTGGGACACTCTGGCCGGGGCATCCGCCTGCACCGCGCCCGCCCGGGCCGGGCCTAAGTGCTGACCGGCCCGGTGCCGCTAAGGGCCCGGCCGCCCGGCCCCGCCCGGCCCCGCCCCACACGGGAGCGCTCTTGGGCTCTGCGCCGCCAGCTTGATGACTGGTTTTCGCACTCGAGGAAGAAGGATCATCTCAATTTACGAAATAGGAGATTCCTAACGGAAGCAGAGGGATGGCTGGGTGTGCTGCTTCTGCGTGTTGTGCCCGCGCCTTGATGAGGCGGGCGCAGGAGTAAGTCTCCCTCATGGGGCTGGCCGGGCCGGAGCCGGGCCGGGAGCACGCTGCCATACGGGCATCCAGGTCGTCATGAGCGCCGCGGCGGCTAGAGATCCCTTTCTCGACTTGTCAACGTTGGCGCACAAAAGGGCGTCGCTCTTAATGTGGAAACGGGAGAGATGATGGCCCCCCTTGGCAGTAATTGCAGTCGCGAGCAGACGGCAGCACCCTGCTGCTCCCGCAAGGCTCCCGCCTCCCGGCCCCGGCTCACTGCCTACCGTGTGTCCCTGATGCCGACACTTTATTTTTGCAGCGCGCGGCGGCTGCGCGTCAAATTCGTCTCGCGCGTCCTCGGTGAGGTGAAGTTATACTCACACAAATCGTGGAGCGGGCCCAGCCGGCGGTGCAGCGGTCGTAGCGCCTGCGGGAAGAGAGAGACAGGTTAGTGTCATGATGTAGGTTAAACTGGGCAATGACAAAAATGGATAGACGCATTCCGGAGTTTAGAAGCAAGCAGACGCGATAGGTTTCGCCTAGGCAGGAGAGAGTGGTGCGGGGTAAGGCCGCGGCAGGCACTCGCGGAATGCGTCACAGCCGCCCCGCCACGCTTCGCCACGCCCGCGAACGCCAAGCGCCGCAGCCCGTTTTGCTGACCGAGTCTGTTACGAGAATTCTCGTCACAAGTCGGGGCTGCGGGGCAGGGGGCAGGGCAGGGAAGGGAAGGGCAGGGCAGGGCAGGTCGCTTTCTTGCTTTGGCACGCTAGGAAGCGAGACGCGCGCGGCGTTCCTGCAAATGCAACGGTTATCCCTCTGCTCCTCACGCCAGCATCGACGGGCATTCGTTGGCCGTGGCCGTGGTGCGGTCTGGCCTTGCGGCACGCGCCGGCCTGGCCTGGCCTGGCCGGGGCCCCGCTTGTCGTCGCGTCGGTCTGAGCGCTGCGGGGCGCGCGCTCACACGCGCTCACCGGCCCGGCCCGGGCGCATGCATAAGTGGCGCGGTTAAAACTCTGCTGCTTGCGGTGGGAGAGTAATAAGTTTTATTATCGTGATATTACGACCTCTCCCTCCCTCCCTTGTCTACGCGCGCGGGCCACTCTACTGGGTAAATCATATAAGGTTCCCGCGCCTCGGAACCGGAGATGCTGCTGCTTTTCCTCCATATGGCCCTTTGCGGCGTATGGCTGCGACAAGGCCGGCCGCAGCCAGGCTCCAGGCCTTCCTCCAGTGGCCCTGGAGGCCGTGGCTGGCCGGCCAGCTCTTGCCATAGGAGGCTCCAGGCCTTCCTCCAGTGGCCCTGGAGGCTGGTCCGGCCCGTCGCGGCCCTTGCCCGGTCCTGCGGAGCGACTGGTCCTCAGGGATTAGCGAGTGCGCCCGGCCCGGCCCCTCTGGGTGCGCCCTGGCCCACCTGGCCCGGCCGTCAGACCGTTAGAGAGGGAACGCTCTTAGTTGTGAGTACCACGAGTGTGCCGACGCGGCGCTCCTGCAGCTACGGCTGCAAGGCATCAAGGGATGGGAACTTTTTTGGGTCAGTGATGCGCCTTCTATTCTTTTTGAGCTGCGGGCGAGCAGCTCTGCTCACCAGGGCCAACCTCCTCTAGTGTTTCAAATCGGTCGGATTCTGGCTGTACCCGACTGTCTTCCGTCTCTCTCACTCTCATGCGTGTCAAGTGAGAGGTAGAGAGACGGGAGACAGTCGGGTGCAGGGCAGAATCCGACTGATTTGGAGACACTAACCTCCTCCACCCTGTGGGCGCCTTGCACTCTCCACGCCGCCCCGCCACGCGCGCGTGCGGCCGGGTTGCCTACTCGCAGGGCGCCTACTGCACCTGGAACTGTACCGGAAGAGTGCAAAACTTGTCCCATTCCCTCTGGACGTGTTTCTCTCTCTGTGTTTCCAATTCGAGAGAAAGCCCCCGCGGGCTGCAGCACGGGAGTGCCCCGGTCCTGTCCTGTCCCATACCTGCTTCTGCGGTCGCGGTGACACGGCGGCCGAGCCGAGCCGGGCCGGTCCAAGGTTTTGTCGCGACCACACGCCGTAATAAGACAGGAGAACCTTCCAAGCCGAAAACTCCTTCGCTAGAGCGCTGGGCGGACAGCGCAGCAGTGGCGCGCGGAGGCCGTTTAGTGGCCTGCTAACTAACTGTGTGTGTGGCGGCCGCCGCCCCGCCCCGCCCCGCCCGGCAGCGCGCACGGTAGCCTTTGATCGCCTTTCTTTATTTTTCATTTTAATAATATCTCTCTCTCTCTCTCTCTCTCTCTCTCTCTCTCTCTCTTTCTCTCACCGCGCCGTAAGTATATGGGGACAAGCACCTCGTGCACGCTCGCACGCACCTCCTCGCTCCTCTTGACGCCCTGCTGGGGTCACGGTCCAACCGGTAGCACAGGGCAGGGCCCCAGGGCTCGGCGCGGAGTGGCGAGGCGTGGCGCGGCGTGGCCGGCCGGCCCGGTCAGGACCACCCAATGCACTCGACCTCCTTCCGTTAAACGGGGTGGCTGCCAGTGGCGGCCAGTGGCGGCCCCTCTGGTCTGGAGCCCAGCCCTGCAGCAGCGGCAGCGCAGCGGTCTGCCACCCTGCGCGCCGGCCCTGGTGGTGCCCTGGGCGGGACCAGACGCACGCCCTCTGACGTCGCGTCGGGGAGCAGCGTGGCCGCCGCAGCCTCCGCAGCCTCCGCAGCCTCCGCCACGCCCAGCCATCAATGAGAAGCCCCCCCCGGTCATTAGCCCGCCAAACCGCGCCACGCACATCTCGTCCGCTGCAGAGGCTCTCCCCTCGTGTTTGTTCTGGAAGAGTAAGCCCCGAGTACGTCCTGCTGCTGCCAGCCCTGTCGTGCCCTGCCCTACCCCGCCCTACTCTCCACGGCTCTCCTTGACGCCCCTCTCGCGCTCTTTACCCCTCGGCACATCTCTTTCTCCCCCTCTTATGATGGCAACAGACTCGTCTCTCTCTCTCTCTCTCTCTCTCTCTCTCTCTCTTCCCTCGCGGCGCGAGAGAAGGGCCGGGCCGCCCTTCTCTTCGGCGAGGTGTCATTTGGTCCAGGTGCGCCCTAGTTCGCAGCTGGTGACAGGTGGGTGGCTGAGACACTGCGCGGCGCTCTCCCCGGCCCGCGCGCTCTCGTCCTGCCTGCATAGCGCTCTCCCACCTGAGCTCTCCCAGCCCCGCGCGTCGATGTCTCCGCGCGCGCCGCTATGTGGCAGGGCCCACTGTGCATCGCTTCGCTCGCGCGCGTCCCCTCAAAGACGGAGACGGCCGCGCTCTTTCTCGCGCGCAGCGCTCTCTTTATTTCCTACGCTTTTGGTGGAGCCCCCGCGTATCACATAGTGCGGGGCTGCTGCTCGCGACACTCGAAGTCCCTGCAGTAAAACGAAGAGATGCAGCTGCGATGCATCCCTGCGGTTGTTTGTTGTTTGTTGTTGTTGCTGTTGCTGTTGTCGTTTTGCTTTCACTCTCCGGCCGGCCCCGGCCCCGACCCGCTCCGCCCCACCTGGTCCGGTCGATAAAGCTGCCCCCGCGTGTCCCCGCAGAGTGGCCCCGCGCAGTAAAAAATATGTCGATATGGTTGGGAGCGCCGCTCTGCTCCGCTCTGCTCCGCTCAGCGCTAGTGTCCCAGCTCGACACTCTGCGCGGCCTCGCAGCAACAACAACAACAACCAATAAAAATCCAGATCCGAGTCGCGCGTAGCAGCAGCCACGGCCAGGCCAGCCGGCCAGCCCGGCGCGCAGAGCGCCTCTCCGCCTACCTGCTTATTGTCGTGACGAACGGTGCAGCAGCTTTTTGAGACGCATATTTCGTCGTGTTTTGATCCGTAGAACAAGCACAGGCCAGACCGCTCTGCAGGCGGGGCGGACGGGGCACTGACCGGGCTGGGCTGGGCCGGGCACGGGGCCGGGCCATGCTAGGGGCCGAGCCCTTGGCCTCCGCTTGTCTTCCAGACCGGAAAAAGATAACCGCGCGCCACGCAGCGTGAGGCCTCGTCCCGCCCCGGTTGAGTCCCTTCCCGCCCGTCACATACGTGTCTTCGCTGCCAAACGTCACCGCCTCGGCCACGGGACGGATTTGTATTGTGACCCTGCTGCCTTTACTGCGTTTAGTTTAAACCGATGGGGCAGTCACTGCTTCGAAAAATCATTGTACGGACTCAATTTTTTAAATCAAAATAAAATCAAGCAGAAAGATACAGAAAATATCCTAAATTCGAGAAAAGAGCACAAACATGAAAAAGGGTTAGAAATAGAGGGAAAGGATCAAAATTTATCAGAAAGTGAGAGAAATGGTCCTTGAAAAATCAAAAGGAAAATATATAAATTAAAACAAGATTAAAGTTTAAAAAAACGTTTTGCACATTTTGCACGCTGTAAAAATTGCTATTTTTTAAAAAAATAAAAAAATAAAACGAGAAACAATTTGACAGGTTTCGCTGTTAAATCGAAAACAGATTTTTCCTTACGTTTGATGAAAAATTAAGTATGTTAACAGGAAAAATCACGAAACAACAGAAAAAGTTTGTAAATTTAAGGAATGCTTTACAGATTTCTTTCGTAAATGAACACGAATAAAAAATCTTCTAGTGAATCTTATTTTTATTTTTTTCGTGCGTTATGTCACACTAGCTGACGCCGTCGTCGTCGTCACCGTAGCTCCCACAGTAGGTCAAATTTTATTGTGTCGTCACGACGGCATGGTGTGTGTAGTACCTCGCCTCGATGTCACGTGACGGTTAAGTTTCCCCGAAGTTTTGTAAGGATTTTTGTTTGGTGGCGCTCGCTTTGTTTCCTCGCTGCCACGCCACCGCCCTGCTCTCACTGCCGCCGTCCTGTCCCCCCAGAGCCCTAGCCTTTCCCCCGTGCCGTGCTGTGCCTGGCCGTGCCGTACCCGCCGCCGGTACAGTACATGGGCCTATTATTCATGCCTAAAACGTCGCCCGGCCCAGCCTGTCCGGCTGAGCGCTGGAATGCACCGGAAAAAAATATCCTCAAGTTTTATAGGGATGTCAAAAAATTTAATTAAACAGGCGTGTCTGCTTTTTTTTCTTTTTTTTAAAAAAAAAAATAAGATTTTATCAGCGCAGGGTAAATTTTATCTATATCTTTGAGGGGGAAACAACTCTGAATTATGGTGTACACATTTTGTAAATTTTTGGCAAATTTTCCAGAATTTTTGCGAATCTTTATAGAATTTTCGTGACTTTTCACTTGAATTTTTCTGAAGTTTTCATGAAGTTTCCTAAAGTTTTGAAAAGTTTTCTCAATTTTTCTGAATTTTCTGGAATTCCGCGAGGTGTACAAACATTTCAGAGTTGTTTCCCCCTCGGTTATCTTGCGTCGGTTTTCAGCAGTGCACCGTACGGGGGGCAGCGAGGCATGGCCCGGCGCGGGGGCACTGCCACGGGGGCACTGCGGTGCATCCAAGCGAATGCGTGCGTTGGCCGCTACGGGGCGCGGGCGCTGGCTCCACGGCAATAGCCCCGCGCGAAGCGTGTCGAAATTTTGTTTTGTGTTTTCGGGTCCACGATTCCAAATGTCCCCCTTATTCTTCTTCTCTCCTCGCGCCTCCTCATAACCGCGCTCCGTGCGCACCTGCTTGAAGACGCGCGCGCCCCCTCTCTCTATCTCTCTCTTTTCGCAAAGGCAGCGAAACTGCGCGCATAGTTTTAGTTGCAGAATGAGTCGACGTAAACTGCGCGACGTAAGTGCCGCCGAGCCGCCTCGAGTTTGTCTCGCTGCTCCTTGCATGCCAAATGGTCGCGACGCAACCCGCATTGGGAGTGATTCGCGCATGTGTCTGCGTTCGTCGTGACGCCCATCTCTCTCTCTCTCTCTCTCTCTCTCTCTCTCTCTCTCTCTCTCTCTCTCTCTCTCTCTCTCTCTCTCTCTCTCTCTCTCTCTCTCTCTCTCTCTCTGTATGTGTGTCTGTGTCTGTGCGTGCGTGCATGCGTATGTGCATTCACCCGGCGAGATGCCCTGCTCCCATTTAGAGTTCGCCGCTACTGCATTAGAGGCGACTGGGCTGGGCTGCTCTTGCTCTCTGCAGCGGCGCCTCGCATCTCGCCTGGAGGCGCCTGGAGGCTGCTGGCTGGAGGCTCCAGGAGGACCCTGGACTGCCCTGGCTCCTCGCTCATGGAGGACGCCGCCCACCACCACGCTGCCGCTCTGTGATTGGCTCGTCGGCCATCGCGCGCCTCGAGGAGGAATTAAAAAACACATGTTACGGACGCATTACGCATATGGTGAGATACCAATAATTTTTACGACTTTTCAGCGAAACCGGTAGCAGCAGCAGCACAGCATATCGAGGTTTCCCTGTCACTTAAGAGGGGGGGAGCAGTCCTTGCGCATGAGCGGGGCCGCGCCGCCGGGCCGAGGCAAGCTGTCGGCCTTGTGCGGGATCGGATCACCGACTGCTGCGATTTTCCTCGCCTCCTTGTGGGTCTCTCTCGTCTCGCTAAATTCACTCGGCCCCTTATTTGGCCCGAGAGGCGCATCCAGACAGCTGTTGACAGCTGCGCAGACAGCTGCGGACGGCACTGCCCACCGGTGCAGCTGCCCGCCGGCCCCGCCCCGCCCCGCCTGGGTCATACGGTAATGAGTGCCTTGCCCTGCTGCGCCGCCGCTGCGCCGCCGCTGCGCTGCTAGTCCGACCGCCTGCCCTGCTTCTCTCTCTCTCTCTCTCTCTCTCTCTCTCTCTCTCTCTCTCTCTCTCTCTCTCTCCCCCACTCCTGCTCCGTCCCTTTTCTCTTTTCTTTCTTCTTTTTGCTCCCTTTCACCAGCGTCCCCGGCCCTGATAATGCGCCGCTGCAGCGAGCGACTCCTCGCCCGCCCGGCGCGGCCACCGTGTTTGAATGTTTTGTTCGAACGAGCAGAGAGCTAACATTGCTTCGCTCTCGGCTCCGCTGCAGCAGCGAGAGGGAGCGCGCGTGCGCACGTGAGGTACAGAGAGAGAGAGAGAGAGGGAGAGAGAGAGAGAGAGCGAGAGAGCGAGAGAGAGAGAGAGAGAGAGAGAGAGAGAGAGAGAGAGAGAGAGAGAGAGAGAGAATGGGTAAGGGAGAAGATCCACTGGACCCCGAGCGGACCACCCAACCACCCACTCCTCTCCTCGTGTGCCCCGTGGACCTCGCCCCGCCCCGCCTCGCCCCGCCTCGCCCCGCCCTACGACGCGCACGCCGGGCCGGGCCGGCCGGTCCTGCTGGACGCGGGGCCTTATCGCCGTGTAATTGCCGTGCATTACTTGTCGCAACACATGGCGAGCTGATTGCTCATGACAGCGTAGTTACGCGCCGTGTAATCTGAGCACTCGGCCGGGGCGTGGCCGGGCGGGGCATTGAGTGCGAACACTTTACCCTGAGGGGCCCCCTGGTCGCGGC
Source organism: Frankliniella fusca (assembly GCA_029379305.1). Lineage (NCBI taxonomy): Eukaryota > Metazoa > Arthropoda > Insecta > Thysanoptera > Thripidae > Frankliniella > Frankliniella fusca. The sequence goes on from JAHWGI010000106.1 coordinate 428,847, forward strand.
TGTATGCCTGGCTGGCTGGCCGCAGCGCGCCCTGCGATATCGCTCGCGGCCAGCTCCGCCCCGCCCCGCCCCGCCCCCCGCCCCCCACCCCACCTTACCCCGCCTAGTCCCGGACCGCTAGAAACAGGTTGTATGTTGTTGTCGTGTCGCACAACACACGCCAGCTCCGCTGCGGCGCGCCGGTGCAGTGCCGTGCTGGGCCGGGCCTTGCCGTGCAGTGCCCTTCTCCCCTGAGAGTTAGGCAACAGCGAGGCGCCCCTGTGGGCGGGTTGCCTATAACCGCCGGCCGGCCCCGTCACGTAGCTGCTGAGTGCTGCTGAGGTGTCGTCGCTGCCGACTTTTTTCGAAAAGCGCTCTCCTCGCGCCGTCTCTCTCGCACCTGAGGGGTACCTCACTTTTTGAATGGGTAAGGAAACTTTGAACAAACTTTGAAGAAAGCTATACATTTTTGGCACCAATAGGATATTTTGCAATTTCAAGGTGCTTAAAATAGAATTTTGTCGAAAAATAATGTGACTGGATAGTGATTGGAAAATGATTGGAACACTGATTGGAAAAGGTGAGGTACCCCTCGCTCGCACCTATACGGCGAAGCCCGTGAGTGCGAATGAGACAGGGCGAGGAAAGCGCTCTTTTGGACTAAGTCCGCTGAGCGCCGCCCGTGACCTCATCACTCTAATGAAGTGTTGTTTCGTAGAAAGAGGTGGGCACGAGGAAAGACAAAAAAATGTGGGGGGGTGTGCGGGATGGAAAGAGAATAGAAGAAAACAACACAAATAACGAGTGTCCTGCCCCTCCGTGGCGGCGGCGTGCCCCACTGTCCCGTGTGTGCTCCAATTTCCTCGCCATTTCCCACGGATTAGTTCCGAATGACTTGCGGTACTCGCCCTCCGCGGAGGTACCTAGGGCGTGGCGGCCTCTCCCGCCTGACTTGTATAGACGTTTCCGTGAGAAAGCACAACATCCAGGCACTGTCTCCCCGGAAAACACGGAACACACGCTGCAGCAGCAGCAGCGCTCCTAGCGGAAGGGAAGGGGGACAAAGAGCGAGCGAGCGAGCGAGAGAGCGAGAGAGTGAGCTGGACGGCGGTGAAGATAACTCCGCGTGGTCTTGTCATATACTTCTTGTCCCGTCCGGGCGGGTGCCTTGCGGTGAGCAGCGGCTCGCATGGAAAGTACTCGGTGCGCTGTACCTCTGTACGAAGGAGCCTAGCGGCGGCCGCAAGCAGCGCGCTCGCGGGGGTAGGCAGGCAGGTAGGTAGGTAAGGTGTCTCATTTGGCAACCTTGCCCGGCATTCGACATCGATCGTTAACAAGACAGGTGTATTCCGGGTGCCATAAAGTGGCGGGATTAGTCGGCGGCCTTCCCTCCTCCCTCCCCCCCCACCCGATCAGGAAGCCAGGGCGGCGGGGCAGCGCCACGCCGCGTGATGACAGACGCGCGGGTAATTCTGCGCAGTGAGCGGCTCGAATTAGAGCGCAAAGGAAAGGTTTGTGTGTCGTCTCTTTGAATACGCAGACGGGGGCCTGGGGCAACCACAGGCGCCTCACCCCGCCCCGCTCTCTGAGCCCTCTCTCGCGCTCTCGTTCTCTCTGCTCTCTCTCTCTCTTTCTCTCTCTTTCTCTCGCCTTTTCGCCCGCGGCGAGCGCGTGGCCGGCCGGCCGGGCTTAACGTTTATTACACTGCGAATGACTCCGGCCCGGTTTGTTCGGGCGCGGCGGCTCACTGCTGGCCGCCCCGCCCCGCCCCGCCCCGCCCCGCCCCGCCCCGCCCCTCCCCGCCCCGCCCCGCCCCGCCCCGCCCCGCCCCGCCCCGCCCCGCCACAATCACCTGCGTGTGCGTATTGTCTCGAGCGGCCGGGGCCCAGGGGCCGGCACCCAGCCCCGGTCTGCCCGTGCCCGGTGCCCGGCGGGTGCGGGTCCCCGCCATTGCCCTTCCTCACCCCGAGAAAAAGTCTCCAGAGAATCCCATGGTGCCCCGCACGGGCTCTGGCGGCCGTGCGTCGGGCTGTAGAGCAAGGCGTCGCCGAGATGCCGGCGTCGCTGCGCCCCCGCAGGGTAATTGCAGGGGAGGGGGGCATATCGCACCGCGACGCAACAACGCCGGCGTGCCGCCCCGGTCAGCGCCCGGCCCCCCGGCGCCCGGGGCGGCTGTGACGTCACACCGGACGCGCGTGTGCGGGTGGCAGCGGACTCCGAGCCGAGCCCCGAGCATGCACTGCGCTGGAGTGTTGCAATGATCGAGTCGAGTCCGCATGGTAAGTGTGGACTTGAAGCGAGGGGGAAACAACCGAGGAAACAACTGGGAATTTTGATGTACAAAGGTTATAATTTTTGTAATTTTTTATTTTGAATTTTACTGAATTTTTGATTGAATTTAACCTAATTTTTTTTTGAGATTTTTTCTGAATTTTACTGAATTTTTCTAAATGTTTCTTAATGTTCCTAGATGTTTCTGAATGTTTATGAATTACGAGGTGTAGAAAAATTTCAGAGTTGTTTCCCTCTCGACTTGAAGCCACGCGAATAGTGTCAAGGTAGGGCCAGCCCTGCGACCTGTCGCTCGCACCTGCTGTGGCCCCGCGCCCCGCGCCGCAGGTGTGTCTGTATCCTCGGGCCGGGCCGGGCTGGTAGGACAATCGGTCCGCAATCAGCTGATCGCGTTGCGTGATACAACGAAATCATAGGTGTCCCCGCTGCGTTCCTCGCTGGGGGGGTCCTGCCAGGTCCTGCCCGGCCCCGGCCCCGGTCCGGCCCGGTCCGCCCGGACCAAACCGAACAGTCGATTCCGTCCAAGGGCTCCTGCGGGCGCTGCGCGATAAATTGGAAACGGTCGGTATGTTTCCCAAGCCAGCCCGCTGGGGGGCCGCCCGCTCCTTTGTGTCCGCGCGGTGCCAAGGATGCCCACTCTGCTGTTCTCTTATTCTCACTCCTATTCCATGCGCGCCCGGCCCGGACCGGCCCGGACCGTGGCGCAGTCGTCATCGCAACTGCGAGGCTGAGAAGAGAAGGAGAGGGTATAGGGCCAGGCCAGGCCAGGCCAGGCCAGGGCCCTCCCCCAGCCTCTCCCCGGCGGGGCCGGCGGCCGGGCGCCTCGCCGACCTGTCCGCCAAGTTCACGGGCTCATTCATGTTGTTCGCACGGGTGCGCCTCGGTGCGCGCGGGGCGGGGCGGGGCGGGGCGGGGCGGGGCGGGGCGGCGCATGCGCGAGGTGCGGGTTACGTCAGTCCGCGAGCAGCGCAGCCCACACCGCCCAGCCCTGCCCCTCGGATAGGATCTCTTATTCTGTCATAACTGGCCATGCCGGGCGGGGCCGGGCGGGGCCGGGCAGGGCCGGTGTGTATGTACGCTGGTGATCGTCCGGGATCGATAGCGACGCACGAGGCGCGGCCTCTCATGTGGATTACATGGTGGTCGGAATTAGAACCTCATCGTGCAACGTGTCGGCGTGCCGTTTAGAAGAGGTTGGCTTGTACAGGGCGGGGTCGGCCGGGCCGGGCGGGGCGGCGGGGCGGGGCGGGGCTGGGCGGAGGAGAATAGCGCTGCATTCGCGCCACGGGCTCGCTCGCCCGCTCGCCATAGGCCATTCTTGTTCGATGCCGTCATAAATATTCCAGATGCATCGACCTGGCGGCGGGCCGCGGGGCGTAGCGCGGCGTGGTGGGGCGCGGGGCGGGGCGGGGCGGGGCGGGGCGGGGCCGCGAGGCGAGTGCCCTCTAATAACTTGAGCAAACAGCCCTCCGAGGGTGACAGCGCTGCGTCAGCGACGGCGCGGCGGCGGCGGCGAGGCAGCGGGGACGACCTCCTGGCCTTCTGCTGGCGGCGGGGCCGGGCGGGGCGGGGAGGCGGCCGCTGGAACCTCAAGGCTCGGTCGCGCTGCGGTGTGCCATAGCTTGTGCTGGATGCTGCGGGCCACGACGCGAAGACGGGTAGCGATGAGTCTGGCGGCGCTAACGGTGCCCCGCGCCGCGCCGAGCCGCGCGGTCTGATTGGTCATGAATACTGTCTAACTGCTGGAGCGCTGTGCAGCGGGGCGGGGCGGGGCGGGGCGGGGCTGAAGGCTGCCTGCCTAGCGCGGCCGCGAGGGCCCGGGACGGGACGGGACAGGACTAGGGCGCCACAGCACAGCTACCGCTGCTGCTCCTGCCCGCCTCTTTCTAATCACAGTTTGAATAGTTCTCATTTAGATTTGGCGTTCCTGCAGCCTGGCCCTGGCCCTGCTGCCTGCTCTGGTCCGACCCGGCCCGGGCAGGACCCGAGAGGGTGCATAACTTCGAAAAGTTGTGTGCACGGATTGGAATCTTAAGAGATTTGAAAGGATTTATGGGATTTGAAACTATTCTAGAGATTTGGCGAGATTAACGAAGATTTCGAAAGATTACAAAGAATGGAAAAGATGGGAGGGATTGGTTCGGGATTAGAAGGGATTGGTTAGGGATTGGAGCCGTATTCAACAATTTATTTGAGAAATTTGACGGATTCGTGGATCATATAACGGAAGGGAGTCGACTATCGAGACCTACGTACCGCGCGAAGTGCATTCGAGATTCTTTTGAAGGTTCGGATTTAATGTGAGTGGGCCCAGATTGGAGTGGGATTAGAGAGGATTTGAAGGGATTTTAATGGTATTTCAGGGAGATGATCTAGGATTGTAGGAGATTTTTGGAGATTCAGGTTTGGTGGGATTGAAGGGATTTAAAGGGATTGTGTGGGATTGGAAGGGATTAGGAAGATTGGAGCGGATTTGAAACGAATTGCTTGTGGAGGTGTACACGGATTTTCAAAGTTATGCACCCCTCGGCAGGACCGCACGCCGCCCCGCGTGACTCTTCAAACGCACCGCCCGTTTCGGGAATTTTTCCTGTTGTTGTTGAAGCTTTATTTCGGAGCAGAGGCAGCCCCGCGCGCCTCCGGGCGGCAACACGGCGGCGGAAAAGTGATTTACCTTAAACACAGCCATCGCGCGCGGTGGCAGCGCGGCTTGGCGGCAGCGGCGGCGGCCAATTTGGAACAATCTGGTTTGGACAGCTTTTTCGGCCAAAATGATCCGGCTACCGATGCGATGCGCGCCGCGCTGCGAGAATGTAAATTAGAGGGGCGGACAAAGTAGGATCTCACATCCCAACCCCGCCGCCAGTCCCCCCTCCCGCCCCCTTCCCCTCCGCCCGGCGCGCCGCTACTGTACCGATCCACCGCGGACACCTGCTTATTACTGTCGGAAGAGCCTTACGGAAACAAAAGTGTGTGTAATGCGTCGATAAGAGCCTGGAGGAACAGTGGTGTCGAGGCCTGACATTTAGGACGCCTCGAGCACTTGGCGCCCCCTCGCGTCCCCCATAGAGTCGGCCTCGGCCCCCCGCGGTCGGTGGCTTATACCCCCATGCCTCGGCCCCGCCCCGCCCCGTCCCGTCCCGGACACACTCTGTAATGACGCGACTAAGAGCTCGGGTCGGGACCCCTAGTTAATGGTTTCCTCCGCGTATTGCCGTAATCTTCCTCACGACTCCAGCGGGCCCTCCCCCTCCCCGCCTCCCCCATTCCCCCTTCGGCCTCCTCCCCCACCACCTACTTTCTTTGCAGCCGCGGAGGAAGCACGGCCCCCTAAAAAGAGTTTACCGCAGCGGTGGGTTACCTCCTCGCACGCGGGGCTGGGCCGCGAGATTGAGTAATACACTCGGTAAACGCTTTAACAGACTTCATTTTAAATTATTGTGACTGTTGAAGGAAAAAAATAAAAAGGAACCAAGGAAGAGAGAACGGCATCGCGTGTGAGCGGAGGAAGCCCTTTCAGGAGAGAGCGTTGCGTTGACAGCCGAGCTTCCTTTCTGTGTACCCCCACCCCTCCACCCCCACCCCCCACCGCGCCTCTCTGCGTATTGACACCTGGCCGGGTCGCCTCCAGGGGTCCTGTCTGCTCCAGCTGCCCCTATCAGCCTCGGGTATCGGCCCCTCCGCCCCGCCCGATCCCTCCTCTTAACTGGATTATAATAACTCCAATATAATTACTCTGATAGACGCGCTGGCCGGCCGGCCGGCCGGGCTGGGCACGTGACGTGCACTGGCCGGGCCGGACACCAGGAGTATATTGGATCTCCGAACAACGCCGCGCGCCACACGCCGCACACCGCGAAGCTATGGGAGAATTTGCTTCCTGCAAACACACATTATTCATGGCTCCCTCGAAGCGAGGCGAATCCTGGAGGCGAGCATAGCAGCAGCGTGTTCACGTGTGTGTGTGTGTGTGTGTGTGTGTGTGTGTGTGTGTGTGTGTGTGTGTGTGTGTGAGTGTGCGTGAGTGTGCGGGCGGGGTGGGTGCGGCGGCGCGCCGGCGCTCCCCGCTGCGCTGCCAGCCCGCCAGCCTCGGCGTCCCGACGCGCGGCCACAACGACGCTAGAAACGGATGACCGACGCGGCGGCTTGGCTTGGCATCTGCTGCTGCTGCTGCTGCTGCCGTGGAGTGCGCGCGCAGGCGACCCGACACGGGCGCAGCGCAACCCGACTGACACTTCAAACGCTTTGATGAATCTACTAGCATCGCCTCGAGTCGTGTGGATCCCTGTGGATCCTCCGCGCGAGCGCGGGAGTGGCGCGGCGGGCTGAGAGCTCTGCCGAGGTGAGTGAGTGAGGTGGCACGGTTCGGAGACCTCGACGCCCGCGCGCCCGCGCTCTTTTCGGTAGCTCCGCGCCCTCCGCGCCCCACCCCACCACCCCCCGCCCAGCCGTGCCCCGCCCCGAGCCCCGCCTCAGCGGTATGGTATATACTCGGTTCAGCGCGAGGCCGCGGCCGGCGCGCCCGCGCGGCGCAAAGAGCTTCTCACGAAAAGACAAGACAAGGAAACGCGTGGCGTGGCGTGGCGTGGCGTGACCAGTGGTGTGATGTGGCGCGCCGGCTCCGCGCGTGACGTTTGCCGTGACGTGTAGCAGTAGTAGTGGTGGCGTTGGCGTGACGCAAAGAGTGCCGCCGAAAAGTGGCACCACCACCACCTCGTGTGTGTGTGTGTGTGTGTGTGTGTGTATGTCTCGTGCCCGTGCACGCATACGCACGCACGCACGCTCGCACGCTCGTCGGCCGGCGCCTAGGGCAGGGTGAGTGGGAGGAGCTGGGCCGATAGCGTATGGCTGGCCATCTCTTCGACTCATCTTATTCTCCCCGTACCGCTGCTGCTGCTGCTGCTGCTGATGGCTTCAGGGGAAAGAACAACAAGTGAACGCTTGTTTCGAAAGGGCTAAAGAAGCAATTACGGCGTGCTTCGGCCGGTATGTTGTTCTTTTTTTGTTTTCTTCCTCCTCTTCTTATTCCCTTCCCTCTGTATTAATTTAGCGCTATGTCTCTGTGCGCGCAGGTGCAATTTTCCCCGCCGCCACGCCGGTCTAGGGCCAATCTTATCAATCCTCATCGCAGCGCGTTTCGGTGGCGGGGCGGCGGCGGCGGCGCTCCGCTGCGTCGCGCAGATGTGTTTTCCCACCGGTGAGGGGCAATTGCTCAACTCGTCGCCGTGCCGTGCCACTCCGTGCTCTACGCGGCGCCTCGCCACGCCAAGCCGCCGCACTCCAGGCAACTCCAGGCACCGGCTCACCTCGGCTCCTGCAAGACCTGTCATTAGAATATTTTCGGTCTCGCTACGGCACGGCAGCGCGGTTGCGCCTGAAATGTCGTGCTCCCGGCGCGGGGGTGAGTCGCGGAGTGAGGGAGGCTACTACATGAGAGAAGGGAGCGCTGGCTGGAGGAGCAGCGTGAGCTGTGGTCTTGACATGAGAGAAGGGGAAGGGTGCTCCCCCTGGTAGGGAGATCTACAAGAACGTGTGGGACGTTGCAGGATGTCGTTGCTCGTCAGGACAAAGTCCCTCGGCCGTTGGTGATGTGCGGCTCGAGGTAATAGTAATCCTGACGCTCCAACGGCCACCTCCCTCTCCGGAGCCCCCACCCCCCCCACCCTCACGTGTCCCCCACAGACCCCATTTTGCACCGCTCAATAATTCATGTCCTCACACATTCATTCATACGGCCCACCACAATCATTTTGCATTTGTGGGTTAATGCGGGGGGCTTAATACCGTTTGTCGTAGTGCCTGTGTGAGTGTGTGAGTGTGTGTGTGTGTGTGTGTGTGTGTGTGTGTGCGCGCGCGCGGCCGCCCGGGCTTAGTACAGTACCGCTACGGCACTGTGTGCACTGAGTGTGTGCGGGCGCGCGCGCGCGCGCTTTTTGCGCGCCATGGCTATCAGAAATAAATAATGGACTGTAATGAGGAAGGCCGTAAGAAAACGAGCTGTGTGGGGCCGATGACCTTATTTTAGCCTGGCCGCCCCGGGTCGTGGAGGGCGACGGACCCTCTGGAGGGGCTGTCGCTCCCGCCCCGCCCCGCCACGCATCGCTCGGGGCCGCCGCCGCAGGTGAGCAGGACGTCGTGCTCCCCCTCGGGTAGCGCAGCTGCCGGGTCAGGGTGCGCGCGCCCATTCACACGACAGGTGAGCTGCCCGCCGTGCGCTGCTCCCCGCCGCCGCCGCCGCGATGGACGCGTCAAACTCGTGGTGTTTTACGAGCGTCGCGTGCAGCCCCGCTCTCCGCTCCCCGCGGCGCGCGTATTATTCGACTCCACACTCGCGCCGCCGCGGCTGCTGCTCTGCTCCCGTTGTCAGCAGATCTCGTCCCGGCGTACGATGTTGCTGTTACAGAGTCACAGAGCCGCCGCTGCTGGCTGTAATTTGTTTCTTTTCTCCCCGGCTGGAGATCTCCAAAGACTTGTCGCCGCATGGCGTTTTCTTTCTGGTCCGGAAATGTAAAAAGGCCAGACAGACAGGGCGTGGCAGGGCTGAGCCAGGCAGGAGGGCGCGGGCGGCTCGAGCGGGCTGGTGGAGTCTGTCTCAGCGGGCGGAACTATTTCGATCTGAATCTCTCTAAAACCTTCCGTACGACCCGTGTTCCCCCCCGCCCCTCTCTTCAGCCACCCTGGTCCCCGCTCCCCATAGCGGCCCCAGCGCGGCGCATTCTTGAGCGCCGTGAGAAGCGTCGGGCTAGGGGCGCATGAGTCATGCACGTGTGACAGGGGCCGTGCGGCGGGGTCGGGCCGGCGGGGGCGCAGGCGCGCGGGGTGCGGGGCGGGGCGGGGCGGGGCGCGGCTCGCAGGAGTGTGCTGCGCTCGGCTGCACTGGGGGTTCCTGTGAGTCTCACTGGAGTTTCCTGGGGCCTCGGCAACAGACTTAGTGGGGTCTTCTGTCGGTCTCGCGCAGTAGTATCCCGCAGTCTCCGCACATACAAGTCATGGATTCTTTCACAAGTTGCCCTTGCAGTCAGGCGCGTATTAGGAGGGCCGGGGGGGGAGGGGGGGGTAATCACCCCCTTGTGGTCTTTAGACAGCCGCCTGAAAGGTAGGCAAATGGTCGGACCTTAATACGCCCCCTGCTTGCAGTCGAATCTTCAGCGAAGCTCCTGCTGCCGGGGATTATTCCAGGAGCATATCCTTCACCCTCCGGGGAGTCCGACTGGAGAAGAGTGTCGCGGAGGATCCAGAGAGATTCCTCTGGCGGGGAGTGTCCTCCCTGAGCCGTGGCAGATTGATTGCGCTAAGCCAGCAGGCCTTTACTGGAGCGGGGCGTCACGGGCTCTTGACCCCGCGCGGCACGCTGCACCGCCGCTGCACACTGCTGCGCCGTAGAGAGAGAGAGAGAGAGAGAAAGAGAGAGAGAGAGAGAGCGGACGGACGGAGGAAAGGAAGGAGAGAGAGAGAGATGGAGAGAAATGGTCTAGAGTGACCTCGGCCTCGGCCCGCGGCGCGGTGGCGCGGACGTGAGTGGGCCGGGCCGGCGAGCTTTGGCCTGGCAGGCCTCTTCTCCTGGAGGCGCGCGCGGAGGGGTTTGATTGAGGCCGCCGCCGGGCCTCGCCCATCTCCTGCGCTGCAGGTGACGACGGTGAAGGTGCACCCGCGACCCTCACCCTCACGTACTCGACACGCTCGGTTTGGCCTCGGCCCGCCGGCCGGCCGCTGCCGAGGCCGCTGCGCCCGTGCGCGGGCCCACAGCCCTTTAAACCCCCCCCTCAGCTGATGCGCGCGCACACACACACACACACACACACACACACACACACGCACTTACCCGTGCAGGGAGCGTATTCCACAAGAGAGTGACGAGTATCCACCGGGGTAAATCCACGTCCGCGGCGCGTGTGGGGCTGGGCTGGGCTGGGCTGAGCGGGCGGTGACAGTTGATATCCACCGCGGAGGTCAAACGCACAGGCGAACTCCGACACTGACGCACAAACACACACACACACACACACACACGCACACACTGGCAGCGCGTCAAGTACGCTATAAGGTTCCGTCCCGCTGCGCACCGGCTACGCGCTCCCCAGCGCTGCGCTCCGCACTCCTCGGCGGCGAGAGTACGACTAACGAACGAACCAACAGAGCGGCCTCCTCCTCCTCCTCCTCCCCCCCGCGGCCCGCCCCGCCGCGCCGCCACGCCCCGCGTCGTCCCGACGCCCAGCCCGGCCCGGCCCGTGCGCCCCGCCAGGCAGGCCCGCCTGTCCGCCCCGTGTGTCCGTCGCCGTCCCGGCCTCCACCGCCTCGGGCGGGGCTCGAGCCCGGCGCGGTCAGCCTGCTGGGCTGGCTCAGGCTCGAGTGCCATGCCCTTCACTGTTGAATATTTTGTTCAAGTAGCATATATATGTTTTCCAGGCCAGACTTTTATGCTCTTCGCATTAACGTCGAATCGCACAGCCAGAAAAAATAAGCACGCCAAAGGTACACGGTAAAAATAGTTTCTTGTATTTCAAGATCTTTCTTGGATCTTATGGAGAATACCAATGGACGTCCAGGACAGATCTTGAAATACAAGAAACTATTTTTACCGTGTACGATCACTGGTCAAAGTCCTTGCCTGATCTGGGTGTACTTGTCGAGTACGATATTTTGAGGTACGAAGTACAGTAATCATAAGATAAAGTTAGTATACTTCGTACCTCAAAGTACACTCAGAGCAGGCAAGAACTTGACCAGTAAATTTTCCGTACCTTTGGTGTACTTTGGTACTTTATTACGATTTTACTGACAGTGCGAATCATCCCGAGGGTGTCGGGTGTCGTTAAGTTTCAGAGGGTGTCTTAAAGATATCAGGTGTCTGAGGATTTCAGAAGGTGTCTTAAGCTTTCGCGTGTCTTAAGATTTCACTTGTCTTAAAATTTCACGTCTCTTAAAATTTTACGTGCCCTAAGATTAAACGTGTCCAAAGATTCCAGATGCCTTAAGACATCAGACGGTCTCTTAAGATGTCGGAGGGTGAGGCGTCACGTGTCGTATTCGAAAATTTAATCTTCTCAAATCGAGCCGTCGGGCCGCCGTTGACGTCGCGGCCCGCGTTGTCTCTGCTCTCCCAAAGTACCTCACCAAACACATAGTGATCTTCGTCGGTACTTACTCGACGCGCTGTCGGCCCGGCGGAAGAAAAAACGGTAGGTGACTGCCTTGGGAGTGATCCGCTGGCCGGGTGCCGGTCCGGTCCGGTCTGCACAGCGGGGCCGTCGTGGCCGTGCGGGGTCTCAGGTCAGACCAAGCGGGGAGGAAAAGAGAAGAGACATCTCAACAATGTCGCTTGTTAATGCCAATCGACGCAGCAACAAACCAGTCGCAGTCTCGTGTGTGTTTGTTTGTAAAGGAGAGAGTGCGATCACAGCGCTCATCGTATAATTCCGACCTGTCAAACTGTGCGGCAACCTGGCTGCTGCTGCTGCTCCCGCTACCCCCCCCCCCTCCCCCTCCAAGCTCCTCTCTGGTCCAGGCGTGCCCAGGCGCGCCCCGCCCCGCCCGGACACCTCGCTCGCCTCGACCAATGTTGCGGTTGCGGTCCTCTGCTTTACATATTTTGCAAACGTGTGGAGTGAAAGTACCGCAAATCAGAGGATTCATTTCATTTCCTCTTGTTGTCGCTGCTGGGCCGGGCAGGGCAGGGCCGGGCGCGCGCGCGCCGCCCCGCGCGCCGGGGATCGATATCTCAATCAGACGCGCGACCGCCGCGCGCCGTATCAGCGTCGACGAGAATTCCATCTGGAGCGTGCGGTGCAACATTTTTGTGGGAGGGTAGGGAGTGGGTCGAGTGTGTGTCATACGGAGGAGAGGAAGGGGCGGGGGCGGGAGCGCGCGCGCACGGGCGCTTCAGAAAAAGATCCAGGTGGTTGGCGGAAGAGTGGTGGAGGTGGAGGAGCTTGGGGGAGAGGAGGGGGAGTAGGGGGCCGCCCAGTCGCGGGAAACGACCACTTTGTGTTGAGGCCGCTGCACCAACAAACGTTACTCTAGTTCCCGATAACAAACTATCCGCGGAGCTGTCGGGGCGGGGCGGGGCGGGGCGGGGCGGGTCGGCGCCTCGGCGCCTTGCGGGGCTTTGTGGCAAAGGTCCGTGCACCTCTGCCCGCCGCCGTGCCGCGCCGCGCCGCGCCGTGCCTGGCCGCACCGCGCTCAGCCCCGGCTCTATAAAGAAAAGAACGCTATGATATTTTTTCGCCACATTTCACTCGAATGGCCCTGCCGGGCTGGGCCTGGGCCGCTGTTGTTAGCCTGGCCGCGAGCGCCCCGCCCCGCCCCGCCACGCCCCGCGGTAGCCGGCCGGTCGTTGGCGGCTTACGGCGGCGGGGAATTCTTACCAAGTGAAGTGTCCCCTTGCCTGCCGGGCCTGCCCTGCCAGCGGAAGCGCCAACGTCTCAGCAGCATTCTGGAAGCAAGTAGCGACCCCGACGAGTTGTCCCTGATGATTATAAAAGGGTCGCACCCCGACCCGGCCCGACCCGACCCGACCCGACCCGCCCGCCGCCCGGCAGCCACTCCTCGAGCGGGCACGCCTGCTTCCGACGCCGGCGATACACTTTGGAACATGACAAGAAAACTTTAAGGAAAACCTGTTGGGCGGGCCTGACGCTTTCACACGGTTTTCGTCTGCATATCTTGATGAGGTCCTCCGGGTCCTCCTCCTGGCCATTTTGTTTTCGGTTTCCAGCCATCGAAGGTACATATTGATGAATGCGGCGGCCTACATCGGCGGGTGTCTTCTCCTAACGCTTTAGAGTTGTTTGTATCACAATGTGTTTCGGGGCCCCTCCCTGGGCCTCCTGCTGGATTTTATTTTGCTTTTCATTTCGTCACGCTGGGGGCTTCCTGATTTAGTGTCACCCACTTTGGTACCCAATGAGGTGGTCCTGCTTCTCCCCCAACCCCAGGCGACACACGACACCGCCCGACCGGGTAAACCGAAGCGAAGCGCCACTGCTCTCTCTCTCTCTCTCTCTCTCTCTCTCTCTCTCTCTCTCTCTCTCTCTCTCTCTTCCTCGCTCGCAACCGGCACGACTCCGGCCTCGCGCACGCCCTGTCTCTCTCACTCTTACTCGCGCTCGCACGCACGCCCGCTCCACAACGCTCAGGAAGCGATTATCATGAGAACAAGTGTTTTGTATGGGTGCAGAGAGGAAGCAAAAGACGGTTGAAGAAGACAGGTAGACCGGGCGGCGGCGGCGGCGCAGCGCGGCGAAGCTGTAAGAGAGAGAGAGAGAGAGAGAGAGGGGGGGGAGGGGGCAGCGCGTCGCGCCGCTGGACTGGACTGCTAAGAAAGTGAGTGAGGCATTTCGCATGCGGACAAATTGCCCTGCATTGTTAGTGCACACCTCAAACCGCGCTCTCTCCCGCGTAAGGGGCCTAACTGCAGCCCAGGAGAGTCCTGCTCGGACACAGTTTGAATTTTAGGTGCCTTTAAAAAAAAAAGCCTCGTTTGTCATTTTCTTTTTTCTCCCTCTCTTTATTTTCCACCGTCTTACTCGTCTTCCGGCCCGTCTCTGGGGCCCTCTCTCTCTCTCTCTCTCTCTCTCTCTCTCTCTCTCTCTCTCTCTCTCTCTCTCTCTCCTCTCCCCCCCCTCTCTCTCTCTCTGTCCAGCTGGCTGCTGAATCTTCCACCGATGGGTCAATTTCAAATCCGGCCGCCCAGCCGCGTCAGTGCTTTTGCGCTTACGCTCTCTCGCTCACGCTCTCTCGCTCACGCTCTCGCTCACGTCTCTCCTCACGCTCGCTCGCACGCACGCATGCACGTTCGCTCGATATTTATGAACGGCAGGCTCGTTATTGAAAAAGGCGCTGACAGTGTTTCGGCAACGATAGGCATCATCATTAATTTACCGACGCGGCTGGCCGGGCCGGGCCGGGCCGCGGGCCGCAGCCGACCACGCACTTGCGGGCCACCTGATAGGCATCTTTCTCATGGCGGCAGAGGGCCCCACCATGGCGGCACCATGAGGGCACGACTGCGAGGCCCCGCCACGCCCCGCCGTGCGCGCACCAAAGGTCAAAAGCGCCAAAAGGCTTGTGTGCGCGATGATAGGAGGACCCCGCCGCGGAGAGGAGCGGATAGACTTCCTTTCCTCCCCGTGCCGTGTGCCTTGGTCCGCGGGCTCCGGGCCGCGCCGCGCCGCGCCGGCCCTATCCTGTCGTAAAAGGATATCCTGATACTCGACACTGTTGGGCCCGCCTCGCCTCGCGCCGTAGGGCCTCCCCTCCCATCCCACAGGGAGGTTCATCACACAGCCTCCCGCCAGGTAACGTGAGCTACAGCCCGCCGGCCCGGCCCGGCCCGGTCCAACCCCCGCTCCCAGGCCGCCCTGGCCCTGGCCCTGGCCCGCCAGCCCTACTTAGCCCTTTCTCTCTCCGCTGTTTGGCATCGCATCGCACACGTGCTCCTGCTGCATTTGCGCCAAAGCAGAGGAGCACAAAATAAAAGAAGCAACTATGATTCGCGATCGTTGCTGATAACAGGATTGTTTGAGAGGCGGATGCGGCCAGGGGTGGTCCACAGGGGGATTCAGGATGAGGTTTGCGCTTTGCATCGACAAGCTGCGAGGTAGTAAGCCCGAGAAAAAAAAATTTAAGCCAGGTATGTTCAATCGAGAGGGAATCAAATCTGAATTTTAGTGCACAGATTTTGCGAATTTTTCATGAATTTTCTCAATTTTTTTGTCGATTTTTTTTTTTCAGGTATTGCTTGATTATTTCCTATTTTTTGTGAATTTCTTAAAATTTTCCTAATTTTTTCAAAATATTTATTAATTTTTCGGAATTTATCTGAATCTTTTCCGAGTTTTTCTCCATTCCTCTGAATTTTTTCTGCATTGCGAGGCGTACACACAAATTACAGAGTTGTTTCTCCCTCTTGTTCAATTGACCATGACCTCCAATCTTTTAAAGTTCATCTGCTCCCCGGTTTCGAAATCTATCAAGTAAGCTGACGCAAAGTTCCATCTATTGCACTCTGGCTCTATAAAGTGATCAAGCAAAGTATCTCCGCGAAGTAGAAGAGCCAAAGATTTGCAGTGTTTAACCGCGAGTCCGCGACTCGACTGACGGTCCCTTCTGCGACCGGGGGACGTTGGCTGACGGCTCGGCTCTGGGGTCGCGGCCGCGGCCACAGGGTCGCGCGCGGCCGCGCACCTCTCCGCTCTGCCCGACCCTCCCCGACCCATCCGGCACGCGACTTACTGCTCTCCTTTCACGCCTGTGCAGCCTGTCCTGTGCCCCGGCCGGCCGCGCCGCTCTCCGCTCCTCTCCCCACTCCCACCCCCTCCCCGGCCGGCGCGGCTCTCCGTTCTGAAAATGATCCTCTTCGCCTTTGCTCGTCTCCCTTCCTCTTCCTCCCCTCACTTAGCCTGCAGTGTGGATAACGGCGCTTGCCCGCGGGCGCGGCGGGCCTTCCGTACCGCCAAATAATCCTCTCGTCACGTGACTGTGTACTGTGTGCACAGAAAGGAGATCGGCGCAGATGCGCGGAGACGGCCTCGTGGCAGAACTGTGTTATGGGTAATAATAATAAAACAAAAACAACAAGGCGGTTACTTTTCAGAAAAGAATCTGCGTCGTTTCGTCTACTCTGTGCCAGCTGTGCTCTGCTGTCGCTGTGCTGCTGGTCTTTTTCCTGCGCCGCGGTAAAGGTTCATTACTGGTCCCTTTAAAGGTGAGCCTCAAAATTTGCGCGTCCTAGTGTGCGTGGCCTTAGCAGCAGGGCCTGGTGTAGGAGGGCGCACAGCACCTCCAGGACAAGCCGCGCGCATGAGACAGTTGTCTGTACGGTTTTTTCCCTTCCTCCTCTTCTTCTTCTTCTTCATCATCATCATCATCATCATCTTTTTCATTCAAACCATGGCTTTCTGAGGTCCTGCGAAGCTGATGTGGAAATGGATGACTGTCTAGCGCATTGCAGGAGGGAGAGGCTAGACGGCGTATACAGTAGGCGTAGGAAAGAAAAGGAGGTGGCTGGCGGAGTTTCTTGGGAGAGTGAAACAGAAATCGGTCAGTCACACTCAACCCCCTCGTCGGGGTGGTCCGCGCGTCACGATGACGCCCCCCCCTGCCTCGAACGGCCTCGACGACACGACCGGTGTCGGCGCTCTCTTTGCCGAGGTCGGGGTGGTGGTCATGCATGGCTGGCACCCCCGGGCCGTTGCAAGCCCTCCACCTCCACCCCTCCACCCCCGCGCTCCCCGCTCGCACCTGTTCTGCGTTCACCTGTTGACTTCCGGCCGCGCGCTGCCCGGTGGAGGGGGTAGGGATGGGGGTAGGGCCTCTCAGCACAGGCCGCTAGTTCTAATTACCTCTCTGGGACATGGATGGATGGTCGAAGCGATCAGGCGCAGCGACCTTCATCATTTCTCCCTTTTTTTTCCCCTCTCCTCCGCGGTGCGGTGCTGTGCGTCACTGTGCGCTGCTGCCGCCGCTGGCGGTGCTAACTGGCGGCGTTTAGCGCCGGGCCGGCTCTGGCAGGCTCCGCGCGGCTCCGCGGCTCATGGCTCCCGCTCATGGCTCCCATTCCCGCCCCCGGCCCGGCCAGACCAACAGGCCTCGCCTGGCCAGGGCGCCCCGCACGCCCCCTGATCGCTCTATTAGGAGCGAGCCATTGTGCATGTCCGCCCTGACCGGAGAGCGGTGGTGCGGACGGCCTCGGCGTCGACACCCCGCCCCGCCCCTGCTCCACAGAAGATTTGATTTGATTTGATTTAAACTTTATTGAGGATTATATGCAATAGGCTTACAATGAAACCCTTTGCGGCACATAACCCGCTCTCAAAAATAAACTATGAAGAAAAAATAATAAAATGAAAATAAAGCTCTCAAACAACTCCATGAAGTATAGACAATAATTACAGATAGGATGGTAGCATTTCACAAAAGAGAGAGAGAGAGAGAGAGAGAGAGAGAGAGAGAGAGAGAGAGAGAGAGAGAGAGAGAGAGAGAGAGAGAGAGAGAGAGATTTTAGATTTATTAGGGCTCGACAAGGGACTTTCGTCCCGCTGACGCCTCACCCGCTCTCATAATATACAAAATTTTTTAGAGTTTAACAGATATAAATAAATGTATAGATCACATTAGTGACAAAACAATAAAAAAATAAAAAATAGTGGTTACAAGTTTATAAATATGCATATACACAGCAGCACAATGTGTGTGAGAGAGAGAGAGAGAGAGAGAGAGAGAGAGAGAGAGAGAGAGAGAGAGAGAGAGAGAGAGAGAGAGAGAGAGAGAGAGGGACAGAGGAGGGAGAAGCCCAACGACAGCCACGGCTTGCAGGTGAGCCGCGGCGGTGACCGCCAGCACCAGCACCAGCACCGCCGCGTGGCTGGTTCTGCGCTCGCTCACCTGCCCTGGCCTGGGCCGGGCGGCCGTTGGACGCGCTGGCCGCGTGGCGTGGCGTGGCGTGGCCGAGGTGCACTGGCGCGCGACGGGACGGTAGGCGCGGGAGGAGCTCACCTCCTGAGGGTGTGGCGCGGCCGGCGCGGCCCGGTGGGGCGGGGGTGGGTGTGCGTATTGCACCACGGCACTCGGGGCGTGGTGCTGCTGCTGCAGCCCGTCGCGACGCCGGCCTTGCAGTGCAATGCGCTGGCCGGGCCGGGCCGGGACAGGCGTGGGCTGCTATGGGCCGCTTGCACCTCGGCGACCAGGGCCAGGCCAGGCCGCGCTGGCCACCATCCCGAGAGAGCAGGGATTCGTATCGAAATGAAGCATTGTGTCCGAGATGGGACGGGACAGGACGGGGGACGGGACGGGACGGGGTCGGCGGCGGTGGGAATGGCGAAATGCGATCAAAACTCCAAAGCCCAGGGGCGCGGGCCGCGCGCGCGCTCACTCGCGCTGCTCGCGCACTTTGGCGTTATTTCGTCGGCGCCCTCGGGCCTCGGGCCCGGCGCGGTGGCGTTGGGAAACTTGCGCGGTAATAAAGGCATGTCGCCGGTCCGCCTGCCGCGCCGCGCGGCCACGCCCACTGCCGCGGTGTCGTGTGCGCTATTGGCAGTCTGACCAGGAAGCTCGCGACTGCCTATTTCGACCGGCGACCTTATTTGCAGTCCATGTCGCTGCTCAGCTGCGGCGGCGACAGTGCGAGCAATGCGCGTTAGAGTCGCGCGTGTGGGCGGCCGCGGCTACAGGCCGACCACGACCACCCTGTCGCTGCTGCACTGCGGAGTCGTGCTCTGGACAGCCCCGCCGCGCCGCCGCGGGGTCCTGAACAACAAATTCAAGCATATGCAGCCGCACAACGATTTTTCATTTTTTTTCCTTGACTTTCAGTAGTTTTTCTTTTACTGATTCTCTTCTTTATTTTTGTCTGAATTTTCGTTCTGCACTCATAAACATTATTCGCGTCCGCCGGAAAAAAAAAGAAAGAAAAATTAGGTGTACTAATTTTTTTTCTGTATATGTGCCTTGTCCAGCTAATTTTAAAGCTATGTTGCTAATTTTCTAGATACTCTGCTAATTATTTTTGCGCTGTTTTAAATGTTTAGCCGCAGTGCTAATTTTTTCTCTAATTTCAGCTGAGCGATGTTTTTTTTTCGTGTGAATTTGTCTCAGTGTTGCCAGAAAAAGTAGGCAAAAAGTAGCCCAAACACAGCGTAGTACAGCGGGCTGCATCTGCGCCTGCCTACTAGGCAACACCTTCGCACAAGGCAGCGTTTACGTTGCCTAGTAGTCAGGAGCCGATGCAGCCCGCTGTATTCCGCTGTGTTTGGGCTACTTTTTGCCTACTTTTCTGGCAACACTGATTTGTCTTCCTGTTTTCTGCATTGTTTTACTGATTCCCCTAGGATGTACACTCTCATTTTTGCTTACGGATGCGCTATCCGTAAGTTACAGTGAATTTTGTACAAGCGTAATATGGATCACAAATTATCCGTAATGTGGAGACTGCTAGGTCTGTGATAAGCTAAGGGAAATTAAAATTTCCACACATCATGGATCAAGGTCTGTTTGTAATACGGACAATTACAGACAATTACAGACAATTTCATACATATTACAGAGGATTTGTGATCCATATTACGCTTGCACAAAATTCTCCATATACGAGGATTTGTATTCAGCGAAGGGCCGCCTCCTCCTCGGCCCGGGGACCGCTTGTGATCGGTGTGAGCGCAGGTGTGCTGCTATGGACCGTATGGACAGTTTGGGCTGGGATGATCCCGGTCCAGGACAGGCGCGGATACGGACAGCCCAGGACAGCACGCCCACAACACTGCCGCGCTGTGCTGCGCTGTGCCGCGCTGTGCCCTGTGCCCTCCTGCCCTGCGCCTGCCTGCTGATTGCCCCGGTCCCCGCCGGTCCCCGCCGGTCCCCGCCGGTCCCCGCCGCAGCCCAAAGCAATCAGCGGCACGGGCCCCCGCCCCGCTCTGCTCTCCGCTCCAGCCCTGCGCGGCCCAGCCCCAGCCCCTCCATCTTGCGGCATCTTATTGAAGCTCCTCTAGGCCGTGCGACGCTACAGGTCGGGCAGGGCAGGGCAGGGCAGGGCCCGCCACGGGATGAATGGAATGAGAAATGCAAATAGCTGCGGTGGAGGTGCGGGCGGGCGGTCAGGCTGCAGGCTGATTCCGAAGATCGCTCTCGTGCCTCCGTCCTTGTCGCACCTTTGGCGGTGCCCCTATGTGGGGGATGGCAGGGCCCCATGAGTGCGACAAGGACGGAGGCGCGAGAGCGATCTTCGGAATCAGACGGCTGGGATGGGGTGGGGCGTAGCGGGCCGACTGCTGTCGCCGTCGCTATCTATCCCCTAGGTGCCCCAAGGCAGGCCGTGCAACTCGCCCTGCCGTGCGTCAACTCCTCGCACTACGGTGCCACATATGCCTTACGGACATGGGCATCGGCACATCAAACATAGGGACTGGTATATATCGGGTGCTAAACCGTTCTGTTCCACCGCCACAGCTTAGCAGGACCACCGTGACCCGGGCCGGGCGCGCCGCCGTGTTAATTGGGAATGGCTGTAAAGCCAAAACGTGCTGCGATACAGATCGTGCGTGATGCGATGCCGTTCCACGCGGAAGTCTGGTTGAGGAGCAATGGGAGGAGGGGGTTGGTCCGTTGGGCACTGGCGTGGCGTGCCGCCCATCAGCCTTTGTAAAGTGAGTGACTTACGCCCACGCGGGGATAACCTCCGCCACCGCTACATTGTCGATGGTTGAGCCGCAGCAAATGTGAGTGCCTCATTCACATCTCATAGGCAGCGATAGCGAATCTTTAATTATATTTGACTCGCGGGGCCCGGCGGCGGCGGCGGCGGTGCGGCGCGGTGGCTCCGTTTAGCAAGCCGCACGCCGCGACCCTTTTTATTTCGCAACGGCCGCCTAGAGATAAAAAGTCGTCGTTTCGCATCATTTTCTCCGCTGCTTAGGCCGTCCATTAATTTCCCTCCAGGCCGCCGGGCTAGGCTGCCGCCGCCGCCGCCGCCGCCGCCGCATCGCGAGGCAGTCACTCCTCCTTTCTCTTTCAATTGCGCCGCGCCTCTCTCTGTGACTTCTGCGCCGCGTACCCGGCCATTAGTCAAACATCTCCTTATCTGAACCGGCCCGGCCCCGCACGGCCCCGCCCCTCTCTGACTGGCAGAGCGAAACCGACAGTGCTTACGTTTACCAAAATTAGACGCAATCCGTGAAACTAAAACAGGAAAAAAAATCAGCAAGTCGAGCATAACCACAGCAACGAGAACTTTAATTCAATTTGACAAAATTTCTGTTAGGGCGATTTTAATAACGATTCAAAAAGTGCATTTCGAAGATAAAATTCTATAACTGCGCTTAATTTTATCAAGATCCCTAGACCAGATTTTTTCGTTCCACAGGCGCAATATCAAGCAATTGACTAACGTTTCGACTGATTTAAGAGGGTAACTCTATTTGAGGGGGCTCTCACCACCATTTTGATTTAGGATGTACACAGGATTACGTGATTCGAGGGATTAAACATCGATTTTGTGGGACAACACACGAATTTCTGGGGCTAAAACCTTTACATAAGAACAATTAGGTGGAATTTACTGATAACTCTTCAAAATTTGTTTAAGTATTACGGACTATACCGGGATTACTCTTACAACTGCGCACATGATTACGGGAGTGATGGCCCCCCTCGACTCCATTGCTTAGTAAGAAATTAAGAATAAACTCTTAACGAGCTTTGTCAGTATTTTTCAACAGATTTACAGATGCAAAACTTGTGCTGCGGTGCCAGCTTTCCAACTCGTGCGTGCGGTTGCGTAGCGTACGACGTACGTAAACGTTTTGGTAGCTGGGCGGGAGGGCTGGGCCGGGCCGTGTGCGATCAGTTTGCGACCCTGTTCGGTTCCCTGTTCGGTTGGAGTCGTGACGGCGTGGCGCGGCTGGCGCGGCGCGGCGCTCCTTCCGGAGTGTGCGTCATGGACAAGCAGCCGCCCCTGTCGAGTGCACGACGGAGGCAGGTGGGCAGGCGCCCCGCAGCAGCGCCGCACAGCACGCTCAGCTGCACAGCTGCCCTGCCGCGCGGTACGGGTGTATAGGGTTGGGTCGCGCAGCTGTGGCCCCGCGCAGCGCGCAGCTGCCCTTACCCCACTGAGGCGCCTAGAGGGCTTCGGGCGCCGTCCTGCTCCCCCACCGCGCCTTGCCCCCGGATCTGGATCAGATGCGCCCAAAGACAATAGGCCGTGTTCAGAGTGCGAAGGAGAAATGAATAGACGGAAGTGCGGGCCCCGCCCCGCCCCGCCCCGCCCCGCCCCGCCCCGCCCCGCCCCGCCCCGCCACGCGGCCCGCCACGCCCCCGGCGCGTGCCCGTAGCAGGGCGTACCCGATGCAACCGACGCCCCTCTCCAGAGCGCTGCTCCCGATATTTTTCTCCGTCCTGATATTCCTGGTCGCTATTAGTTATATTTTCCCCAGCCGGACCGCGGCGGATCTGTTATTTCCCGCCCCGCCGCGAGGAGGGGGCTTCTTCTCCTCGAACACGACCGGCTGCATTCCCTACATCCCGGCCCGGACCGCGAGGCAGTCCGAGAGGGAGACACGCGTGTTCTGGTTCAGTCCCATTCATCTCCTGCTCGCTGCGCCGGCCGTGGCGTGGCGAGGCGTGGCGAGGCGTGGCGGGGCATGTTGTCGCTCACTCTGTACCTGCTCGACTCGTCGCGTCGCGTCGGCTCGATTAGAGGCCTGGCGGGCCTGGCGGGGAGGGCCGCGTTGCACCGCACCACGCCGCGTCGCGCTCTGCGTGCCGTGCCACGCAGGGAGATGGCGATGCTGATCTGTTTTCTTTGCTGTGAGCGCAGGTGGCTGCGCCGTCGCTGCTGCTGTCGCTCGGAATGGCTTCATTTTTACGGCGCGCTGTTCTGCAACCGGACCGGCGGCGCGGCGGGGCGGGGCGGAGACTCTTGCGGCTGACGCGGCCCTCCCGCTGCTGCTGCTGCTGCCCTTGCGCTGCGCTGCGGCAGCTTCTCGGTAAGTGAGTACTCTGAGCGCGGAAGTGACATCACATCCACCCCGGGCTCGCTGCGGTGTGCAGGGCGCTGCGTCAGCCCCGAGCTGCCAGGGGCCTGCCGCCCGCCGTGCCGTGCTGCGCCGAGCACGCCCGGGTGGAGGAGGAGGGGGAGGGACGGCCCTTTCTTTCACTCACCCCGTCCTGTCTCGTCCTGGCCGGGCCCCGCGAGCGCGTGTCAATGGTCGTGGGAGTGGCCCCAGTGGCCCCAGTGGCCCCGTCGTTTCCCAGATGACAATGGCGGCGCCCCTCGCTGCTGTAGTGGCGTGTGTCCCTCCTGCGCGCTGCAGATTGTGCGTCCGATAGCCTGATTGCCGCCCTGCCTGGCCCGGCCCGCACGCCGCCGTGCACTTGCTGATCCCGGGGCCAGATCTGCTCTGGCCGCCCTCCCCTCCTGTTGTGTGCACTTGCGCGGATGTGTGCGCTGCTGCGCGGGGCCCCGCGGGGGGAGCGGCTCTACAGGCCCCGCGCTGCCGCCAGCGCAGCCGCTGCAGGTGCTGTTTGCCTATAAAGGGATATCAAAGTGAAATTTCGCCGGCGTCATATCCTTCCTGCCGCAGGCGGGACGGGACGGGATGGCGGTGCCCTAACCAAACCTACCGACGCAGAGCAGGCCGCCGTGCCCGCCCCCCGCCCCGCCTTGCCCGGCCCGAACCGCTTGGGTCCCCGCCCGCGCCCCTGCCCACCCCGCTCCTTTCCCCTCTGCCCCTTCCTGCCGTCTTTCACAATAGTCATTCCCCCTGAGAGAAAGGTAGTGGCGCGTGTGTGCCTTACCGCCTCGCGCACCGCGTCCACCCACCTACCCACCGGCTCCACCGGCCCGGCCGGCGCCGCGCAGTGTTGCCACATGCCGATCAGATACGCCCCGCCGCGCCCCGCCACGCCCCGCCACGCTGCGGCTGGCCATTTGCCCCGGCTAGTTACCTTAATCAACATTTTTATTTGCCCCCACTTTGTCTGATTGGCGCATTGACGCCGAATTGGCGCTGCCGCCGCTGCGCTGGTTTGCTGCTGTCTTCGACGCGGCTCTCCGGCCGCAATTAAGCCGTCGACTTTCGCGTTGTTTTATACCGAATGTCCCGAAGCGGGAAGGGGAGGGAGGGGAAGGAGCTAATTGAGCAGGTCCTCCTGCCTGGCCGCGCTGTGGCCCGCTCTCGGAGCCGTGTCGACGACATGACCCTCGTGCCGCACCACGCACGACGCGCTCCTGCCCTGCCCTCCTGGAGTGACATGTTCCTCCGCGAGGCTCGCCTCTCGGTGAGAGTCGCTGTCGGCCGGAGAATTTGCACGAGGCCATTCGCCTGCTTTATGCAAATAGTTGTTCTTGTCGTTCCTGCGGCGGGTCGCGCCCGGGCCGGCCGGGGCGGGGCGGGGCGGGGCTGGCGGGCCACGGAGGACGCCCCGCAGAGCCGTGTTTGGCCGCGCGCTATTCTATTTGAGGTAAACTACAACTGACTACAACGCTGTCACGCTACCGCTACTTGGCCCCCGGGACGGCGGCCCCCTTTCTTTTCCTGGACCCGCCCCTTAGCGATGGCATCGGTTAGGTAGGACGCTATTGTGGCCCGGCAGTCAGGCGGCACAGGTCCGCGTGGCGTGGCGAAGCGTGGCGGGCAGCAGGGCCGGGCCGGGCCGGGCCGTCGCGTTAGGGCCGAAAGGCACTGGGCGGAGACGAGCACGCCTTCTTGTAAACGTGTCAGAGAGGAGCGCGTCGTACTTTTTTTTTTCGGGAACGGTGCGCCTCGGACTGAGCCACCACCGCCACGCGACAGGTTAAACAGCGCTGAGGCGCCGACGTGTCTCAGCGGCACCCTGCCCCGCGGTGTGCGACAAGGCAGTAAGTAGTCACTGACCTCCTGGCGGAAGCTGCCCGGGGCACTCTAGTCTACCGTGGCGAGTGCCGAGTAAGAGTCCGATAAGGTTACTTACTCGTGTTCGGCTACCGGACATGGTGTAGCAGTGTAGCTTCGCGCCGCGCCGTTCCGCCCGAGACACGCTCCAGTGGGAACAGTAGCTCGGCTCGTGTTGTCTACCAGGGTGGCCCCGCCCCGCCCCGCCCCGCCCCGCCCCGCCCCGCCCCGCCCCGCCCCGCCCCGCCCCGCCCCGCCCCGCCTGCACGTCATGCGACCGCTGTACTTAGGCCATTTCTCCGAGGCACAAACCGCACGATAATTATTATCACTTTGTGCCGTCCCCTCCGGTCTCCTCCGCTATGTTGTGTTTGTCGCGGTGCACGACACGGGGCATCACGACACGGGCCTCTCTGCGGCTGGAGACAGAGATACCCTTCCCTCCCCAGCTCACCGCTAGCTTGCAGTGCGCGGTGCGTGTCGCGTGTCGCGTGTCGCGTGCCGCGCCGCGTCGCCAGCTTTGCTTGCTTTGCCTAATGCAAGCTGGCCGCTGCGCTCGGTGTAGCGCCGGCAGCTCGCGGTGTGTGTGTACGGCATGGAACCCAAGGCGGGGGGTATCGCCGCTTCTCAGGGACGCGACGCCGCGCCGCCGCCGGCGCTCCAGCGGCAGGACGAGGAGAGCTCTGGCGGCAGTGTTGGGAACTATACACGCAAAACGCGAGAGCGGCCCGGACCCTGGACGCACTTGTCGAGAGTATCGTTATTGAATATCTCATCTCGAACGACGGCTAATCGGCGATGATGCGGGCGCGGCGTGGCGCTGCCGCCGCCCTGCCCTCCCCGCGTGAATGAGGCGCCTTGCTCAATGCCGAACAATGAGGTTGGCCCGTCCCGCGCCCCGCTGGTTTCGGTGGGATCAGGGAGACGAGACACAACACCCGGGCCGGGCCGGGCCGGGACTTTCCCTCGTCATGTCGTTGAGTCACGGCACGACAGGAGACCGCACCGGGCGGCGTTCGTGTCGCGCACGCGCTGCAACAACAAGCTTTCCTCGCGGCGTGAGAAAGGAAAATACATGCATTCGTCATTTTGTCGCGCGCGCGGTGCGCGGAGAGAAGAAGAGACGCCGCGCGTTTGTTGGGTAAAGCGTTTTGCGCCGAGGGGGAAGTCACCTCGAAAAATCATTGTAAGGCCCTCGGTACGGCCCGTAATAAATCATCTAAAAAGTGATGAAAGGGTCAAAGAAAGATACAGAAATATCCGAAAAATCGAGAATAAATGAACAAACAAAAATAAGATTAAATAAGTTTATCAAAAAATGACAGAAAATTTCCTTGAAAACTCAAAGAAAAAATAATCACCAAATAATCAGATCAAAAAAAAAAAAAAAAAAAAAAAATGTTAAAAAAAATCATAGTACGCACTTAGTTATTCCCCCCCTAATGTTACGCGGATGCTGCTGCTGGCGCGACGGCGGCGCCGGCGGCGGTTGCCTACATGATGAGCTCGTGCTTGCCGGACCACAGCGCCCGCAGGTCCGGGCCGGCGGGACCGCCCGGGGCGTGCTGCAGCCCGCCGATGAACGGCCCCCTCCGAGGCACCGCGACGAAGGCGGCGTCCTGCCTGGCGTCCCTCGCCCTGCGTGCGCGCTGCTGGCGCCGGTGCGCAACCAGCTCCAGCAGGAACACGAGCACCGAGGCGGCCAGCGTCACGAGGAACATGTAGAAGGCGCCGCGGCAGTCAGTCAGCGACACGGAGTGGAACACGGCGTCCGCGTTGACGCAGCGCGGCTTCTCGCGGACGAAGCGGCGCTGCATGCGGTGCCAGATGCCACGCTCCGACAGGCGCCGTATCCTGCGGGCAGGTGTGGGGCGATGAGACTAACCCGAGGGGTCCTTTACTTTTGCAAAAATCAGTGTGCACCCCACAACAAAATCAGTAAAAATATCAGAAAATAGAAAAAAGAAAAAAAAATCAGTAAGCCAATAAGGAAAATCACGAAACAGAAGACAAATCAGAAGAATCGGCGTGGCCCCGGAGTAATGAAAATTATTACGCGCGGAAAGGGAGTGAGAACGCAACCCCAATGCCAGCCGTGCACGATGGGTTGCCTACGCGCACGGCTCTCCTGCCACTCACATGATCTTGTAGGCGTCCACGCGGTGGGAGCCACGAGTGATCGTGAGGTGCGGGTTGCTGACGCGGATGAAGTCCGGGCCGATTGTCACCAAACCGCACTTCTCGTGCTCCTGCCATGTGCTGCTGATCTCGGCGTAGATATGGTTCTTGATGCCCAAGAAGCAGAAGTACTCCGAGCGCACCTTGCGAATGCCCTCCGCCAGCGTGTAGATGTGTTTTTTCTTACCGTTGCCCAGCATTTTCTCCTTGAAAATGCGCTGGCGCACTGGGTCGTCCTCCACCTGCAGCACACCCAGTTATATTCAACGCGCCCCGACTCTGCCAAACCGGCGCGCAGGCCCGCTCACCTTCATGTAGTGCCAGACGTACGGGACGTCGACGGCACCGACCGTGACCTGCGAGTCCAGCAGGTCCCTGAAGTGCCTGATGGAGGTCGAGGTGCGCTGCATGAGCACGACAATGGAGGCCGAGTAGCACGTGTAGAGCAGCAGCACGAGCAGGAAGAGCAGCAGCGCGATGATGCGGCCGGGGACGCCGCGCGTCTCGACGGGCGAGCCCTGCTGACACACGGCGGCGATGGCGAGCAGGATGGCGTCGCTGCTCGAGTGCAGCGCGTCGTGGGCCTCGCCCTGCTGCAGCATGACGCGCTCGGCGTGCATGACCACGATGAGCATCAGCGCGCACAGCCCCACCATGCCCAGCGACGCCTCCCACAGCGACAGCGGGAAGGGCAGCGTGAACACGTTGTTCTCGTAGGACAGCGGCGGCGCCCGGAGCACCATGATGCCTCTGGAACGCGGGAGAGGAGAAGGCGGGGGCCAAGTGAACGGCTGTGCATGGGCAGGACTGGCGTGCCCAAGGGGAGAGGGGGATGGGGCTCACTTGGCAAAGTCATTGTGCGGGAAGGCCCCCGCCCCGCGAAGAAAAGAAGAAAATCATTTTAAAAGTAAAAGAAATCAAGAGGAAAAAGAATCGACAACAAATGAACAAGTAACTGAAAAAAAGTGAAACAAATCAGAAACAGGGGGAAAGATCAAAATTTATCAGAAAGTGACAAAAATTTTCCTTGAAGAATCAAAACAAAAATCGCTCCCCTTCAAAAAAAAAAAATGAATAAAAAATTATTTTAGTAGCACACGTTTTATATCACTGATTTCTCGGGCGTGCCACTGGGGTCTCCATAGGGCCCAATTCTTATTCACCCGACCGGGGTGTAGAAGTTGGTGAAGTGAAGGTACTTCAGTCGCACTGGTTCGAGGTACATGCTTAAGCCAGTGCCGCCCACCTCGACCTCCTGTTTTGCCTGCACAGAGAGAGAGAGAGTGGATGTCAGCTGTGCCGCTCCCCAGCGCGCTTTTGCCACGATCACCGACCTACATGTAGGCCCAGGAGCCCTTTGTCCGGCGTGACCCCTGGCGGCACTCGTCCCCAGTCATTCGTTTGTGTCACGTTGATTCTAAAAATAAAATATTTAAAAAAATCATTTACTTCTCGGACACATTAGCTTTTCCTGGCCCGGATGTCGCACTCACGTCATATTGAGCATCGCCACCACGTCGTGCGTCATTTCCCAGCCGAAGATGGCCATAAAGTCTGCGACCAGTCCGTTGCCCTCCACGATCCCCTTTCGAAAGCTCTCGGGATCCATAACCTGCGAGTTCAGAAGCACGCGGTGAGGTCAGAAACTGTTGGAATCGTTCGGCACTTGCTCATTTTGAAGTCCAGAGCGCGTCAGCACCACAAATGCAACGTTGGAGACCGCCCCGTGGAAGTTGAGCCTCCTGGCGGAGAGGTGGCGGCGGTCCGGCGGGGGCGAGGCGTCCAGGCTCACTCCTCGCCAGGCGGCGGCTCGCTGCAGCCTCAGCACGGCGCCCTTGCTCGACCGGTGCGCCGACACGACAACGGCGTACCTGCCGCCAGATTCAGAAAAGCGCTTTCGAAACTTCTTCCTTGTCACTCACATAGACCTCGGTCACTGGGAGTAAGAGGGCAGTGCAAAACGATCTCCTGAATCTGGGGGTCGCTCTCGACACAACCCTTCCCCTACTGCCTGCTGAAGATAGTCTCGAGGGCCAGAAGATCGCTCTCGTCTCTCCGTCCTTGTCGCACCTGGTGGCAGCGGTGCTCAAATGCTGGGGATGGCGGGGTGCCTTGAGTGCGACAAGGAAGCAGGCACGGAAGCGATCCTCGAAATCAGAAGGCGGCGGGCCAGGGCGCAGGGGGCAGGGGCAGGCGGCTGCTGACTCACCCCGCCGCCGTGTCTGCGCAAAGGGCGCTCACGTCGCTGTCGTAGAACACGCCGAGGCCGTCCAGGAGCGCGGCCGCGCGGCAGTAGCAGCGCTGCATGGCCTCGGCCGCGGGGGCGCCCGGCTCCAGCATGAAGCTGCACGACGAGCCGTCGGCCGGAGGATGGTCGTCGGAGAACACGAGCACCCACCTCCTGGGGTCCCGGAACATGTCCAGCTCGTCCACCTAGAGCACGGCCGAGGGGGGAAACAACTCTGAATTTTGGTGTCAACATTTTGTGGATTTTTGTGAATAATCGTGAAGTTTTATAGAATTTCGTAAATGTTCTCTTGAATTTTACGTAAATTTTTGTAAATTTTCCAGAATTTCTCCTATACTTTTGTAATTTTCCTGAACTACGAGGTGTACAAAAATTTCAGAGTTTTTTCCCCACTTAAACAAGGCGCTTTTAGAAGTCGCGACGGCCATCGGTCACATCGGTGGCGGTGTACGTGATCGTCCGGACACCTCTTGAGGTTCAGGTATAGGTTAGCAGTACCTTCCTCAGAGGCAAGGGAGTACATCGTGCCCGAAGTACTAATCACAAGCACACCCCGAGAGTGCTTCCCGCGTGGCGCAGATGTACCCCTCCTCTCAGGCGGGGTGGGGAGAGGGACAACCACATTGGCGACGCGGACTCACGCTGGCGAGCAGGGTGCGCGCCCCCGGGCACGCCGCGTCCAGGACGACGCTGTGTGCGACTCGGTCCAGCGCCAGGACGGCCTGCAGCCAGCGCGTGGGCTCGTCCACCACCTGCGCGGGCAGCGCGTTGGCTCCCAGCTGCCGCGCTGTCTCCTCGGCGCCACCTGCGGATGGGAGAGAGATGCCGCCACAGTTTTGCGTGGTCGGAGGATGTGGCGGGGCGGGGCAGGTTCGGTACCGTGACCGCACCGGAGGGGCGGGATGTGGGTTTACTGCGAGGGGGAAACAACTCTGAATTTAGGTGTACAAATTTTGTAAACTTTTCGTGAATTTTCAGAATTTTTTGTGAATTGTTACTGATTTTTTTGCTGAATTTTTGCTGGAATTTTACCTTTTTCTCTGAATTTTTCTGAATTTTCCTTAATTCTTCTAAACTTTTCTGAAATTTTTTAAAATTACGGGGATAACCTCAGAAAATACACGCACATCTGATCCAAATTATTCTCTCAATTTCATGATTAAATAGGATTTTTACTAAATTATTGTGAATTATTTAGATTTATTCCAAATTATTGAAAATTAACTTGCAACTGCGCAAAATAATCACAATTATTTTAATTTTTTTTTAAAAAAAAATCAGAAGCAAATTTTGCTCTGCAATTGAAAGGGTGGCGTGAAAACATGGAAAATTTTTGCGGCAGTAAACCTCCCGAAGGAGGTTGCGGTTCCCGCCAGGCACAGGGCTTTTACCCCCTGTGGCAGCCAACTGCTTCGGTGTTCCATGGGAACCGGCGCTTTGCTGACTGCGATCCTATCGCGCAATTCGACAGATTTGATCCCCGTACCACCATTGGCCTACCCCTAGAGGTACGAGCGGTGTCAAGAGCGTTAGACTTCCTGATCCCAGTTTCAGAGGCCTTACCTCAGAGGGGTACGCGGGATTCGAACCCACAACCCCGAGTGCCGACACGTAGCCAGAACAGGAAGCGACCCAACGCCCAGAGCCACCGAGCCAACGGCGGTGAGACGTGTTTAACTTCTATTTGACCTGCCATCCAGCTGCGACCAAAGGGAATGTGAAGCGCGAAAAACACTTTCCCGAGTGGGAGTCGAACTTGGGACCACTCGGTTCGGTGTTGCGCGCTCTTCCAACTGAGCCACGACGCCACGCTGACTGTACAGTGCGACGGGTTCGAGTTGTATTTGCCCTGTCCTCCTGGCTGGAGGCTGCAGGATACGCGGCAAATACGGGTCGAACCCGTCGCACTGTACTGTACAGTCATCGTGGCGTCGTGGCTCAGTTGGTAGAGCGCGCAACACCGAAGTGAGTGGTCCGAAGTTCGACTCCCACTCGGGAAAGTGTTTTTCGCGCTTCACATTCCCTTTGGTCGCAGCTGGATGGCAGGTCAAATGGAAGTTAAACACGTCTCACCGCCGTTGGCTCGGTGGCTCTGGGCGTTGGGTCGCTTCCTGTTCTGGCTACGTGTCGGCACTCGGGGTTGTGGGTTCGAATCCCGCGTACCCCTCTGAGGTAAGGCCTCTGAAACTGGGATCAGGAAGTCTAACGCCCTTGACACCGCTCGTACCTCTAGGGGTAGGCCAATGGTGGTACGGGGATCAAATCTGTCGAATTGCGCGATAGGATCGCAGTCAGCAAAGCGCCGGTTCCCATGGAACACCGAAGCAGTTGGCTGCCACAGGGGGTAAAAGCCCTGTGCCTGGCGGGAACCGCAACCTCCTTCGGGAGGTTTACTGCCGCAAAAATTTTCCATGTTTTCACGCCACCCTTTCAATTACAGAGCAAAATTTGTTTCTGAAAAGTTTTAAAAAATAATTGAAATAATTGTGATTATTTTGCATTATTGCAAGTTAATTTCCAATAATTTGGAATAAATAGAAATCATTCACAATAATTTAGTAAAAATCCTATTTAATCATGAAATTGAGAGAACAATTTGGATCAGATGTGCGTGTATTTTCTGGGGCATCCCCAAATTACGAGATGTACAAAATTCCAGAGTTGTTTCCTCCTCGGTTTACTGACGTGCTCCGCACACCAGCAGCAGTGCGGGTGCCGGCGTCCTGGTGACGTGGGACTCCAGGAGGAAGGCTTTGATGAGGGCGGCCGGGAGCCAAGCGGAGCCGGCGTTCTCCGCGGCCAGGACGCCGACGGCTGCGGCCGCGGCGAGCAGCGCCAGCGTCGCCGCGCTCGGGTTCTGGTTCCCGCTCCGCCGCGCCCCCATGTCGACCGCGACTCGAGGCCCGAGTGCTGCGGCGCTCGGCGCGGGCTCGTCCCGCCACGGCTCGCCCAAACGTGTAATCACCTTAAACACCGCTTTCAGCAGAGACCTTGGAAATCACGCAAGCCCTAACCGAAACCGAGGGAGTTGTCGGGACAACCCCTCTGAATCAGAATCAATGCGACTTCCCCTCGGTATTTTGAGAACAGAATTACACTGTCAGAAAAAAGCACGTTAAGGTACGATCATTTACTGGTCAAGTCCTTGCCTGCTCTGGTTGTACTTTGCTAGTACGGTCTTTTGAGGCACGAAGTACAGTAATCTTAGGATAAATCTGGTGTACTTCGTACCTCAAAAGACCGTACTAGCCAAGTACACTCAGAGCAGGCAAGGACTTGACCAGTAAATTATCGTACCTTTGGTGTACTTTGGTACGATTTTTCTGACAGTGTAGCCCTATTTAACTACGTAGAGGATTCGATTATTATTTTGTTCTCTTCCTAAGTTTTAGATTCCTGACTGGCGTCTCGAGACGTCGGAGCGAGGGGAAAACAACTCTGGAATCTTTGTACATCTCGCAATTCAGAAAATTTCAGAAGAATTCCGAAGAAAAGTTCAGAAAAAAAATCAGGGAAATTCACATAATTCTAATATTAAACTCAAACAATAATTCACATAAATCCTCTAAAAATTCATTATTAATTCACCAAAATTTACAAAATTTCTACACCAAAATTCAGAGTTCTTTCCCCCTCGCGTCCGTGAATCTCTTATCCGACGTTTGTGACCCCTCGCTGGGTTATGCCCCCTCCACCAGCTCTCCTGTGACGTAGTAAGTAGTTTTACTGAATAAATGGGACATTCCGAGCACGGGTCCTGCTTTTTGGCGCCGAGCGTGTTCGTTGTGCTCTCGTGCCGCCCCGCCCGGTTTGAAGCCAAATTGATACGGCAATTGGACGCCCGTCACGCAAAGACAGTGGTGGCCCTGCCCCTGCCGGGCCCGTGGCGGAG
This sequence comes from Frankliniella fusca, assembly GCA_029379305.1. NCBI lineage: Eukaryota > Metazoa > Arthropoda > Insecta > Thysanoptera > Thripidae > Frankliniella > Frankliniella fusca. The sequence continues at coordinate 461,797 of JAHWGI010000106.1, forward strand.
CCCTGCCGTCAGATTCACAAGAGCGCTTTCGTACCCCCGTCCTTGTCTCACGCATGGGTGTAAGCCACGAGGGGTGAGTGAGAGGGCACTACAAAACGATCTTCTGAATCGGGGGTCTGCACACAGCGGGGCGGGGCGGGCCCAGGAGGGCTGCGGGACCGGAGAAGGGTTGGAGCGAGGGCCGTCCTATTATCACTCATCGACGACTAATTTCTCATCATTCCCGACTTGTTTGTGTCCGTCCCGTATGCACGACCCATTTCATTACCGCCCGCTTAATTTATCAATTAACTGACTTAGGGCCATTAACCCCGCGAGGCTCCGCTCCGGCTGCCCAGCGTGTGGCGTGCTCACCCAGTCTATTCATTACTCTGTCAACATTAATAACTATGTTTTCACTCTCGCGGATATCTCCCGCTTTGCGCATTTTTTTTTAATCATTCTGTCTGTAATAAGCTTAAAATAATTTTTTTTTTGGGGGGGGGGGGGGGCGGTGGGTTTAACCCGTATGTAGGAATTTTAAAATTGCCGCTTCTCTACGGGGATGCCGGTCGGCTAAATTGAACGCAAGCATTATAATTTTGGAATGTGCATGATACGCAGTTGTTTTGTTTTCAGCTCGGTTTGGTATTCAATGAAAACTTTACCATCCAGGGAAGCAATAATTTGGAATTCTTTGAATATGAAGGCTGCCTCATCTGGCGGCGGGAGAGCAGACACCCGCCCGCATAGAGTTGCAGAGGGGATGCAGTCTAGCTGCTGATTTATCTGCGATGCACGCGACTGGTCTCGGCTCGAGGACCAGTGCCGAGACCAGACAGACGCCGCACAGCAGGTGAAACTTTGCCTCTCGCCGCAGATTTATGTCCGCGCAATGTCGTCGCTTGGTAATTATTATTACAGCGGAGGGCTCGTGCGCGGAGTATGTAAGGCGCAATTACAAAACAACTTACAACAAACAAACATTACTTAGCAGACGACGACGCGGAGCACCGCCTCGCCGTCACCTGAGGCTCGCTTTCCCTCGCACGCGATCTCTCCGTCCTCCTGAGCTCAAAAACTTATCCGGCGAAGGAAGTTTGCCTTTCTATTCCTCGGCGAAGCCACTTCTGAAAATAGCCGAAACTGCTTTTCTCTCGCACCAGCAAAAGATATTTCGTTGGTCGCGTTTTCCCCTCCTCCTGCGGCCACCATCACACACTGGGGCTAGACGCAGAGAGCGAGCACGTCTCAATCAAGATGCGACAGTGGCCGGCCGCCCCGCCCCTTGCCCCTCAGTCTCCTCTCCGGGCACCACCACCGCCACCGCCACCTCGGCTCTCGAGGGCCTCCAAGCTGAAAAGATGTGAGCCAAGTGAAATTACTGCTGCTGGTGAATTGATGAGCGCGATGCGGAACCCCTATTCAGGTCGAAATTAACCTCCTCTGGAGAGGCCTCCGCTGCGCCGGCCGCTGGCCGGGCCGAGGCCGGGCCGAGGCCGAGGCAAGCGCTGCGCGCACGGCCGACCTGGCCTGTAGCCGTGGCGAGGCGAGCCACCAGCGTATCACTAGGCGGCCCCGTAATACGATTGCATTTTTAACTAGGAAGGCGTTACTCGTTTTTGAACGCGCGCGGAGCAGGGGGACCATTCGAGTGTGTCATCCCCGAGAGATCCCCCACTCCCTCAAGTAGTGTACACATGAGTATTTCGAATAAAGGCGAGTGTTCGTGAGTATTGGTGAGTTTAGGTGGTTTTCGCGAGTAGCGTGCGAGGATTGGCGAGTATTTCGCGAGTAATTTGCAAAAAAGATTGCGAGTATTGGTGAGTAATGCCGAGTATTATTGAGTTGGGCGCGAGTACTTTTCTTTGTGTACACACGAGTAGCGAAGTGCTGGACCCCTCGGTCATCCCTGCTCTGTGGTACTTTGAGGTCCTCCCGCCTCTTCCTTCCAGTGTTCGCCATGCTGCTGGGAGTCTGCAGCGTATTCACAGAAAACATTTTTTTTAGCAGATCATACATTACATTCATTTTTTTTCGTGACGTTCCTGGCTGATTCCGGGAAGCTTCTCCCGACAGCTATTTTCCGCCGAAACTTTTAAGACCAAATGCAAGGGGGCAGGCAACTCGCAAATTTCGCAAACAAAGACATACTCGGAAATGCACGAAAAATATAGGTAAATACTTCAAAATACACAGAAATACATTGATATTCACCGAAAAAAACTTTGCTGGATACGACTGCTTGTTTATCCGCCACAAACGTAGAACATATAAAAGACAAAATTATTAAAACTTGTCAACTTGCGTGCTGCACATGCCTCACACCAATAATCCGGGCATTTTTCTGGAAACAACCGCGACCTTAACAGGAAAATGTTTCCTGTGCAGAAAGGCACGAAAGGCTTGTTTTAAAATTCACTGCATTTTATAGCTCGTCAAAACTGATAAGATTTGTTGACGCTCCTTGGGGACTTGCGGCACAGAGTAGCTCGGTGGGTCGGGGCGGGCCGGGACGGGCCGTGCCAGGCCGCCTGCGCCAATATTTGCAGAGCGGTAAGCATATTGTTTCACCCCGCGGCCCCGCGGGCGCAATCCTTTCCTCCGCGGATCTCGTGGGCAACATGGCGCTTAAACAAAGTGTCGTGGTTTTAAACCACAACTGAAAACCGAAAAGTTGTTTTTTTAAATAATGCTAAACTGTTGTCCATGCGGAATTTCTTTGTGGCGCCCATATTTATAAGGAAGGACGCGGCGGGCCCAGCCCTGCTGCCCCTCCCCTCCCCCGGCGCCATTGTGCTCCCCGGCATGTCATCCCCCGCGCAAACACGCTGAGGCGGTTTTACGCCCCTTTAACCACGGATTACAAAGAGCGCCCCGAGCCAAACTGGATGACTTTCTCAATTTCTCTCCTGCTGCCTCCGCCGTGGCTGAGATTGAAACGGGAGGAGGAGCGGGGGCGGGGCGGGGCGGGGCCTGTTTGCCTCGAGTGCGGCTGAGGGGGCTCCCCGCTCCCCGGGCCGGGCTATGAGAGGGGAGAGCACCAGAATGGCGGCAAGTCGCTTATTGTTGCAAAATATGTTTGCGCGGCTGCGAGGCGAGGCGGGCGCTCGAGGTGAGGCTGGTGCTGGTGCAGGCGGGCAGGCTGGCCCCCCATGGCCTATGTCGACACATCTGAGGTGTTCATCAGGCGCGTTCAGAGCCTGCCTGGCCGGGATCACTCATATTAAATGTGTTCAATGATTTCTGAAACTTTTGATTTGTTTGATTTTTTGTTTTGATTTTTCTTTTGATTTTCCAAGGGAAATTTGTCACTTTTTCGTAAGTTTTGATCTTCTCCTGGATTTTTTCACTTTTCTCTTTCAGTTTTTTGTTCATTTGTACTCGATTTTTCGGATTTCTCTGTCCCTTTCTTCTTGATCTTATTTTGATTTTTTGATTTTTTTTTTAAAAAAAATACATCTTTTAAACTATTGTTTTACTCTTTTAAATATTTTTTTTGGGGGGGGGGCGTACGATGGTTTTTCGAAGTGGCTCCCCCCTTGGCCCGGCCTGCAGGGTCTGCACCGCGAGGGAAGAGGCGATACAAACTGCATAGATCTGACTCTTCGACTGGGAGACGACGCGATGGTGCTCCGCTTTACCCCACCTTCACCCCAGCCTGCCCCGCCAAGACACCGCACCGCCCACGCGGGGACGTCCGTCCTTCTCGGCCACAATGGCAGGGCCGCAATGACACCTGTCAGGGCGCCATGATAAATCTGGCGATTCTCTGTGAGAGCGGCCGGCGGCCGGCATAGGGCGCCGCTCACACTGTGGAGTATTAGAGCCCAATACTAGGCCGGGGGGCGAGAGAGTCGTCACAACGGTTGTTTTACTCTTTTAAATAATTTTGGGGGGGCCGTACGATGATTTTTCGAAGTGGCTCCCCCCTCGGCCTGGCCTGCAGGGTGTACTACTCGCTCGGGTCTCACTGAAGGTTCGTGATGGTATGGTCACGACACTCCGAGTACAATTGCGCATGAAACGCATAACAGCTAACATCACAATGAATGGATCGTTTCGCTTACTTTTCAGTTCATGACCGAGGGAGACTTTCCACGTGTATGACAACCTGCCCAGAAGTACACGGTAAAAATATTGTTGTAAATTAACGGAATCCTCTTTTAAATTTTGAACTGACCGCACTGCACGGTAAAAGCGATGTATGATTTTTTGAGGGAAAAGAGTAAACTTTGAGGAACTTCCGTAATTTGAGGGAAACCCCTCAGATTTTGAGGAAAGCTCCTAAAAAAAAAATAAGGGAAATCTCCACAAGTTTTGAGGAGACTTCCTCAAAATCTAAGGAGTTTTTCTCAAAGTCCAAGGTCCTCAAAGTTTTCCTTTTATTCTCAAAAAAAAAATTCAGACTTTGTTTTTACCGCGTCCGCCACACTCGCCTGTGGGCGTGTACAGTGAGCGACGCGTGTCGAAGCGTGCGTGCGTACGTGCGTCAGCCGTAGAGGCGAGCTGCAAATGTCGTACACAATTTCATGAACCCGGATAATTTTCGAAAGAGCAAAGTACAAGGAGTATTTTTTTTTCAAGAAGATGGGCGCCACAGGCCCGGCAGACAGAACCAAATTCCAACGCACAAAAGTAGCACGATTGCAAAACAGTTTGATCTCTGGCTTTCTTTTCATCAAAATGACTTTTAGGTACACACATCTTTAAAAAAAAAAACTAACCCCTGCTCTTTTTCCTTTCCAAAAATATACGATTTCACCTATATTTTACATAATATCTGCTATGCGCTGCAACGGCTGACGCACGCACTCACGCTTTGACGCGCGTCGACACGCGTCGCTATCTTTACACCCCATAAGGAGCGAAGCACTTTTTCATCGCTCAGTTAAAGTGACGTTTGCTAAAACGACTCAAAACGAGTCGTTTCTGATATCTTGAAATCGCTCCAGTGGAGTGACGTTTGATGACTTGACTACTTAACTTGACTCAAAATGAGTCTAGAACATCGCGGAAAACATAATCAAAACAAAACGACTCTGATATAAAGCGACGGTAATCCGTCTCGCTCTCCCAGGAGTGTAGAAATTTGGTACAGCAAAGCAGTTGCTTTCCCAAGAACGACAAGCGACAAGTTCAACATAGCATGGACTTGTAACAATTCGTCTATTAACTCGATTGTCTGAGAAAAAAAAATTCTAACGCTAGCGCGTCAAACGGCCCCCAAGATTTTAAAACTCTCTTGAGAATTAAAAAGCCTTTTTTTTTCTCGCTAAGCGCGGCAATAGCCGTTTTTGCCCCGCTGTTCCTGATTCGAGATGAAATTACTGTCACGAAGGAGAGGGCTGTTTGTGTGCAAACAAAATTCACCCGCGAAGCAGCGCGCGGGTGAAAAGACATGATTGATGCGGGGGTCGCCGGGGTTCGGGGTGCCGCGCCGGGGCCCAGACCAGAGCCGCCCTCGTGCTCTGCTCGGCGCCGCGGCGCTTCCGTCCAGTACGGCGCGGCGGCCGCACACATACCATTAACGGCGTGTAGCTTTATTGCCACATATTTCCGGCAGCGTCATAAAATTTCATGTCGCCGCTGCTGCGGAGCTGTGTGTATCGAATTGCGGGAGCGGCGCGCGGATCGCGCGAATTGGCTTTTGCGCGCGCCGCACCCAGGCGGGCTGCGCCGGGCTCACCTGTCCGGCGCCGAGCTGATTACACACACCGGCCAGCCCCCAACTCTTTAAAGGCAATAAAGGAAAAACTTTTCAACGCTTATCGCCAGACAACTTTCACTCTGACAACTTTAACTGAAGACGTTTCAACTTTAACTTTTAACTTTACGACAGTACAAGGTGCTGATACTGAGGTATCATCTGCTGTAAATTCAGAATTAAGTACCACGTAACTGGTACCAACATACAGTTAATTTTAAACAACACGATCGACCTCTGACATAATAATTCAACCAATCATCATGCACTCCCGTGAAATTATTTCTCTGCAAAAAGCGCGCGCGCGCGAGTGTGTGTGTGTGTGTGTGTGTGTGAGAGAGAGAGAGAGAGAGAGAGAGAGAGAGAGAGAGAGAGAGAGAGAGAGAGAGAGAGAGAGAGGTTTTCACTGCCTCTGTGCCTGCTCTATCCGGCCGGCCCACGGCAAGCGCAGTGTGCTGCTTTGCATTAGAGCGGTGGACTGAATAGTGCTGGCTCCTAGCGGCCTCCAAAGGAACGTCCACGAGTTGCTTCGACCCCGCCAGATTTGAACCAAGGAGCGGTCTGTCACGCGCCACACAGAAGTAATCATACATCTTTCAAATGGCTTGCTCTTTTGATTCTGTATGACAACACCGACTTATTCAATTTTGATATTCGTCGTAATCAAACTCTTCCGATGACGTTGTTTCAGAGCTGGAAGGCTGGCTATGGCTGCTGGGTTCATTTTCAGTGGCATTTTTTAGGTTTTGGCGTAGTCCCTTCATTAGTTCCTTCATTCTGCTGTACAGTAAATGTCATTCTCCTCTTAAAAACTGAAGACGTTTTACTTTTGACGCTGATCGCGCTAACTTTGCAACGCTTTACGCTAACCACGCTAACTTTACTTCAGTACAATAAGCTGCTGATACTACGTATCATCTGCTAAAAAAAATATATCAAACTAAAAAAATGAACAACTTAAAAAATGTGCATACATATACGCCGGAAGCTACTCACATTTCTCAGTTTATTCCTTACTAACGTCACACATATGTAAGTTGCTTTGGCAATAAAAAAGTTTCGATGCATGTGCATGTGTGTGTGTGTGTATGGGGGGAGGGGGGTGTAGGTGTGTGGGTGTTTCGCTACTATATACTCGCGTTTCGCGGCCGCTTCAGGGGAGCGATGAATAAGTAATAACGCGAGACATCTTGCAGCAGCAGCGCGCCGGCGCCGGGTAGGGAGCGCATCGCGCGCGCGCGCTCACGCTGTTCAGTTAAACCGCGGGGCCGCGAGATGCGACTCGGCAGACGCGGCGGCGAAGGGCCTCTGGAGCGGCGGGGCGGGGCGGGGCGGGGCCAGCCGCGTAAGGATTATTGGAAGCCTGCGAAAATAAAAGGGCTTCAAGCCTTTGGCTGCTGGCGTGTGTGAGCGCGAGCGCGTGCAGAAATCGACGGCGATAAATAATATTCCCGGTTTGCGCGGTGCGCTCAGATGCACACACCCGCCCTGCTATTTCCCCTTTTGCTTTCTATTTTCTCGCGATCGTGCCCTGTGCGACGCCCGCGTGCCTCCCTGAAACCTGAGAGGAGAGGTTTGTCCTCGTCGCGTTTCCTCTCCCGCGCACTGCGGCGTGGCGTGCCTGATTGTCCGCGAATCACGCGCCGTACAGCCCCGCCTCGGCCATTATCGCCCGCGAGGGACTTTCTTGTGATCACAATCATTTTGGGGGAAACCCAGTTTCCGGACTGCGTTGCTGCTTCCGTTCCGCGCTTGCAGTCCACTCCGGCTGGGCTGGGCCGGGGCTGGCTCTCGATTAGGGGACATTAGGCGCCATGGCGGGCCCGGCCCGGCCCGGGGGGCTGCCGCTGCTGACGTGAAACACAATAAGACAACGCTGCTTTAGCCTGAAAACGCGCGGAAATGCTGCTTTACGAGGCGAGAGAAACAAAATGACGGACTAAAGTGAAAAACAAAACATTAAAGCTCGCTGCTCGGCAGCGCGCTCTGCCCTGCAGAGCGTGTGAGGAGGGGGCAGGGGTGGAGTGGGGTGCGGGTGGAGGGGGGCGGGACTGGGCGGGGCGGGGCGGGGTAGGGCGGGGTAGGGCGGGGTAGGGCCCTCCAGCGGAGCGCCGGCTGTCTGAAGGAAGGAAAGTGTAACACTGCAAAGTGCTTGGCGTCGTTAATGACAGCTCGACAAATCTTTGTTAAGGCTCGCTTGAGAGAAAAGGAAGGCAAACATCCCCCCCCTCCTCCTACAAAAAAGAGGAGAGGAAAAAAAATCTTTATTTCTTCCTGAAGGTCCCTCAGATTTGCCATGGTGGCTGAGCACCGTGCGGCTTATTGTTTCATTATCACTCGATGTAATCCTCTGTATTTTTGGGGCCCCGCCGCCCCCGCTCTGCTGGCGCCCTGCAGCGCGCAGTAAAGCTTTGGCGCCTCTCCCTCCCTTTCTCTAGCCAGAGATGCGCCGAGGCTGCGCGATGCACGCAGGGGAGGCCGCAGTCAGTATGGCGCTTGTATTGGTAATCCACTCCCTACCCCTGCCTGGAGCTGCGAAACCCCTGTCTTCAGAGGCAACCAATAGTACATCGCTGCTCCCATCAGCTGGACTTGAAAATCATCCCTGCCGCTAGTAAACCGTTTGGTTGCGCTATTCGAAGAATTATCACATCCTGCTCGAGGGTAAGAAAGAGGGAGGAAGAGAAAGAGGGGAAGGAGAGCGAGTGGAAAAGGAGAAAGGGAAATGGTCGGGCAGAAGCAATCTGCCGCAACTGGACCAACAAGATTTATGTCGGCTTGGGTCGGTTTCGCCGATCCTCTTCCGGTGGCGCTACCCCTCTCCTGGCTCCGCCCCGGCCCGCGCCTGGCCCTGCCCCCCTTGAAGGACCCCCCTCCTCTTCCTCTCGGGGCGCCACCAGCGCCGTGAGGACACGCCCGGCTGCGCGCCGCTGGCATTGTGTGTGCTGCGAATTGGTATGGGAATGATCGATTCACCAGCGCGTTTGTTAGACTGTCGGATTGCGGTCCGCCCCCAGTGCTACAGGGCTGCGGCTGGGAGGGGCTCGCCCCGCCCCGCCCGCCCCGTCGAGAGCGCATGTTGAGCGGCGCTACGCAATGCGGTCCCGCACCGCGCCCCGCCCGCCCCATTTGGCGCCGAGGAGTGCTCTGCTCTGGCCCGGGCCCCAGGCCCCAGGCCCCAGGCCCCGCCCCTTGGCTGTGATTTCCAGCGCCACTTAAGGCAAAGGCGCGCCTTTAGCTGCCGACTCGTTTGTCTCGATCTGATGCACTGCACCTGCCCCCGCCCCCTGCCGACACGCCCCCTCTCCCCTATATCCCTTCCTGGGGAAAAGGCACCAGAGTGGGGGGCGAGGGGGATTTGGGGTTAGCACCGGACGCCGCTGTCAAGTACAACTAGAAATTGAGTTTGAGTTGCGGCGCTTGACGGTCTGGCCGCCCCCCGCCGCCCGCCGCCGTTCCAGCCGGGCCTTGGTTCGATTACGGGCCAAGTTTTTAGTGATTTAGTTACACGGCTGTTGAACCGCCGAGGTCAGCAAATCGTATTGGAGGGTTTCGCAAACAGGAGGGGGAAACAAATGTTGTCGGGCTGCAAAGTGCGCTCAGCGGGGCGGGGCGGGGCGGGGCAGCGAGAGGCGACGCGGACTGCTGCCGTGATGAGGCTTTCACGAGGCGCCTTATCTCGATCATTACGGTCAGCCTCCCCCCACCCCCACCTCTGCCGCGACCCCCACCCCCTGCGCCTCCGTGCGCCAGTCTATGGTGAATAATTTAGCACATCTTAACGCAATTTGCATTGCAGCTCGGGCTCCTGTTCCATTAGCGCACATGGGGATGTAAGACCGCGATGAGGTAATCTCCTCTGGTACCGCGGCGCTGCGCCGCCGCAGCCCGTGTCCGACCGACTCGGCGCCGGCCCGAAGACTGGAGCTGGGCGCGTTGTTCGAATTCGAATCGAATTTGAGTTCGAATTTGTTTGGTTAGAATATGGAATAATTCGATATTTCGAATAAGTTTCAGTTCGACTTCGAATCACACTGGGATCTTGAATCTTTAGTGCCGTACCCGCACGTCGGACAAATGCGCCACAGGATCTCTCTCTCTTTTTTAAATGTTGCTTTTTAATTTCTGGTAAATTTGACAATTTTTTTCGATTCGCACTCGAGTTTTGGGCGATTCGGACTCGAGGTTTGGGCGATTCGATTCGAATCTTTTCGGGTTGATTCGTTTTGATTCTGGGAAAAATTTTGATAATCGATTCGAAGGCAAAAACCTTGGTTCGCACAGCTCTACCGAAGACCATCTCCGACTGTGCGCCACTCGTGTTTTTAATTTCATACCTTTCACCCGTAGGATAGTAAGATAAGGAGAACAAGTCCCTCATTTGACAGGAAGTTCGTCCAGCAGGTGCGGAGGTCACAGACCGTCGTCGTCCCCTGGCAGAATTAATATGCATCACGTCAGGTCCCCTCTCCCCTCCTCCTCCTTCTCTCGGGATGTTTATGATTTTTAATTCCCTTTGATAAGCCGGGCGGAGGGATTTCTATTAGCGGCCGATAGTGTTACGGAGCCGAGCGCCGGAGCGGAGCGGCCCGCTCTGTTCCTTCGTCACGAAAACCTCTAACTCGATTCGCCGATGCGGCTGGGTCACGGGCGGCGGGGCTGGGCGGGGCGGGGCGTGGAGGGGGGCGGGGCCGGGTCCCGGGTCGGTCCCGGCAGCGTGAATCAAGTCCCCGCTGAGCGCGGGCCGCCCATCGACCGCGGGGCTCCAGACCCGGGCGGGTCCCCGCAGCCCCAGCGGGCCCAGCGGGCGCGCCGCAGCGTTAGGAAGCACGCTGCCGGGCCGGGGCCGGGGCCGGGGCCGGGGCCGGGGCCGGGGCCGGGGCCGGGGCCGGGGCCGGGGCCGGGCGGCGCGCGCTGGAGGGGGAGGCCGGCCTGGCGGCCTGGCCTGGCCGGGCCCGGGCGGTTTGATGCCACTGAGGGAGAGTGAATCGGAAGGGGCTAACAAGGAGATAGGATAGAGCGGGACGGGAGCTAGGGCCGCCGCCACGGCCTGAGCCGGCCCGGCCCGGCCCGGCCCAGGCCCAGGAGCTTGCGGGCCTGGCGTGGCCTGGCGTGGCCTGGCGTGGCCTGGCGTGCCCTGGCGTGGCCTGGCGTGGCCTGGCGTGGCCTGGCGTGGCCTGGCGTGGCCTGGCGTGGCCTGGCGTGGCCTGGCGTGGCCTGGCGTGGCCTGGCGTGGCCTGGCGTGGCCTGGCGTGGCCTGGCGTGGCCTGGCGTGGCCTGGCGTGGCCTGGCGTGGCCTGGCGTGGCCTGGCGTGGCCTGGCGTGGCCTGCCGGGAGTTAGCCTGATGACGTGAGGAAGGCCCTGGCCCTGGCCCTGGCCCCACCCAGCATCCTACCGATCGTGCCCGGCCGGCCCCGCACCGCGCTTCTTATTTGATCCTCGTCTCTTCCTCCGCCTTCCTGTTCCTCTGAGCTAAAGCGCTCCCGGAGTGGGTTAGGCCGGTGTAGCAGCAGATTTTCACCATGTACGAATGGTACAAATCGCCTAGGCCTCCTGTAGCCCGTGCACCCGTGGGTTAATCGCCTAGACCTTCCGTGCCTCCATGTACCCATGATGATGAGTTCCGGCGCCCTGTACTAATGGGTACAAAACGCTTCGGCGTCCTATAACGGGGAGATATGTACCCGTACCCCCTTGTAATAAATCGCCTCGGCTATCAGTCAGTACGAGGGGTGTACCGGGTGTTTCTTTGAATGCGTAACAGTGTTGTGGGATTGCATACTCGCCAGGGCTTCAGAGGCCATGGCGCCTTATAGGCGAATGGGGTAGGCAAACCTACAATACTATTACGCATTCAAAAAGGAACAACCGGTACATGTAGATACAAACGCCCCATATGTTAGGGTCTTCAAATAAAATTCTGAGCTTTACGAGGGGCCCACAACTCCGAAAAAGTTTGTACACCTGATTTCCGGATTTCAAAGATTTCACATCGCTCGTCCCAAAATCAAAACACGCACGCTGCAGCGACTCTATAGAGTCGAACTTCGGACCACTCAGTTCGGTGTTGCGCGCTCTACCAACTGAGCCACGACGCCACGATGACTGTACAGTGCGACGGGTTCGATTTGTATTTGCCCTGTCCTCCTGGCTGGAGGCTGCAGGATACGCGGCAAATACGGCTCGAACCCGTGGCACTATACAGTCATCGTGGCGTCGTGGCTCAGTTGGTAGAGCGCGCAACACCGAACCGAGTGGTCCCAAGTTCGACTCCCACTCGGGAAAGTGTTTTTCGCGCTTGACGTTCCCTTTGGCCGCAGCTGGATGGCAGGTCAAATAGAAGTTAAGCACGTCTCACCGCCGTTGGCTCGGTGGCTCTGGGCGTTGGGTCGCTTCCTGTTCTGGCTACGTGTCGGCACTCGGGGTTGTGGGTTCGAATCCCGCGTACCCCTCTGAGGTAAGGCCTCTGAAACTGGGATCAGGAAGTCTAACGCCCTTGACACCGCTCGTACCTCTAGGGGTAGGCCAATGGTGGTACGGGGATCAAATCTGTCGAATTGCGCGATAGGATCGCAGTCAGCAAAGCGCCGGTTCCCATGGAACACCGAAGCAGTTGGCTGCCACAGGGGGTTAAAGCCCTGTGCCTGGCGGGAACCGCAACCTCCTTCGGGAGGTTTACTGCCGCAAAAATTTTCTATGTTTTCACGCCACCCTTTCAATTGCAGAGCAAAATTTGTTTCTGAAAAGTTTTAAAAAATAATTGAAATAATTGTGATTATTTTGCATTATTGCAAGTAAATTTCCAATAATTTGGAATAAATCGAAATAATTCACAATGATTTAGTAAAAATTCTATTTAATCATGTAATTGAGAGAATAATTTGGATCAGCTGTGCGTGTATTTTCTGGGGAATCCCCGTATTTTGTTTTGCACGATTTTGAGAATTTCACTACAACTGAGCTGTAACAAGAAGGTATTTTAAAGAATCTTAGTCGTCTAGCACTTTCACTATGTTTTATTGCTCCAGTTAATAAATTAATATTCCCTCACAAACCAGATTTGTGAAAGTGGATTTGCGTAGGACTATTATTTATACCTCCAATGGCAAAAATGTAAACAAAAAGAAATTGTTTATACATTGAGTACTTTTATTGAAATGGCACTAAGCTTTAAGAATAAATAGGAATCTCAATCTGTTATGAAAGTATCTAAAAATCTTAAAATATCTCGAATTCGCCGAACAGCTGTTAGTGCACATCGCCCCCCTTCTCTCCCCACACCGATTTGAGTGAGTTTCCCGAGACGCTTTTTAAATGTGATTTCATGTGAATTCAATGTGATTTCATGTGAATTCAATGTGATTTCACTTGAATTCAAAGTGATTTCAACAGATTTCAAGTGATTTCAACGGAATTCGTGTGAATTCAAGAGAATTCAACTGATTTTAAAGATTTCACTGATTTCAATGAGATTTCAATATGATTTCCAAAGATTTCGGTGGCCTTGTACACGTACACCTGAATTCCAGAGTTGTGGGCCCCTCGGAGCCTTATCTCATTTTCTGAGTTAGTACCGCACATTCGTAGATCAAGACAGGTCGAGGAAATCGGTTCCTTATTTTGGGTGGCCTTGAGCTTTCACTGTATATACCAGAGCGAGGATTCTCGCCCACGGGAGAGCGAGAAATTTTCGCTCACTCTTTGAGAGTGATGTTTGGTTTTCTCGCTCGATTAGAGCAATAGTCTCAAAAATCTCGTCCTAGTTGAGTGAGGGTTAGGAAACCTCGACCTTTTTGAGTGAGGATTTATATCCCTTCCCTTGTCCACTGTAAACTGGTTGGCGTCGAAAAACGCCAAATTTCTGGCGTTCATGAAAAAAACCAAATACTGGCGTATTTCATGAACGCCAGAAATTTGGCGTCTTTTGACGCCAACCAGTTTAAAGTGTCTCACTTAATTTAAGTGTCATGGATTCTTAATAAGAGCGAGGTTCCCGAACTCTCACTTAAACGGGGCAAGAAAAGAATCTCGCTCTTTTTGGATGAGACATCTCACTCTTGTATTTGCAGTGTTTCCTAGAAAACTGGGTTTGCCAGCGGACTCCGTGGTCCCCAGGCCCCCGGGCCGGGCCGGGAGTGGGGCGGCCGCAGTGCGCCTAGCGCCCGGGAGGCGCCCCGCCTCGGCCCGGCCGACACCTGAGGCGGGCGGGTCTGCCTACCCGCACGGCGCCCCGCTTCCTGCGCTACCAAAACACCAACAATCACATCATGAGCCTTGTGGCCGGGACGGGGCGGGGCGGGGCGGGGCGGGGCTGGGGGGAGCGGGCGGGGTGCGGAAGGCTTAACGAGCAGATTGGGAGCAGGGGGAGGGGAGCGGGGGAGGCGTGTGAGGGAGCACGGTATCTAACGACTTGATTGGCGAGGGGGAGACCCGGCAGGCGAGGCGAGGCGAGGCGAGGGGTCACCCTAATGGTTCTTATCACCTCTCTCACTACCCCCTCCCCCCTCCCCACTCTCTCTCTCTCTTTCCCTCATCCTTCCGCTTTCGGCCTCTCCTTGATCCATCTCTCGCTCTATTTTGCAATTCCCCGTTTTCTCTTCTCCTTTCTCTCGGTCTTTCTCTCCGCCCCCCCCCTCTCTCTCTCTCTCTCTCTCTCTCTCTCTCTCTCTCTCATTCTCTCTCTCAATCTCTCTTTTCTCTCTTTCTCAAGATTCTGAATGATCGGAAGTTTCAGTTCCCTTTGGCTCGCTGTGTTTAAATCCCACTCAATAAATCCTTTATTAAACTAAGACCTTTCTCTCGATCCCGACCCCCCCCCCCTTCTTCTCTGTCTCTGTCTCTCTGTCTCTCTCTCTCTGTCTCTCTCTTTCCCTCTCCTCTCTCTCTCTCTCTCTCTCTCTCTCTCCCTCTCTCTCCGTAATTTCATATCTCCGGGACCAACGTCTCCTGTATTTTTAACACGTGCTCCGTCCCCGACGCGGTGGCTGTTTGCCGCCGCGGGGCGTATGGCCGCGGCCTGGTCGGGTCGGGTCGTGTCGGGCATGGCGGGCCGATGGCCGCTGGCGTTCTGGTCTGCACCTTTTAGCGGGCGCTGCGCGGCGCGCTGCCGCGCGCCCCCACCCCGCGCCACGCGAGGCGCCACCCCCGCCGCGGCGCGCCCCGCCCCGCCCCGGTCTGCCCCACCCCGCCTCGCCACGCCCCGCGGCGCCTCGCCTCTCCCCGGCGCTGTGATTGGCCGCACAGCTTTGCCTCCAGCGCGGCCCGGACCCGGACCTTGCCTCCCGTCATAGCCTGCTGATCGATATAGACGTCCTGGCGTGGCGCGCCGCGGCTCGCTGCGGCCCGAGGCCCACGAGGCCGACGGGCCTAACTCGATTGCGCTCCAAGGTGTGCGCGCCAGGAAGTGTAGCGTGTTAATCTTTTAAATAAAATAAGTAAATATGCGGGACAACAGGGAAACATTTCACAATTGGTATTTACTTTTTCAAACTTGTCTTTAATGCGTTGTACTGAATAGATTTTATTACATAATACATATCGTTTGTGCAAGGCTTCAAAATGCCATACATTAATACGAAGAGGTTTTGGGTTTAATAGCAGTGCACAAGTAGTAATAATCGCTACTATGGCACGGTACGGCAGCATCATTCATCTTTGTAAACTCGTCGTGGTGAGCGAAGATTAAAATTAATTATCACAAAACAAATCCTTTCGTCGGCTACATTTTCTAGAGCGAATATGGCTTAAACTTAAATAGTAAAATTCGAGGGGATCTAAGAATTTTTTAAGCAATTCATTTCTTTTTTTCTTTTGTTTACATATCAGTTAAAAATCTGTTGAAGGAGTCTAGTGGGAAGAACTGGTGAAAAATATGTTAACTAGGAAAATCCACGGCACGGCATGATTGTTTCCTGGAAGTAATAACCAGTGCGAAACGTGACCAAATAACAATGCTGTGAACAACCAATTGCATCATGTTTCAAGCACAAAGCCTGTTTTGCAGCAGCGAAGCACTTTTAGTACCATAACAAGGAAATAACAACTAGAATGTTCATCACAACTACATATCACATACACAGCTTTCAATTATTGGTATACACTTACGAGCCCAAACTCACGACTAGACCACCCGGTCTCTTTGGTACGTTAAACAATTTTTTTTTCAGCAAACTGTAATTTTACAACTTGCTAGCTGGAATAATATGACCTCCCAATTCCAGATCCCGTTGTGCGGGAATTTGTATTTTTTAAAATTAGTATTTTTTTTTGTACTCGTCCATCGCGGTGCATAAAGGTCCACAAGAAGACTATGCAGCCTCGAGTTGGTCGGCCCCCGGCCGGCCGGCCAGGCCACACTGGGCAGTTCGTCCGGCCCAGCCCCGGCCCCGGCCCGACCCACCCAGCGAACAGCAGCACCGCACCAGTCTGTCCATCAGGCGGCAATCCGATCACACAGTAATCGCGTTTGCGCCGCCCGCAAAACTATTGGACTTGAAGGGGAGGAGGGGGCTGCACGTCAAGGGGTGCCTCTCTCCCCCGCACCGCCGTGCCAACTTTTTATTCCGGATGATGCTCGGCCCGGCCCGGTCCGGTCCGGCCGCAGAGAACCTAGGCTCCTAGGCCCTCAGGGGCGGCGAGGGCGCCGGGGCGGGGTTGTGCGACGCGGAGGCGGCCGTGTCCTGGGCGGGCCGGTGCAGCGCGGCGTACTGCAGGCCCAGCGAGCTGCCCAGGGAGCCGCCCAGCGAGCCGCCCAGAGAGCCGCCCAGCGAGCCGCCGAGCGGCCCGTTGAAAAGGCCCAGAGCCGACAGCGGCAGCTGCGGGAGCTGGTACATGGTGTGGAGGCTCTGTGAGAACACACGATAAAGGGAGCTTATAGACTTTCTCAAAGACTTACACACCGTGAGACTCGATGGGGAAACAGCCATGAATTTTTTGTAAACCTCGTACTTTATAAAAATTCATAAAAATTTTGAAAAATGCAGGAAAATTTCCAAAAATTTAAGTAAAACTCAATTTTTGTTTCCTTTTTCAAATTCACAAAAAATACAAAATGCGTACACCAAGATTCGGAGTTGTTTCCTCCTCGATAAGACAAATACTGTTACTCGTTCTTAACCACCCAATCTTTATTCCAACAATAAACTTTTTTTTTTCAAGTTTAATATTATTATTTTGAGAACACTCAACGAATTTTGTATGTTTTCATTCTAGGTCCATAACCCAGCTTATTAGTGGAGTTTTCAATCTCAGAGAGCACAATACCTACAGACATGAAACTTGTACTGTTCTAAACTAGAAACCTTCGTCTGAATTTCAACAATGGACATTGTTTCACGTTTAATAGTATTATTTTGAGAACTCTTAACAAATTTTGTGCCAGTTTTCATTCTAAGTCCCCGAGTCGGCTCGTCGGCTCGGGCTCCTGTATCCTGTATGCGCCCGAGCCCAGCAAGCGCGAGTGTCCCGTGAAAAGCTTCCCTTCCCTTGCACTAACACAATCTGAGATGAAAATGGACTCACCCGACTCACATCACGTTTTACACTTCTACTTCTGTAGCACATAATTATGTAAAGAACGAGTTCCATAATACTTATCACAAAATTCATCTTGTGTTCTATTTGGTCCTTGCTTTTTTTGGGGGTGGGGGTGGGGGGGGGGTACATATTTCACAGCAGTGGTTCGCTTGAGATATGGATAAATTGCAAACAATACGAATGCGTGCGGTGCGACTCACCTGCAGCAGCGCCGCCTGGTGCTCCTGCGCCTTACGCCGCAGCTCGGCCACGGAGGAGGAGCGCTGCTGGTCGGGGGAGGCGGCGGGGCCGGGCCCGGGGCCGGGGCCGGGGGCGGGCCGGCAGGGTGGCGGCTCGGGCTGCGGGGGCGGCTGGGGGTGGGGCGCGGGGGCGGGGGCGGGGCTGGACGGCGCGCCCGGTGGCGGCGGCGGCGGCAGCAGCCCCAGGGGCTTCATCGGGCAGCAGGCGCACAGCCCGGGGAAGGCTGAAACAGAGAGGCGAGAGAACCACTGAGTACGACGACGTACGCGACAAATGAAATCGGGGCGTCATTAATATCCTCTCGTACACCCACAAACACACACGCACGCACACATACATTCTCATTATATACAAACACACGCACGCGCGCCTCAGCGTCGGTCGTAGACGCGCGGACTCAGGTGCCGACTCGTTCTATCGGAGTGACGTTTAAATCAAACTTGATGCGACGCTCCATCGGGTGCCTCTCGACGACGACTTTGGTGCCTCCTATACAAATTTTTCGCACGGCTAGACCCTTCTCCCGGGCTGGACCTGGACCCGGCTGGGACCGGGCCGGGCCGGGCCGGGAGAGCGGTCATGCCCGAGGGTCTATATCTCATCGCCGGGCGAGGCCCAGCGGGGCCCGGCGGAGCCCGGCCGAGGCCCAGCCGGCCGGCCCCACTGTCTCTACGGTCACACTCCAATTAGCCGGCGCCATTAGTCTGCGTTACAATTGCTGAAAGATGAATTCAGAGAGGGTGGCAGTGGGAGCAGTGGCTCGGAGCGGCTGAGGAGGAGGGGGGAGGGAAGGAGGGGGTTATGGTGGCTGCCGAGATGAAATTAATTCTCGCAGCGCTCCGAATCAACTTACGGCCCAGCATCACACCTGAGCTCGAGACCGAACCGCCCGCGGGGCTGTTCCTCCTCCTCCTCCTCCTCCTCCTCCTCCTCCTCCTCCTCCTCCTCCTCCTCCTCCTCCTCCTCCTCTCCTCCCTCCCTCCCTCCCTCCCTATCAGACCCACCCGCCTCCGCGACCCGCAGCCCCCGCGCTACTCCAACAAGTTTGCTCGGGTGAGCGGTGGGCGCTGGCATTGCTGCCTTCCCATTCTCATGCAAACATGGAATTTGCGGCCGCGCCCCTATCCGGCCCAGAATCTAGCCGGAGCACACTGCCGCGAGCCGAGCCGAGTCGAGCGTGCGGTCGCGGACGTGGAGCGTGACGGTAAATATCAAACGGGGTCGATAATGCTATTTCTTGCGGGAGGAGAGGCGCGAGGGAGAGCGATGAAGATGGAGTGACGGGAACATGTTTCGGGCTCGCTTTCCGCGCTCCGGGCGGGGCGGGGCGGGGGGGCTCTGGACTGATCTCGTTTCTGACAGGTGGACTCGTCAGCTCGTGTAAGCCCAAGAGCGGAAGGCGGCGCGCCCCGCGCCACGCCACGCCACGCCGCGGCGCCAGCAGGGTTCGCTCCGCTCCGCCGGGGGTCGCTTCGGCCGAGAGATTTATCCCTGACACGGAGGAAATCACCTGCCATTTTGTGCCTGATGATGGGAGTGCCTGCTTGCTGGCCTTAGGGGGATGAGCCGAGCCGAGCCGCTCGCGGGGCTCCGCTCCGAGGGGGTTAACCGAAGAGGATCTCAACTATTTCTTGTGCCGGGGAAAAAAAAATCGCCTCCTCTATTTTTGCCTTATTTTATCATCGTAAAACCAACGATGAAACAACGCAAACTATGTCTGGTGAAGGGAATACATTGATTGCCTCTCCGGCGGCGGGGCGGGGAGGGGAGGGGTAGGAGCACCAGGTGTCCCTGACGTGCTTCTTTCTGACGTGGAGCGGAGCGGCGCCGGAGCGCTATACCACAATGTAATATAGCCGTGTAACGCAATAGAGCCCACCTCACAGCAGCCAGCGCTCGTGGCGGGGCGGGGCGGGGCGGGCCGCCGCCAGTCCGACCCATATTATCATAAATTCTTGTCTCGCTATGGCCGCCCCCACCCCCTCGCTGTCACCAGGAATATCGCAAGCCGTCGCTCCGCGTTAGGTGGCGGCGGGATTGGGACAAACACCTACTTGAAGCGGATCTACTTCTGGCGGGGGATGTGTATCCCCGTGTAGCCCGGCGTGATCTTATACCTCCTCCTCCTCCTCCCCCTCTCCTTCCCCCTCTTTCTCTCTCACTTTCTCCGCAGAGACTCTTCGCGGTCTGGCAGGAACACTCCACGGGAACACACGTTTTCTTTTTTCTGTTATTTTCTGTTATCTCTGACGTCCAGCAGAGCAAAAGGGACGCGCCGCCGCGTCTTCCTGCGAATTACACTTTAATGTAATATGGTGCGGTGTTCTGTTTCACTATCGTTTATTGCATCCCATCACTCCGCCTCTTTCTGCGGGTCTCTGAGGACCTGCTGCCGCCAACCCTCTGCATCTCTCTCTCTCTCTCCTCCCCTCTCCTTCTCTCTCCTGCTCCTGCTCCCTCTCCCGCGCGCGCCTTGCCGGGAGCACAGAAGGCAACCCCTCCGCCGCCGCTCCCTTTGAAAAGCCCGCTCCCTCGGACGATTTTTATTGACACATCAAATCGACCCTCAAAAACTCCCCCAAAATAAATTCAGTGCTGGTGGGGGATGGGGTGGATCTGTTACAATAAGATTCTCTCGAGTGCGGTTCCATCCCTCCCCCCTCCCTACCCACCTGTACTCCACTGCCTCCCCAATTACGGCGCCGGTCAGCACTCACTACATGCTAATGCGGTTTGCTGACCTCACGGCCGCCCTTTTGCGAGTGCCACTCCGCAGCGGCGGCGCTGTACCCCCTTCCCCCTCCCCATTTCCCCCTCCCCCCTTCCCCTCCCCCCTCCTCCCGCCCCCCGCCCGCCGCACCACGCCTCCTTCAGGCGGGCTGAGGTGCCGTGTGTAAGCAACGGCCGGAATTGCAGAATCGAATTATGCGCTATGAAATTTGTATCATGACTGTGAGAGAGATGGGGTAACCGGATTATAGTGGATGAATTATGAAGACCGGCGCTGGCACAGCGGCAGCGGCGCCGCTGGGCTGTTCGGGCCGGGCGGGGCCGGGGCGGCCCCGTGCGCGCACGGCCAAGTACTTCTCAAGTTTCCTTTTACCAATTTGCGTGAGGAGGAGAACCCCGCGAGGGGAAGGGTGGTGGTGCGGGTCGGCAAAAGGGGGCGGGTGGGGGCTGCGGGGAACGGGGCGTGCTGAGTCTGACTGCCCAAACTGAAAAAACAATAACCTCGTTATTGGGACGCAGGTGGGAGGCGCCCGCCAAGGTCGCGATGGTGCGTCGGCTCGGAGGGCGATGGGCGGGGTGGGGCGAGGTGGGGCGGGGTGAGGAGTGGCGGGGCAGGGCGGGGCGCGCGGGGCGCCCGGTGGCGCGGCGTCGCGACAACGTGGGTGGACTTCATAAGTCGGTCGGTGCGGGGAGATTCAGTGCTGCGGCGGGTTGAGAAGGTATCGAGCAAGGTCTGCAGAGGAATCTATACCGTCAAGTACATACCTTTGAGCCCGTGGAAGCTGAACTGGGTGCTGAACTGGGAGCCGAGGTGCGGGCCCGAAGTGCGGTGGGAAGAAGAAGGGTGGGCTGCTCCGGTGGGCGCCCTGGCCGAGGCCCTGGCCGAGGCTCTGGCCGAGCGGCAGGGGCGCCAGGGCCCCCGCGCCGTGACCGTGGCCCTCGAGGGACCGCAGCGCGCCACTGCAACAGACGCGTGTGAAAACATAAGACCCCATACGCACCGTGGCCGGGGTACTCGTGACGGGCCGGGGCACATAGCGCGCAGGTAGCCGCCGCGCCGCCGCCGCCATCGCTCCTGTTTGAGGTTTGATCCAGTTAAAAGCCCGAACGCGCGGCGCGCTCGGGAGCTGGTTGGGTTACGTTTGATGAGGTTAGGGCGCCTCGCTGCTGCGACCACGCGGGGCCACGCCACGCCGCGCGCCACCCCCTCTCCCTCCCTCTCCCTCCCTCCCTCGCTCCCTCCCTCCCTCCCTCCCTCCCTCCCTCCCTCCCTCCCTCCCTCCCTCCCTCCCTCCCTCCCCCCCCCTCGCTCTGCTCCCCCTCTCCGCCCCGCTCTGCTCGGGAGATACAGACAAACGAACGGCCAAGGGAACATGAATACCGGTAACGGTAAACACATAACGCTGATTAGCATATCAAACGCAAATATTCGGACCGAGATAATATCGTTTCATATCCCAGAAATTTTATTTGCGTTTATTGCTGGCGTGTACCTCTCCGACTAGGGCTGCCGTTCCGCTTCCCTTTTCACCCTTCTGCTAACCCACAGCCTGGCTGATAGGTTTGAGAGGGAAAAGCTATCGCCGTGGCAGTGCCAGGCCCAGTCTGTTGTATTGCTGCCCCACTCCCCGCATGTACTGCAAAACCGTTAAAGGGATAGGTTCGCGAATCGACTTCTAGACAGTTTCCATTTAAAATGCAGTTACACACTCCTTTCCTTTTTGATCTGACCTCCACCCCATCTGGCGGTCGGTGCGTGCGCCCGCTCCCCCGCCCCCGCCGGCTGTTCCCAAGAGGAAGGAAATCCTCGGAATATCTCGCGAAACGCGATATCCGCGCGAGTCAAAACATCTTCCTTTTTGTTGCGGTCCGCGACTTAGGCGCTCAGCGCCCCCCACCCTCCACCCCTTACTCCAAATCTGATGCAAAATGATAGATGGCATGCTGAGTGCAAATCCCGTCGATGTTAACGCAACGTGACGTCTCTCAGCCGACCGCAGCGACTTGACTTTCCCCGATTCTTCCTGCTTCCCTTCCGCCCTCGCCGCAGCTTGACCATCCCGGCCCGGCTGAGGCGGAGCAGAGGCCCCGCTCCCCGAGTCTCTCCCTCATCCGGAAAGCCTCTGTTTAGGCGCCGCGCCGTGATTTAGTTCCCCTCAAGAAACATCTCCTACCGTCTGACTCCGGAAGGCGGTTCGTAGTGTCCTCTCTCTTGCTCCGTATGGCTGCGCCCCATGAGTGCGACAAGGACGCAGAGAGGACGAAACGCGGACGAAACCGACTCTCGAAATCCGACGGCTTCCCAGCCCGACCCGATCCCTGCAGCAGCGTGGCTGCGCTAACCGGACACGCCCGCCGCGCGATAAAGACGCGCTTCTTGACCGGAAGTGGCGCCAAACAGCGACCAATGACCCGAAACAAGTCGCCTCGCGCTCGCGTCCGCTGCCTGTTTTATGCGGCCCGCGCTGGCCCGAGTCCAGCCCAAGTCTGCGGTCCAGCCAAGCGAGACGCGGGGCACCGGGCAGCAAGAAAGGAATCAGGGAAAAAGAAGAAGGAATATTGATCGGAGCAAAAGTGCATGCAGACTTATGGCGGGGCGGGTACCCTCTCGCCGCGCCGGGGCCGACTCGGCTGTAAGGCACGCCGTAGGCTCTCACTATGCCGCACCAACTTAATTCCAGCAACTAATTCAGTGCCGCGACCAGGCAGGCAGCATGGCTGTGGGGCGGGGTGGGGTGGCGGTGGGGCCGGGCCGGGGCGGGGCGGGGCGGGGCGGGGCGTTAGGGGGCGGGGCCGGCACGGCCCGGCCCGGCTGAGCCGGAGCTCCCTCCGGCCCCTCTCGCTCCATCTCGCTCTATATATACATCTCCCTCTCTCTCTCTGCTTCCCTTTCCTTCTCTACCCCGCGCCTCCCCACCCCTTTGCTCTCTCTCACTCACACCATCACTCGGTTAGTTAGCGCCATAACATTGCAGACAACAATTAAAACAATTGGGCAAACCATAATGGCTAGCGCATTGTACCAGCATGGCGACGCGTGGCGGGGCGTAGCGCGGCTGCTGCTGCTCATTTCATCCCGATTGCGAGGCCCCCTTACATCGTGTTATGTGGTGAAATTTGCCCGCTGCGTGCCAATCTTGCTGCTGGCACGTTGGAATAAACAACGCCATAATTGTCAGTCCCTTTTTGCTTTTCCTCCATTCATTTTGCTGTTCCAGTTATTTTTTTTAACGTGATGGACTTATGATGGAATGCGTTTCTCGTCCGTCCTCTTTCCAAGCCGGCTCCTCCTCCTTGCAAGGCCCCTTCCCCTCCCCTGGCACACCTTGGTTCGGGCGCTCTTTGCATAGCCCACCAACGAATACATTCGCTGCGGCCAGGGGAAAAAAATGCAAACTAATCGTATTTCGAATTTGTAATTTAAAGTCTTAGGATGAGCCAAAATATGGTAATGAAATGAGTAGCCACCAATAAGAGGAGAAGCTGCGGCGTAAAGGGAGAGGCCTGAGGTGGGGCGGGGCGGCCTTAGAAGTAAAGGCAGAGGGACTCTTCTCGGACGCAACTCTAGAGCACGGGACAAGGTTGATAAAAACTTTTAAAACGCAGATGAATTTTTGATAGAAGGAAAAGTTTTAGAAATTACGTTACCGCAGACGGAAATGGGATAAAAAAAAAGAGTAACCAAGTTAGGAAAGTAATCCCCTAAAGGCTCCCCCTCCCCCCTGCTCCCCGAGCAGGTGAGGCGCGGCGCCGCGCACTCCAAACTCGCGGGATCGGCATTGATCAACTTTCTTCTCGCGGGCGGCCGAGGCCCGGGCCGAGGCCGCGGCTGCACTCACCTCTCCGGGAAGCTGTGGAACAAGTGGTGGAAGTTATGCGGCGACCTGGACGGCGCGTGCGCGGCGGGCTCGGCGGCGGGCTCCGGGTGACCCCGCTGCTCGGAGGGCGCCGCCGATGGCGGGCTGGCGCTGGTCTCCGCCTCGCCGGGCGTGCTGGCGGACCGGAGCGGCTCCGGGGAGCGGCTGCACAGAGTGGAAGAAATATGCGGTGTTTCATGCAGGCATCGATCTCGATAACTTTTGTAGAGCGGGGCACATTCTCACACGAGGGGGAAACAACTGAAATTCTTGAACACCTCGTTATTCAGAAAAATTCTGAGAAATTCAGAAAAAAATGAAGAAAATTCGGGATAAAATTCAAGGAAAAAAAACTGGAAATTTACAAAACTTCACAAAATTTGAACACCAAAATTCAGAGTTGTTTCCCCCACATACCCACGGCACAGCACTTTCATTGCGTCACGCAATGGCAGGTGACGACGTCCTGCACAACTCACCTCGCGCTCCTCGACATCCTGGAGGAGACGTCGTGGTCCTGGCTGTGCTCGTCGGCCACGGGCCGCACCTGGGTGTCGACGCGCACCTGCACTTCGGTCACGTCGTGGTCCCGGACGCTGTGCGGCGACGAGCTGCTGTCGGGCGGGGGCAGCGAGGTGGCGCTGTCCGCCCCGCCCGCGCCGCCCCCGTCGGCGACGGCGTCGCCCGCGTCCTCGGCCGTCTCCGAGTCGCCCGCCACGCTGCCGCGCTCGCCATCCACCTCCATCATCTGCAGCGGCAGGAAGCGACACACGCGTGTTCATACTGTGCGCGCCCGCGTCGTCGGGGGATTCGCTTTACATGCTCGCAAAGGACCTGCCTATCGTCCTAGCAAGTGCTGATAAAAGGGGCCTAAACCGAAATAACGAGCGGGGCGGCAACGGCTCACGGCTCGGCGCTCATGCCACTCGTACCCCCGCGACGGCCAAGGCGCGCGCGCGGCCGCCCCGCCCCGCCCCGCCCCGGCCCGCCCCGCCCCGGCCATACATAATGCACCGCGAGCTCAGCGGAAGAAAAACAGCGACGCACAACGGGAAGGAAAGCTCGCTTCAAGCGGTGTGTTTTATTGTTGCATTTGCCATTCAAATTTGATAGGCGGGCGGGTTGCCTATCTCGCAGACACCGTAAAGCGCTTTATGCGCCCCCCGTGTGTGTGGGTATGCATGCGCGCGCGCTCCAACAAGGTTGTTCTTTTCTGTATATGGCGAAGAAGAATTGGGAATGTATGCGGGGGCGCGCAGTGAGCAAAAATGTCACTTTGGCCCAGCCCTTGCAGCAGCGGGCGGCTCGCGAGGTTCTGGGGCTCTGTAAAGACTATCTAAGCTTGATCAAAAGCCACGCGTTATCGAGAACCCACCTTATCGTCTTTCTGGTCCTCCTTTCCGTCTTGATTTTCTTCTCGTCGAAGCGCATCTTTTACTTTTTCATTTTTGCGAAACTTGGCTCTTCGATTTTGAAACCAGACCTGAAAACAGACAACAGGAAACAAATACGTGTATATTTTTTTTTAAAATTTTATTTTGCGGAATGTTGGCTACACCCCATGCGACCTGGGACATCCCTCAGCGACCCTGTCTTGGAGCAGGCGAGCCCGGTAAGGCCCCTCCACAATCCCAGTTGTCTTATTAGCGCATGCCTGGAGGCGGTGCGGAAGGGGATGAAGTATGCAGCGGCAGTGGAGACTACTCCAGGCCGCCCCCTTGCCCCTCCCCGCGGCGCCCCAAGTCCACTGCTACAAATTAATTCCCTGTTCCAATGTCCTGAACGACAGTGATAACTACTTCGCATTTCGCACCTCTGTGCGTCCTTGATTGTCAGGGTTTCGTTTCGGAAGTTATTTTCCCGGCAGCCTCGCGGCCGCCGCGGGGCTGTGCGTGGGCGAGTCGAGAGCCTTACACAGGCCGCTATGCGCTGGTCCTGGCCCGGGCCATGGCGGCTGCGGCAGCCCTTCGAGTCACGGCGCGCGGTAGATTCCTTGACTCGCTCCGCCCCCGGGGCGCCGGCGACGAGTAGAGATCCAATTAGGCGTGGAAATGAGTCTCCGCACAACGAATTGCAAAAGCAGACGACGCCAGAGCAGGGGAGGCGCGACATGTGGCTGCGGGGCAGGCCGAGAGGGGCGCCGCGCGCCGCGCTGGACAAGGTGGGGGCAGCCAGCTACGCGCGGCTACGCTCCATCCGCTTGGAATTTGTTTCGGGCGTGATTCAAACAAAACACTCTCCTCGGCGACACCCTGTCCCTCCCTCCTTCCCTTTCCTCTCTCTCTCTCTCTCTCTCTCTCTCTCTCTCTCTCTCTCTCTCTCTCTCTCTCTCTCTCTCTCTCTCTCTCTCTCTCTCTCTCTCCCTCCCTCCCTCCCTCCACCCTACCCTACCCCAGGCAGGCTCACTTCTGGAGGGCCGGGCCGGCCAATTAGACTCAGAAACTCAGAAATAGAGTCCCCATTGTCGCCCTCTGCTGCTGCTGCAAACTCATTCCTTTTGCCGTACTAAAGAGAAGCAAACACAAATGTGCGATTAAAGAGCGCTTTAAGTCTCCGCGTGCTGTTTGCTGTTTGTTAGCTCGAGTGATCGTCGGAAAAGCCGTGAAGATTCCATTGTTGCGCGCCTGGCGAGGGGGCCCCAACTCCTGAAATCATGTGTACACAATCGCTGAAATCTTCGAAATAATTGTCAAAAAATATGGATCTATTGCCGAAAAAAATAGATTTGAGTGCGTATTTTGGGCTCATAAAGCTCAAAATATGCTTGTATTTACTTTACGAATTATTTCATTCAATTATAAGAGGTGTTATCATGTGAAATCATGTGAAATCTTGAAATCATGTGTACAAATTTTGGGTGAGTTGAGGCCCCCTCGGCGCCTGGACCGGCCGTCGCGCGCTGTGCTGCTGCTGGAGGGGTCGGGAGGGGCCCCCCTTGGGCGACGTCAACAAGTGCATCGGCGCGGACGCAAAGTGTCCGGAGATGGATGCCATCATGCCATGACCACGGCGACTCGTTCGCGCCCCGCACTCGGAGCGCAGAGAGAGCGGTGCGCTGCGCCTGTCTTAGGCGCGCCCGCGCCGACCCACCCCCGCGGTGGTGGCAAGGGGGAAACAATTATAAACATTTTGCAGCCTACACCTCATTACTCTGAAAATTCCAATATTTAGAATGTTGAAACCTTTTAAAAATTCACAACAAAATGGAAAAATTCAATCATTTAAAGTTCAACAAAAATTCGGAAAAAAACCACAAAATCTGTACACCAAAATTCAGACTTTTCTCCCCCTCGGGTGATGGCCTCTGGCTGCCTTTGGCCTTGCCGTGCAGGACGAGTCTAGCTCGTTAGCGAGCGGCCGGGCCGGTCCAAGCACAGGGCCTCGAGGAGCCCGTAGAGGAGCTGTCAAAATTGCAGGACGGGAGCTCCAGCCCCGCCCCGCCCTGCTGCGCTCTGGTTCCTCGTTGCGCGCATTCCAACAAAACGACACGGAGAATGGTGTATGGGAGTCATTGTTGGCGAGAGCTAGAATAAGTTTCGCTCGCGAAACGCGGAAAAATGTTCCTTTACTCCAGGATTCTGGAGAGCTATGAATTTTAAGCAAGGGGACGGCGAGCACAGTGAAAAAAATGGGCAAAATTTTTGTAAGCTAAGTTAGGCTCAAAACGTTAATAATAATTTTTACTGTATTTTGTTCAGGTCTCATTTTCTAAAAGGAGAAAAATAGTTGTTATAGGTCCTGTTTTGTTTTGGCTTTATAATTTATTCTCCAGCCGAATCAACTACTTTAGAAAGCATCCCTCAAATATCCTTAAAATATATTTCACGCACGGAAAAAAGGAAGTTGTTGATATAGCCTGTCTATATAACGATATATTTGTTCCAGAAACTAAAAATCTGTTGGTAGAGCAAAGAATCTGTTACTACAACAGAAATTTTGTGGGGGAACTGTTGTCGTAACAGATTTTTAGTTGCTTGAACAAAAAAAATTATTGTTAAGGCCATATCAACAAATTATTTGTTGTGAGAACTAAATCCTTTTCTCCGTGCGCTCTATAGAATCTACGTGATGGGCGTTAAGAAAATGTAAGCAAAGAGACTGACCAGATTCGTCGGCCCTTACGGGGCCTCCCGCCGTCGTCCAGAACCTCGTTTGTTAGTTGGTACCCGCCCCACCCCGCCCCGCCCCGCCCCGCCCCGCCCCGCCCCGCCCCGCCCCGCCCCGCCCCGCCCCGCCCCGCCCCGCCCCGCCCCGCCCCGCCCCGCCCCGCCCCGCCCCGCCCCGCCCCGCCCCGCCCCGCCCCGCCCCGCCCCGCCCCGCCCCGCCCCGCCCCGCCCCATCCCGCGCGAATCCCACAAAGCAACAAGATTGAGGAGCTCATGCATGTGTGACGATGTCTCTCTGTCACCTCGGGCGAGAGGCGAGGGGAAAGAGAGGGCGCCATGTTTGTCACTTGATGGATAGAATGTCCTGCCGTGCCCCCTCCCCTGCTGCGTTAAATCTACTGTTTTATTTGCATGAAATTTCGTGAAACTCTACGGCGAAAACGGCAGCGGCAACTTTCGCCGTGTAGTACAACGCGAAGCCTCGCGCGGATTCTATCTTTGTGATCTGGTTGAGTCAATATAGGCGTGGTACGGGTTTCCGCATGTGCTTCGAATTTGCTGCTGGGCCACGCCCCGCCCCCCGTCCGTGCTGCCCCCGGCAATCCAAACATTATGATACTGCGTAACGTGGACCTTCGGCTGGACTGCCAGACACGCCTCCGCCCCGACTCACGATTCACTTGATAGAAATAGGCCAACATTTAACAACTGGTAGAAATATTTTATTGCACTAAATGCGCTCCCACGGTCGCTTAAGACAGTGATACTTCGTTCCAAGCGCCGAAGTGTTTCTTAAGATTGCAGGGTGCGAGAGATGCAGGAAGAGAGAGAGAGAGAGAGAGAGAGAGAGAGAGAGAGAGAGGAGAGAGAGAGGAGGGGGGGAGGAGGGGGGGAGGGGAGTTGCGGGCTTTGTGCAAACACGCAAGCAGTCTCGTGCGAGTGCGAATCTCTCCTTCTCCTCCGTTACGCGCACTACTCGCTACATACACAAACACACACGACCCAGCCAGCCACTCTTGAGCTGTTGAGTCTTTTGTTTCGACTGCACACACACACACTCGCGCTGACGAGATCGCACGCATACGAGAGCCTCGAGGGCTCTGGCCAATGAATACGGCCGTTTAACGCACACACGCTGCACGATCAACAAACCGCCGCGGCGTGGCTTGGCGTGGCGTGGCGATGTCCGTCCCGCAGATGGCGTGGCCCCGGCCACCTCCGCTTCATTTGTCGCGGATCAGCACCTCGTTATCACGGAGTGACACCCTAATTTGGCGCGCGATTTGTCGCTGAGCGGAGCAGAGCGGAGGCCCCCTGCTCTCCCTGCGCGGCCCTCCCGCGGAGCTTGTTGCGCCGCGTGTGATTGTTCGCCTCGCCAATTATTGCGATTGTGATAGTTGCGGTCGCTCAATAAACACGGGCCGCCCGGTGGGAGGCGCGGTGGAAGGGGAGCGCGCCCCCGCCCCGCCCCGCCCCGCGCGCACCAGCACGCACCAGCCGCAGCTAATCCTCCCCCCCCCCTCCCTCGCGGCCAGATGTCCGCTTCACGCTCAGGACTTAAAATCTTTTTATTTCGTGTTTTTCAGGCGCGAGGCTTCACAGCGACCGCAACCGCAAAGCTCATCGGCCCCACCCTCCCCGCACCCCTTGTGTGCGCGCCAGTCCGGGTGGGGCAGCCAGTGCAAAATGTAAGTACAGTTTGCATACATCATCGCGTCAGTTTATCTACCGCGGTGACTGCTGCAACAGTCACCAGATATTCAGATCCCCCCGCCCCGGACAGCTTCGTGTGTGCTTGACAACCCATGCACGAGTGTGCGGAACGAGGGGCGAGAGGGGTAACAACTCTGAAATTTTTGTACACCTCTTGATTGAAAAGAATTCAGAAAAACTCAGGAAAAATTAAGAAAACTCCACAAGTAAAATGAAAAATTCAGAAAAAATAGAAAACTCAGGAAAATTCACAAAATTTCACTACAGTTAACAGACTTCTAGAAAAAAAAACTCAAGTAAAAAATTCACAAAAATTCACAAAAAAAATTCACTAAAAAATCGCTAAACATTTGTACACAAAAATTCCGACTTGTTTCCCCGGCTCGGTATGGAATCTGGTTGGATCGTGCGGGGCGGCAGTGGCTGTTGGGGCGGGCTGGTCGGCCTATGAGGGGGGAGGGGCGGGGGGGGAGGTGGCCGAGGTGGGTTGTGGCTTTAGCAGTGATTAGAGTAAGCGAAGAAAAACAGGCCTCGGTGTGGCCGGTAATCCGTTTGAGGATGCGCTGGATATATATGGCCGTGGTGTTCCGCCCCGCCTCGCCCCGCCCCGCCACGCGGCTCTCTGCGCCCATCCACAACATTTTTCCTCCCACGGTGCCTCCCGCCCGGGGCGCCTCGGCCTCGCGAATAAGGCGCCGGCGGGCTTACCGGGAGGCCCCTGGGGTGATTCCTGAGGACACTCTCAATTTTTTTAAAAGTAGCTCTTGCTCTCATATACCGAGGGGGATATCCAACTGAAATCCAACCAAGATTGAAACTGTGAGTAAATTTATCGTCATTATGCTGTGACAAGCCTCATCCCCTCAGCCGTTCTCTCTCTCTCTCTCTCTCCCTCTCATACGCTGATGGTATACCCTCTGCTCTCTGAGCGCGCGCGGCGCGCCGGGTCTTTCCCTCCCTCCTCCCTACCCTCGGCGAATAGGGTGATAATGCGATTTCGAGTACACTACATATTTAATGCCTGCGCTCGCTATTGTGTGCGCCGGTCGCTCGGCTCGGCTCGCCTCTCGCCTTGGCGACATCTTAACCAGACAATGATTGTCATTCATACGGCCCAAGACTTCGCGGGCGAGCCTCTATACTGCTGCGCGGGGAACGACGTGAGCCTCAGAGTTATTTTTCTGCAGGTGGAGTGGCGATCCCACTGCGTGCGCGCCGGTGTGAGGAGTTGCGATGCGGAGGCTGAGATACGCTTGGACCGGGCGCCCGGGCGCGGCGGGGCGGGGCGGGGCGGGGCGGGGCGGGGCGGGGCGGGGCGGGGCGGGGCGGGGCGGGGCGGGGCGGGGCGGGGCGGGGCGGGGCGGGACAGACGCGACGGGGAGCGCGGAGGGTGCTTTACAAAAGATCGCCGCCCCGTGCTCCGACCCGCGCGTCCACTCGTCTCGCGCAGGAGTAAACTCTTCTTCTCCCCACCGCTGCGGATTATTTTCGTCGGAAATTGCCGCAATAAAGTCGTGCAGCAGCAGCAGCAGTGCACTCTATGGGAAGTCGCGTCCCGACTCATTAAAGGCCTGTAAACGCGCGCGGGGGGTCCTGTGTCGCTGTTGGTGTTCTCCGCGCCGCGCCCTGGAGACGCGTACCCCGCCGCGTGTCGGACACGTGGCGCGGAGTGGCGTCGGACACTGAGACGCGCGACGCGAGGCGAGGCGGGAGGTCGTGCTGGGCAGCGCCGGGCCGGGCCGGGCCGGGCAGGGAGGGCCGCGCCCTCCACGGTGAAATGGGAGAACTTCCCGTCCGTCTGAAAACAGCCGGGGAGGAGGAGGCGGACGGTCCAAAGTGAGGGGGAAACAACTCTGAATTTTGGTGTACAAAGTTTTGTATTTTTCGTAAAATTTCTTGAATTTTTATTGAATTTTTCTGAATTTTTGCTTGAATTTTACCAATTGTTTTTTTGTGAATTTTCGTGAATTTTCCTATTTTTTCTGAATTTTCTCAAATTTCTCCATTTTTCTGAATTTTTCTAAATTACGAAAATGTACAAAAATTTCAGAGTCGTTCCCCCCTTCGTCCTAAGTCTAAACCAATAACGCCAAAGTGTCTGGTGCGGCGGCCGCGAGACACGTCGCGCGACCGGATGATCCGTGCCGCTGCTCTCTGTGATTTCGAAGAAAGCGAACGAAAAGAGGAAAAGAAGCGCGAGAGAGAGGCAGAAAAGAGAGAGAGAGAGAGAAAGAGAAGCCTTACGTGAGTATATTCAGTATATTCCTCTCCTCCAGGGAAATAGGGAGAATTCAGTTAGGGAGCAAAGATCTGACGACGTTGGAGCCGGCCGGGCCGGTGGGGCCCCCGGTGCACTGTGCTCCGCCCAGCTTCCCCGGCAGCCGCCTCGCCGCGCGCCGGGCCGGGCCCCCGTGCCAGCTCGGCAAATTGAAAAGTGGAAAAACGTTAACTGAAATGTGACGTAATGTGACAAGGTACGAGGAGTGAGGCGGAGCGCCGCTATGCGGGGTCGGCGCGCGGCTGGCGCCACGGGGCTGGAGGAGAGCGAGAGAGAGAGAGAGAGAGAGAGAGAGAGAGAGAGAGAGAGAGAGAGAGAGAAAGAAAGAGAGAGAGAGGCTGGGGGTTGTGTTGTGGAATCCTTTTTACGTGCGGTGTGGCTCGCTGTTTTCTCATCCCGCCTTCGCCTTGCTCTCAGGGCGGGGGCGCCAGCAGCCAGCACGCCTCGCCGCGCGCCATGCCGCACACGGAGATTGTGGAATGGGTGCTTGAATTATGCTCCCCAATTAGCGAAGCACAAGAGAGGCACAATGCAATTCGCTCCCCCTCCCCTTCACTTTTATCCCTCTCTTTGTCCCTCTCACCCGTTCGCTCGCCTATCCTCTCCCCCCACCCCACCCCCTCTCTCTTCTTCTCCACAACCCGCTATGCACTGTGGGAACATAACGATAAGGTTCGATACAATATTCTAAGAGGCGGGACCTCTCCAGCAGGCAAGCGCGGTGAAGTGGTTTGCACTGGGGCACCCCTATCGTCACATGGTTATTTGTTGAGTGTGTATGTGTGTGTTTTATACGGCGAGAAGCGTTTCTGATTCACGCCGCACACATGCAGTGGCGGGAGGGGGTTGACCTCGATATCTGGGTCGGCTAGAGAAAGGAGAGGGATCAGCGAGGGTGAACGGCCGGGCCCACCGCACACCGCACCAGCTCGGGCCCGGCCCGGCCCGGCTCGCATGCTGCCAGGGCTCCCCCTCCACTCCCTCCCTCCCGCACACCCCGCCACGGTGGCTCGACCCGGAGTGGCTCAGCTCCCACCAAATCGAGTATCTATTTCGGATTCCGACACTTCTCACAAATTCCCTTTTCATGGTTTTCTCTGCCGTCCCTCCGCTCTGCAGCGCTCCTCTCCGGAGGTCTCCGGCTCGCTCCCCGCCTGCTCTCTCGCTCCCCCGGCCCAGCCAGGCGGCCCCAATCCACCGCAGTGAAAGGAATCGGAAGGGCTGTGTTTGGGGCTCTCGTATAAAACATTGATCGAATGGTGTATGAAATGGAACCAGCTGCGCTGCCCATATATATAACGACATTTGGTTTCGTTCCAGTTCCAGTCCTTTCGCTTCTCTACAAAACATAACCCGCGAGTACTGCTGCGTGGTACAAATTTAAATTACCCGATATCCCGGCAATACGTTATCGGAAATATCTGCAGCCACGATAATTATTTCAGGCGTGCGTTTCCGACCATGGAGTCAAGTGCCGCGCGCAGTTCGGCGTGAGTTTGTAGTTATACCGCGGGACTTGGCGCGGCGCGCCCTACCGCGCCCCGCCCGCCCGCCCAACCGCCACGTCCATGATTAAATGATGCGCCGTCATAAGTAGGTGTAGGTGCAAAGTACCTCCCTCCCTCCCTAGCCGCTGGCACTTTCCTCGTCGGGCCGGGGCGGGGGGCGGGCCGGAGCCTGCTGGGCTTATTGAGTTACGGACTGATGTGGCGTGCGGCCAGCCGGCCGGCCTGGAAGTGACGTCACTCACCTGCACTCTGGCCTCCGTCAGGTTGATCTTGTTGGCGAGCGCCTCGCGCACGAACACGTCCGGGTAGTGGGTCATGGTGAAGGCACGCTCCAGCTCCTTGAGCTGCATCGAGAAAGCAGAAAGAGGAAAAGAACCGCCATGAGTGAATGAAGCAAGCGCTTTCGCGGAGTCGATGTGTTTCTAGAAAGTAAAGCTGGTGCAAGGGGTCGTCAACTCTGCTGTTAGTCCTTCGTACACGAAACTGATATTACCCCGATATTTCTTCAATATTAACGATATTACCTCCATATTACATTAATTTTACCCATATTTTTGCCAATATTACATCAATATTTCCTACAATATTACCTTATTATCCTAATATTACTCTGATATTACTGATAATATCAATATTCCTCCGTACACGGCTAAAGGCAGTTGACGACCCTTCGAGCTGCACTGTGAAAAATATGTACGGAAATTTCCGGCTAATTTTTTTCCGGACATTTCCGTACTTGATGAAAACGGAAACGTCCGTTCAGATGTCCGTAGTATATGGTTGTTTCTGCAGTACCGTACGAGAAAAATTAGATCAGAGCTTGGAAGGATTCGTCCGTACCCATCATGGTACGGAACGTTTCCGTCATCTGTTCCGTACTAGGATTCTCATTTCTTACAGTGTGGTGTTTCCATTCATTTTGTAGGGGAATTACATTTGCTTTATGCGAGGGGTGAACCACTTTTGGCTTGAGTGTACACATTTCAAGTGAGGTATTAAGTCGGAACAGGGAACCTAAGGAAGAACACCAATATGGCCGCCGTGGAGCCAAACCATCAACTGCTCGCGACTTTGTCTGCTGTAGACGCGAGCAAAATGTCCTACTAGCACTAGGCAGAGCCTATAACCGGGCGTGCCATATCCAAAGCATTAGAGGAAGGTGGGGTACATTGGGACGGATTTTTACTCGTTCTTTATGGTTCTTTACAATAATACCCACATTCTTGGTATGTGAAGAGAACGAGTATTGTGTTCAAAAATTGGTTTTGTTCGACCGCCCCCTCCCGCTCGATACATCGATAACAGCCTCGATTCGAATGTACTTATCAACACGAACGCCAACGTAGAACTCTCAAAAGTATTCAAAAACTTGGCTGATTCCATCCATGAGTGTTTTCGATAGAGATCATGCAACCCGAATCTCGCGTATCGACAACAAAGACCCATTAATGTTCCGACAATGCACTTGACAACGCGTATTTATACCGTGCTAAATTTGTGCCGCAATTTTGGCCGGGCGGACGAGGAATGCTGTTTCGGTCCTACTACGCCTGTCTCTTACCCTGGTCGAGCCTGGTTTAAGCTCAAGTTCTATGTTAGTTCTATGGGCCCGCCCAATAAATATCAACAATAATGTCCTAAATATAACGAAAATGTTGAAAATCGGCGAAAACATTTCATTAGTTGTAGTTTTGGTTTAGCAACAGCAGACGAATTCACAAACAGTAGAATGTTTGTTTGGCTCCACGGCAGCCTTCTTGATATTCTTCCTTCAGATTTCGTATCGGCTAAATGCCTCATTTGAAGGTATAAATTTATTTATTTCTTATTGTCAATAGGTGTTATTTAAGAAAAAACAACATAAACTGGGAAGGTGTGGAACTGGAAACAATATGCGTGTACGCCAGTCTAAACAATACGAAACAATATCAATAAACAATACGAGACAATGTACGCGACATGGTGACAATTTCGGACAGAATTTTGAAAATTAAGTTTTACATGGGTCGGACGTATTGGTCCTCTACCTTTTACATTTTCCGCGTTTTTAAAATTATAATTAAAAATGACGACCTTTTAGTCCACACCTGATGTCATTATTAGTCTTTTGGTGATTCAATCTCTTTTCGGGGCACATTTTTCGTCAAAATTTGTTGAAATCCGCATATTGTCTCGTGTTTGCATTGTATTGTCTGTATTTTCTTGAGACAACCATGCGCACTCTTTTTGGGCCTGTTCTACCCTCCTCGTCTTGAACAAAACTTTTGACTACGCATGGCTTAAGTTTGAACACTTTTGTCTGAAAATTGCCGCCGAGTCCAGATGGCTACAGCGTGATGTGTACACGGAAGTGATTAAGCCCTCGGCTTTAATTTTGACACTTCATTCAGCTGAGCCGCTGCTCTTACCTGCTCGGCGCTGAAGGTGGTCCGGTTGCGGCGCTGCTTGCGCCGGTACGTGTGGAAGTGGTCATCGTGGATGGCCTGCGGGTAGCCCTCGTACGTCGAGTCTGCGGCATCAGAAATCGCCCTTTATATGATAATATCCCCCCCGCGACGAACGAAGTCTACAATTTACGAATTATACGGCGTAGAGAGTAGGTACCGCGCGGGGGTAAGGAGGAGGGGTGTGGCCGCACCCGCCCTGCGGCGCTCGGGGGAGGGTCAGCCTCTGGCGCGGGCGGGGGAGGAGTCGGAAAAAACTCTCCCGTATTTCTGCATTATAATCATGACATTAGAGAGGGCATTTAGCCGGGGAAAATGATGTAAACTCTTTGGGCGAGCCTTTGAGGGACTAATTACGTTGATGCTGCTGCATAAGGAGCAGTGGGGATTATCGCGAGGCTTTTCGGCCGGATGCTAATTGGCGCCGACAGGATCCCCGAGCGGCAGCTCAAGCACAAGTCTGTTATTCCAAAGAATTTTGAAGGAAAATTTTTCGATTATAAGGTGTAATAATTTTCCAGGACACTAGGCTTTTTTTTTTTTAGAAAATTTTATTTTACGCAAACGCACATTTACCGAAGAGAAACCAAAAACCGCAGCCTCAATGATGTGAATGCTTCCAAGCAATTACCTCAAAGCCACTTACTGTGGCAGCAGAGTACTTCATTTGAACACACGCGCACACATACGCTCGCACATTCACTTATCTTCGTCCCTGCCCACCACTCCCGCCAGCCCTCCCTCTCTCTCTCTCTCTCTCTCTCTCTCTCTCACTCTCTCTCTCTCTCTCTTCTCTCGCCACCCCCTCATCCCCGCCTGGTCAGCACACCCGCATCCCGTTGGC
The DNA here is from genome assembly GCA_029379305.1 of Frankliniella fusca. Classification (NCBI taxonomy): domain Eukaryota; kingdom Metazoa; phylum Arthropoda; class Insecta; order Thysanoptera; family Thripidae; genus Frankliniella; species Frankliniella fusca. Next base: position 498,739 of record JAHWGI010000106.1, read on the forward strand.
CTGACGGGGCTTTGCAGCCAGACTAGACGCCGCAAATGGACCTAACGCGCTTAGAACATCTTTTAGCGTAGCGGAAATTGTGTTTTCATAGAATGATGCTTTTCCGTTTAATTTATTGTGCTGCCGCCAGGGGGCGCAGGGGCTTACGCAACTTCCCCCGTCCCTTACTCTCCCTCACTCTCCTTCTACTCTCACCTCGTTCCTTTCCCCGCTGTCTCTTTCACTCTCTATCTCTCTCTCACTCTTTGACCCTTCTATTCTGCCTCTTTTTTGGCTGGCCCCTCCTTGTGCTTGTGGCAGTCTGAGCAGACATTAGTCTCTCTCCCTCTCTCCTTCTCTCGCCCCGCTCTACTCACTCACTCTCGTTCTCTCGTGCACGTTTCACACTTTCCTTCTCATCTCTCTCGCTCGCTCTCGCTCCCTCACTCTTGCCGTATTAAATATTCAGGCAACAAAAGCCGTGCACATTATAAACCGCTCTTCGCCTCGTTTGGTCCTTAAATAATTTGCAGAGCAATTATTATAACTAATCCGCGTGATACGAGGAGGTGGGTGTTATGTTGCGGCTACACTGCCGGCTTGGCTCGGGCAGAGGCGCCATGCCATCCCGCCCCGCACCCGGCCCACCACGCCCCGGCCCACCACGCCCCGGGCCCGCCCCGCCGCCCCGCCCCACCCCCGGCCCACCCCGCCCCGGCCCACCCCGCCCGCGCGCCTTACCCCCAACCACCCGGTCGCTTCGCAGCGCGCGCGAAAATGATAAACCCTGGGCAAATACCGCTCGGTACACTCGCTACCGACACGCACCGCTCATCGATTCAGTGGATTTAGCAAATCTTAATCCCATTTCGGCAAATAAATCAAATAGCTTTCTGTGTGCATATCTATACGGCAAATTGTGGGACCCACAACCCTGTATCCTGGAAAACCAGTGCTCAACCTGTTATGAGGGTCCATTACCGATCAAACGGAATGGGGAATGGCGCCCCCTCCACGAGCCACCCGACCGGGCCGGGCGGGGTAAAGAGGAAGGGGGGAGGAGGGTCGCTCGTGGGGAGGCGAAGAGTTCCCCGCCCTCGTAATGGACTAGTAATCGCTTGACTACTACCGTGCCCGCGCGCCTTGTCGAATTATGTGCAAATTTACAGGCCTTTCGCGGCGCAGAATGTCTGCTCCTCCTCTTCACAATGACGTCAGTTTCATTCATTCAGAAAAATCGGGCCGCGCCGTACTCCGCTACATCGCCGAACCCCAGGTCATGCCCAGGTGGAGTGTGTGCCTGTCGCCCGTTTGCCTCGTGGACTCTGTAATTGCCTGTGCCGTGCTCTCCGTCCCGGCGCGTGCGCGTGACGCGTGCGTGAGTGTCCGGTCCGCTCGGCGTGCTGTCCTGTCACCCCCTCCCCCCTCTCCCTCCCTCATCCCCATGCCTGCCCTGCCCGATGGTTGTCTTCATTGAATAAACCGGATAATTCTATCAGGACCTGTTGTCTCTGTCTCGCTCGCTCTTTCTCTCCCTTCTCCGTCCCTCCGGCCACTTAGGTGGTGTGGCGGTCGGTCGGGCCGAGGGCCGAGCAGCCGGGGTCCACCAGGAGAGAAGCGGCCCGCCCGGCTGCTGGCTGGACCAGGAGGAGCGCGCGCCTCTGCGCACCTACTCTCGTTTTCCGTTGCTCTCTCTTCCTCTCTCCCGTCTCTCTCTCTCTCTCTCTCTCTCTCTCTCTCTCTCTCTCTCCCTCTCTCTCTCTCCCTCCTCTCTCTCTCTCTCTCTCTCTCTCTCTCTCTCTCTCTCAGACCCACTCAGATATTCTCTCGCACTCTCTCCGGGGCGCGCACCCTCTCTCCTCTCGCTCTCTGTGCCACAGACTGGAGTGGACACTTGTCGTGCTGATCCCCGCCCGTAATGACGACTATGGGATTACCGAGCGGACGAGGGGTTAGGTTAGGCGGGCCGGGCCGCGCGCGGGCTAGCGCGCCCAGCAGCAGGCTGATTCCGCACCGTGGTTTCATCTCTCTGTCCTTGTCACACTGATGGGCCTCGGCCATACGGAGCGAGAGAGATGGGACACTACTAAACGCTGTTCGGAATCACCCTGCTGGCAGGCAGGCCGCCGCCGCGCCGGTGCCGGTGCCGTGCCGCCATGTCAGCCTGTTAATCTGTCGCCGCCTGACGCGCCCGCGGTGAAGGGGAGGGGGGGGGAGGGAGGCCCACATGAAACAGGCCGCGCGCGCTACTGTACGAACCACACGAGGAACAGGGCAAACACGATGTAGCAGCGGAGCAACCCCCGGGGCCCGGCCCGGCCCGGCCGAGCCTGATGGGCTCACGCCTCGGGGAGGGTGATCAGCGGACCCGATGGCGGCCTAATCAAATAGTGATCCTTGGGGCCAGAGAGAGAGATATATATATAGAGAGAGAGAGATGTGTGGTCACGGCAGCCCATCCCTGCGCACTATAAGGCGGTCATACAACCTCAAAGAGCAAAGAGCTTTCCTGACCAACACATATTTTTGCTCGTTGCTCGCAGAAAAGGGTACGGCGGCGTCCGCTCGTCCCTCCCGTTCCGTCCCATCCTCGTCCTTGAGCTCTCTTGGCGAACACCCCTCGCTCTGCTGCCTACACACCCCTTTCAGGCTCCCCCCCCTCCCCCCCCCCGCCCCGCGGTCCCCAGGGTGGCGGCCGCTGCTCCCAGGAGGCAGCCCACGGCGGCGGCGCCGGCCCCCGACTACAACGTTTTATTTTCGATCCTGATAGCAGGCAATTTGCATTAGACACTGCTGCAGCGGGTAGGCTGCTCTGCTCTGCTGCTGGCGGTGGAGGCCGTGTCGATCGATGCCCTGCCGCCCTAATGGTTCGAACAGGGGATTAGGGCGCGGTGCGCGGTGCGCCAGGGGCTCCAGGCCGGCCTACTTACACGGGTTGGACTGGGTGCCGTAGTTGATTCTGGGGTCCACTGCCACCGGCTGAGGACAGCAGAAGCCTTGGAGAAACATCCTCGGGACGGTGGGGACCTGAAAACCAGGAGAAGGGCAGACATCAAGTATTATAATTCCGAAAAAAATAAGGTAGAGCTGGAAAGAAATGAAGAACAGAGAAACTAATGAAAAAACTTAGACAATATTGTTAGATTGAAGCCCCCCTCAGACAAGAAAAGGAAAGGTGAAGCCCACTTCGTCCGGCTGCCTGCTTGCCATCTCATTTGCACCGCCCGCTCCTCCCCGCCCGAGCCGGCAAGCCGAATTACAGAGGGATCGTTAAATGTCTTATGAGAAAGGAGCGGCGGGGAGAACGACTGCCCGCCGCCGCCGGCGTTTCAGATGTATTCTTTTGGCGAACGTTTCTAATTCGATTTGACGTCGCCGGGAAGATTTTAAAGTGAATTCGTTTCTCGCATTATTCCACGACTTGCCCTGCCCAGTACCAGCCGCGGCGTCAGCGTTTCTCTCCAGCGCGAGGCGAGGAGAACAGGAAGAGTAAAGAGAGAGAAAGAAAGAGAGGGAGATACGGACCGGAAGCGGTGGCAAGGGACGGCCCGCGGACGGCACAAGCGCAAACGAAAGGGGTGGGTGGCTTCTGCTTCGTCATTTTTCATATCGCGCTCGGAATGGTGCGCGGGGCGGGGCAGGGCAGGGCAGGGCTGTTTTCACGGTCCGCTGCGCCTTAGTGCTGCAAACAGATGTCCGGGCCGCAAGTAGCCGCAAAGCAAACCCCAGCATGCGGTCCGCGCGCGGTGCCGCGGCGGGTGCGGCGGGTGCGGGGTGTGCAACGAGGGGGTGGGTGGGGAGGGAGAGCGCGGCCCGGCCAGGCCCTGCCCCGGCCCTGCCCCGGCCCAGGGATACAATGGGCTTCGTGCCTCATTTACCGATCGCAGCCCACAGAAAGCGTTCGCACGTGCCCGTTGCGTTTTTGTTGTGATTCCTGCCGCGGGGGGCCTGGGCCGCACCCACCCGGCCCCCTGCCCCCGCCCCCGTCCCGCGGGGCGCGGCGGGAGGCGACGCGTGCCCGGCCCGGCGGTGTGTGCCGACGCGCAATGACGTCGTCCTAACCTGCCTCCTGCTGTCTGATTCAGATGATCGCTCTCGGGTGCCTTCTTCCTTGTCGCACTTATTGGGGCCCTGCCATGCCCAGCATAGGGCACCGCAATAGGTGCGATGACAAGGACGGAGGTACGAAAGCTATCTTCGCTGTTAAAGTTCTTCAAAGTATATGCTTTGCAGGGCTACAAAGAATTTTCACTCTTCGTAAACTGCAAAGCATTTGCTTCGTAACTTACAGAGAAAACAGACACTTTGTAGGCTGCAAAGAATTTCTTTGCAGTCTGCGAAGTATGGGCTTTGTAGCCCTATGAAGTATCCTTTTCTCTTTGTAAGTAACGAAGCAAATACTTTGCAGATTACGAAGAGTGAGAATACTGTGCAGAACTTTAACAGTGTTCGGAGTCAGACGCGGCTGCTAAAGGCTGTGCAGGCACACTAGTAAAACAAAGGTGGCATATCCAACCTTTTAAAGACACCAAGACTCCAAAGGCATTACAGTTTATATTTTTTTCGAAAATATTTACTTTTTATGGAATTAAATTAAATTTTAAGATTTATTTTCGTAATCTTCGCAAAGTTTTACTTCAAAGAAGCCTACATTTGGTGGGGTTCTATGCAAAAATGACAGAAATTAATTGTATTTTTTGACGTTTTTACTTGCTTTTCGTTTGCTGATAACGCTTATCAGAACCCTGTCGCATGGGAGTTCTTTTGAGGTGGAATTTTGCGAGGAATGAGATTATGTACGCGAAAATGCCATTGGTTTGCCCCTCAAGAAATTTTGGAAAGAACTGGAAATATTACACTTCAGCAGCCCTGAAACGGGTTTAGCACCCCCAGAAAGCTAGGACGTAGCACATTTTCTTTTCCAGTGCAGGCGCCCAGTACGAGCGGCTCGCAGGGCAGGGAGGAGCCGCCCGACCCGCGCCGCAGGACTCGGCGGCTCGCGCCGGCACGGCACGCCCATAGCCGCGTACAGACTGCGACTTCAATTGACGTAACTTATGTCATCTGGTTGGAGATGGTTACCCGACTCAAACCAATAAAGTGGCTTATTTGCTCTGGGCAGGGGCTGTCCACCGAATACAGACCGTGTGGTAAACAGTTCTTTTTTTTTTCTTTTGAGGGTCGCGTTAGTGATTTGTGTCCTGGTGTCCGCGTGCGCTGCAGTAATTCAATAGTGCGTAGTGTTGCGAGTGGCGCGTGATCCCAGGGGCCTGAGGCAGCGGCGCTACGCCCTGCATTAGCTGCTCCAGCGCCTGGCGATGGTAGCCGGCAGCGCTCGGTGAATACAGGGGCGGATCTAGCTTACAGCTGAGGAGGGGGCAAAACGTGCAGGTTGCCTACTTTCCGGGGACTTCAAAAAAATCGACTGAAAATGTAATGCTTTAAAATTTAGTGTTCCCGATGGAAATGAAACTTTTTAAATTGTTTTTTAAGGATCAGTGCGCACCCTGTAGACCTAAACCCATAAGCTTAATGGCAGGAAGAAGTAGTTCCGAGCGAAGCGAGGAAAATTTTTTTGATTTTATGTTGTAGTAGGTGTCAAAATAGAGCGCGTCCTGTATGAATCGTTCAAAAACTGCTAGCTAAAGCGGGTTAACAACAACAATAGATGAAATTGATAAAAGGTGAGAAACGAGCCGGACTGAAAAATTGTACCGAATGGGCTAAACTTTCGTATTATTTCCAAAACATCGCGAGCGGAGCGATCGAAAAAAAAATTGACTTCCTTAGGAAACACAAGCAGAAGCGAGGATTTTAAGGAATGCGCAGATTAGAACACCGTGACTTTAAGAGTAAGAGTCAAAGAGAGCGCAGCGTGCCGACCCGTCGCGGCGCTGCCCGGTCGCACGGAGACTCGGCTGGACCTGGGGAGATATTCACTTCTGTAATACACTATACACCTCATTCGAGAGTTACACCGTAATACCCTTAATATTATGTCAAAATACAGCGAAATCTGCTTTTAAACGGTGCAACTTTGACTCTAGGAGAAATATCTACGTAGTACTGAGATCGAGTTAGTAGAAGATTTTCGTGAGGTGCATCCCTCGGATGGATCGGGTGGCTTTGAATTTACCGCCTACCACCATCTGTCTTCCTCTCCCACTATGTCCATTCCTCTTTCCCTCTTTTTTTCTTTTTTCTCTCTTTTTTTTTCTCTTTTCTCCCTCTCTTTGTCCTCTTTTCCACCTCTTTTCGGGGGCGCCTGAGCCCCAGGCACTTGTCCCTTTGCCCCCCCACCAAATCCGCCCCTGGGTGAATATGGCAGGTGTTTCCTGTGTTTCCTCCGGGTGTTCCTCCGGGTTGTTTCCACCGCGTTTTTCCTTCGAGTATTCCTCCGGGTGTTCCACTTGGCACAACTCCACCCTGCACCACCCCGCCACGCAAGCCCAGCACTAGGAGCCCACCGCCGCTGCTACATCTACTGCTGATGGCCAATCAATTTCTATGACGATCGGACAAACTAAATCAGCGTGCAATTGGGCTGGGCGATGGAACAGTGTGGCAAGGACGCGAGAGTTGTGTGATGTGTGAATGTGTCCGAGAGAGAGAGAGAGCGAGCGAGAGAGAGAGAGAGAGAGAGAGGAGAGGGAGAGGAGAGAGAGAGAGGAGCTGCGTCAGGGCCGCCCGGGCACATCAGACAGACAACTGACTAAATGTGTCCGCGCCAGAATTGGGGTATGACGTTTGAGGGCCCCCTCCCTGCGCATCGCATTGCCTCCCCCCCCTCCCCCGTTTTTTTTTAATTTTTTTTTACGCGCGCGCACTCATTCCGCCGCATACGATGTTCTCAGGCGTTTCCAGTGACTGGTGCGCGTTGACTCGGAAGCTGCTGCACTTTGAGGACGCGTCGCTGCGCCTGCGCGGTATGCTCGGCTCCCCCCGGCTCCGCTCGGCTGTGTGTGTTCGGCTGGTTCGGCGCCGCCTTGGCTCGGCGCGACTCGTGTGCCCGCCAGCTGTGGTGTGGCTCACAGTCTCGCTTTATTGCCTTTAATTTGGGTTTATGCTGTAAATTAATGCAAATTGTCACACCAGGCGGGCGGCGGGGCCTGCCGGGCCGGGCCGGGCCCGCGATCCCTGCTGCCGGGGCCTCTCAGCCGCTGTGTCTTTTTGTTTGCAGGAACCGGGGGGCCCCCATTCGAAAAGAGGAGAAAATAAAACGGCCAGCTGCGGAGCAGAGTAGGGCCGCCCAGTTAAAGCGACTCGCGTTCTTTATTTTTTTTTCGTGCGGGATTAATTCTTGCCGGACTGCGTGCCTCTAATTGTGCCCTAACAGACTGATGCTACCAAATTTCGCTCGTAATTTCATTATTATCGTCGCAAAGTCATTGGAATATTTTTTTTCTTCGCCTGTCTGAAGGAATTTTATCTGACGGCCTCTATGACGGTTTGCCTCTGGCATCCCGCCGGGCTTCAGCAGCAGCCCCCCATCCTTGAGCGCGAGCGAAGTTTTTATTTCGTAACTTACTTGCCGGTGCGGGGCGGGGCGGGGATGGCCGCCTCGCTGACCTCACCGCAGTAATTGAATTGGCTGCTCGACCAAGGTTGGAAGGCCAAACAGATTATAATTTCATTATTTCTCTTGCGGGCCCGCGCCCGGGCTGCCTGGGCGCGCGGCGCGGTGCGCATGTCAATACGAAATCCGATCCACGTTTGTGCAAATAAATCAGCGTGTCAACAAGGCGGGACCGGGCCGTGCCCTCCAGGCACCTCCGGCTCCAGCTCCAGCTCCAGCGCTCTCCTCCAGAGGGAGAGCAGGGCGCGGAGCTGGAGGAAGCTGGCCGCACTAAAAACTTTACATGCGACTCCAAGCGGAGGGGGAGGCGTGGCGGGGCGGGGCGGGGCGGGCTGCGAGCTTTCAGCTTCAGCCGCGATAATTCCGTGTCAACTAAGTTAGTAGTACTTGTAAACGCACAGCGGCTGCTGCCGCGTGTCCCGGACCGACGTGAGCGCTCCGCAGCGCGCCGCGCCCGAGTAATTTTCGTGCCGGGCGTATTTATTTTCCTATCCGTGACCCCTCCTAACGGTCCTAGCGACGTTAACCCAGAGTAACTCGCTTAATTGAGCGCGCCCGGCCCGGCCGGCCGGGCGGCAGCGGCGGCGGCCACAGCACAGCGCCCGTGACGAAGCAAACAGATCGGCGTGCCCGAAAAGGAGAGAGAGAAGGAAGGCTTTACCACCATCGTAAGGATTCATAAAATCGAACAGTACATTGTTAATGTATATTTGTACCACTTCGAAAGTTGTTGTGGGGTATATGAGTTCACTTTAGTTGTCTCGGCAAAAGTCATTCGCTTTCTGTGGCGCGGCCCCCCCATGGCCCCCGTGCGTCCCTTTCTCGCCGCTCCCCTCTCCACAGTGGTAATGGGTCACATCCTGGAGAAGAGCACACATTATATACCCTCTAATGTGTGTCATGAGGTTTTGCTGTTCCATTGGGCTAGGGCGGGTCTATAGTTCGGAAAAAAAAACTAACAATGTTACATATTTTTAATCAGATTTCGTCGGTTCCCGTAGCTGCTTGAATTACTCACTAAATGGAAGGGGACGATTTTGTCCCAAGAAATGTTGCGTTTTTGTTCACACCAATCTCTTTTGACAAATTTGTGTAATAATTTGGGACGATTTTGTAATATTTCGGATGCAAATTGTCTCAATTTAGAGGGACAAATTTTCCCAAGAAAATTATGTGTACAAAAACGCAACATTTTCTGGGACAAAATTGCCTTTTTTCATTTAGAGTGTAGGTTAAACAAAAGCCACAGAAAAAACTGCGTTGATTTTTTACATATTCCTTTTTTTTTAAAAAAAAATAGAACAACTAGATATTGTAAAAAATGTTCAGAAAAAAAAGAATGGGAAAGAAGCACTTCAATAGAAGTTCGTTGTTTTGTCTTAATTTGACATTGACTAAAGTAATTAAGTAAATTTGTCCATGCCTTTGTTCACGCTTTTGCCAACACATGTGTTTTCACAGTTTAACATTAATATAGTCTGCAAATGAAGAGTTTATTTTATTTTTTTAACCGTCACTTTCACTTTCCGCGGGGAATGGTCAGGAGCCGCTCTGGGGCTGCCCGTCCCGTCCAGAGCGCGGATTAGAAGCGACGGCGCGGAGGGAGCGGGCCGGGCGGGGAGGGGAGGGGCGAGGCGGGGGGTGATGGCACCAACAGGATCATCTACTGCAACCCGTAATTGCGTTACTCTCGATAGGAACCCTTCCCGCCAGGGCCGCCGCCGGGGCCGGAGCGGAGCGGGCCTGAGCAAGCTCGGTGAAGCTCTCCAAAGCTCTCCGAAGCACGACCGGGCATGGCCAAGTTGGCGGAGGCTAGCTGGTTAGAGCTGTCGAACACAGCACAGTAGTCGTGGGTTATTCCATCAAGAGGAAAGAGAGGCAGTGGGGAGAGCACTGACAGAGAAAAAAGATACTTCGAGAGGAGAGGACAAACGGGGTACGGGATGGAGAGAGAGAGAGAGAGAAAGAGAGGGTGGAGGGGGCAAGGGGGCGAACAAGTGACGTTTATTAAGTTTTATATTAGGCAGAGGGGGGAGAAGAACGCGGCTGTGTGCTGTCACTCAGGCCCTATTAACTAGGATCCAGTGCGAGTTTTGATCACTTGTGGGTCAATACGTAATATCACACATCGCACCCGCTCAAGAAATAATAAAAATAGGGTTGAACCCGTATTTTAGCAAAATGTCGAAGTTCCGATGGCGGGCCGCGTTGGTGATGTGATGTTTCCGTGGTGACGTCAGACTGTGGAAATCGGAAGCGAGGGGCAGCCTATGCATACATCCTCTTCACACGCGCGCTCTCTCTCTCTCTCACACACACACACACACATAGTCACACTCACATCCACAGCACCAGCACTGCGAGACTCGCTGTTGTGTAATTAACGTTGAGCACCCTAATTGCCCACATAATAAAATATCAAGTGACGCTTGCGGGCCCCGCGCTGCACGCCTCCCCCTTTGCCTGCGCACCGCACCACGCCGCGCCACGCCACTTCAAATCATTAATTTTCAATCATTCAGGCTATCGCTGTGCTTTGTGGGGGCTGAGCGGGCGGGCGGGAGCTCTGCCTAGCGGAAGCAGCCGGTAGTTATTAAGTTGCCCGTCGAAATCTCGTTTAGAGTTTGTACATTTTGAATGACCATCCATGTGGCGCTGTATTTTAAAAACTGCAACTAGTAGACTAAAAACGAAAGGCAAAGCAGGTCTTTTAAACTATCACATATACCTTCGCACCTGGACAGCAGCTCTACATTCGCAATCGAGGGGGATACAACTCTGTACACCCCTTAATTCAAAAAATTCAGAAAAAATCAGAAAAATTCCGAAAAGATCACAAAAATTTACAAACATGCAGGAGAATTTACCAAAAAGATAGTTGAAATTCAAGTAAAAATTCACAAAAACTTCCACCCCAAAAATGAAGAAAATTCACAATATTTCACAGAATATGTGTACACATAAATTCAGATTTGTTTGCCCCTCGCAGATAATCGCGAAACCTACTTTGGTAGTTTCGACTCTATTCATTAGTCTAGGCAGTTGCCGCGCTCTCCAGCACCTGCTGCGTCCCCTCCGCGTATACGCTGGCGCCTTGTGCGTAGGCAACGTGGGAGCACCTGTGTCTTGCGGGTCTGCCAGCCCAGCAGGCGCCCGCTGCGCCGGCCTGGGAGGGGGAGGGGGGGAGGCAAGGGGGGCGCATGGCGGGACGGCGCCGCTCCGTGGCCTGGTCGCACACAGCGCCGGTGCGTTAACGTCTCCGGAAACGGAGCAAACCGATATATACCGGTGCAATTTGGGTTCGCTAATGTGTATCGGGCATAATAGATCACGCGATCAACTCGGCTGCGTCAGCATTATCGGAAAACGCGCGCCAATAAAACATCTACAAAAATAATTAGAAACATAGGCTCTTGAATACGCAAACATATGTACGCCCCGTTTTCTGTTTGTGATATGACAGCGAAACACTGTCAAAAATTACAACGGGAATTTTGACGGGATGGCCCAGAAATTTGCTGCTAGCCAGTTTTTAACCGTTTTTAAATTTACGAGACGATCGTAACAGAAAAATACGGACCTTCCCGTACTTTGAAATTACGGACCGACCCGTAAACCAAAATCCCTTATTTTGTGTTGAAGGACCCCCGGAGACCTTAGACCCTTTGCATTTAAGTATGGGTACGGAAATGCCCGTAACTTTCCACTACGGATTTCTCCCGCGTATTTTAGAAAAACAGGCGGCCGTAAAAAAAAACGGCGCGTCCCGTAGCACTTCCGTAATATGTTACGGGATTTTTAACAGTGAAGAGCGTTGTTTTTTGTAGTCTTGAGAATTTCGACACCTATAAAATAAAGTTTACTGATATAATACGGGGTAAGTACTGTAACGACACTATTTCTAGAATTCTATCCAATACTATTAGGCTTAAAGTATTCCGAAAATATGAAGATCAACTCCGATTGAAGTTATGCCACGAGAGTTTATGACATTAGATATCACAGTCGTTCCACTCAGTCAAAATGCTGTTATTTGGCGTCAAATTCAAGTTCACGTTTTCTGTTGTAGGTTTGAAAATGAGCTATAAGGTCACTCACCAAAACCTATAAACCAAACATAAAATTACTGGGTAAAACTGCGGCATAACCTACCGTCGACCTTTTTAACCATATGGATATTACGCTTGAAGTTCAGCGTGACAAGTCTATCAGTTCCTATTCGATTTTTTCTGGATAAATGGGAGTATCTCTTTCTTGAGCTTCAATTGAAGCGTAACCCGCTGTGTTGTTGCTCGTTTCTACCCACGATTCAAGCGTAAGCTCCTCAAGCGGAACTGTAAGCCTCATTCAAGCACACAAGTACGCCTTAGTTTTTACAATCAGTGAACAGCACGACACTTACGACGCCGAGGGTGAAACAACTCGGAAATTTTTGTACACGTCGTAATTCAGGAAAAATCAGAAAAGTTCATAAAAATTTAGCAAATTCACAAAAATTTCGGGAAATTCACGAAAATTTTTGAGCAAAAAAATCAGCGAGATTTAGGATTACTAACAAAAACAAATCTTTTTAACATTCAAGTAAAAATTCAAAACTATTCTGTAAACATTTGCAAAACTTGATCCACAAATCCACAAATATTCACGATTCATTTTAAAAATTCTCAAATTGTGAACACCATAATTCCGAGTTATCGGCACGACGCACTGTCACGCGCGGCGAGGCTCCCGTGGGCCCCTCACCTTGTGGTGCTGCAGCACGGACAGGGGCCCCCCCGAGCCGAGGCTGGCGAGGGACCCGGGGGGGCCGTCGTCGCAGAGGAGGCCCCCCTGGCTGTAGAACGGCAGCGTGGCCGGCAGCCCGGCCGCGGCGCTGGTCGCCGGCGAGCCCCTGGGGAACAGGGCGCCGCTGGCGGGGCCGGCGAGGCCCCCACGCCACGCAGCAGCGGTGACGGCGGCGGCGGCTCCCTCCAGCACGTCGCGAGCGCCTCGCGTCGCGTCGCGGCCCGGGGGCACGTGGTCTCGGGCGCGGCCGTCGCGCTCGGCAGCGGAGATGCTCGGCGCGCCACGTACGGAGACGTTGTGTGATGCTGCGCGCGGCCGAGGCCGTGGCCCGCGGGGCCCGGGGCCGGGGCCGGGAGCGCCTGGACCGGCGGCCGCGGCGGAGGCCGGGGAGGGGGAGGAGCTAGGCGGGCGGAAGTGGGAGGAGCCAGGCGGTGGAGGGGCGGCCCGGCCATGGTGGCACCGCAGGGCGCCGCGGGGTGGGCCAGGGGAGGGGTGGTGCTCGGCTCGGCTCGGCTCGACTCGGCTCGGCTCGGCTCGGCTCGGCTCGGCCCAGCTCGGCTCGGCCCGGCTCGGCCCGGCGCCCGCCGCCAGGCCTCTCCTCTCACTGTCTCCCCGGGTTTGGCTTGTCTCGGTCTTGTTTACTCGCTTTATTGTGTGTGCTTTTTCTTCGCCCCTCCCCCTGCCCCATTCATCTCCCCTCCACACCGCTTTTGCTGGTTTGGGTGACAAAGGCGTTTTGGCGCCGGCAGGGCCGGCCCGGCCGGGGCCGGGGCTTACGCTGCGCCGCTGTTGGCTCAACTTGCATCCTTCAGAGCGATTGTTTCAAAATGAGCGCAACTTATTGCCGCAAGTTTTCCCGCCACGCACTTTTCGAGACGATGCGACGCTGCGTTTATCCACACTTCGCGGCGTTATTTCGCGACCGTTTCCGGCCTTTACGACGACGAGACGTAGTCAGACGGATACTGCGCCAGTTTTTGTGCCGCGAGCGAATTTATTTTTCCCCTTTTCCTAGACGTATATAAGGATTGGTTTACGACCTGCCCATACCCTCTGCTCTGAATATTTCAAAATGCGCGGGCATATGGCGAGTGAAGTACGAGAGGGCGTAGCCGAACGCAGCGGCATAAGGTGCGCGCGCCGATCGAATGAATATGACAAAAAAGAAGGCTATTAGGGACATATAATTATAAATTTTGTAATTCAATATAAATCTCTGGTTTGAGCCAAAAATTTCAAGAAAATTTACATTATTGAGTTTTAAGAGTCATGATACCTTGGGGTGCGACCTTTGCTCCAGCCGGCTCCAGCTTAGACTGGAGCCTTTGTGATCTAGCTTAAATAAATTATGAGCGGACTCTTCTGCATTTCTTTCCTAAATGATGCAGTAATTTCAGTCCGTGCCTCTGCTTATTTTAACCCTATTTCATAACATGGGTCATCCAAAGTTTTCTGCAGTAGTGCAGCATCATGAGATATTTATTTTTTAGTGTTTTCTGGCGGCGCTCGGCTGCCCCTATCAGTTACTCGGCGCACATCGCCTTCGCGGGGAGAAGGAAAATCTCATCCATTTCAAATCAATCGCGATGGGCTGCTGGGCTCGCCCGCCCCACTCTACCGTAGGGCCAGGGCGGGGCCGCTGTGAGAAATGCATTTCCTCCTCCATGCGGATGAAATGGAAACGGGTTAAGAAACGTGAAATTTTTCTTCCACATTGCCTTGCAAACAATTTTTCCATCCCCTCCACTACCACCTCAAAAAAAGAGGAAATAACTTCTACAATTTTGTAATGGCAAAGTTTTCTCCTCCAGAACCGATGCCCAATATGGTTTCTGGTAGGACCGTGGAGAGCGAGGCCTCACGTTTCCCCCCGGAGGCAGCTCTTGTGTGGCAAAGGAGGGTGATATCGAGAAAGTTAGCGCGCCACCCCAGACTCTATTGACTTCTTGTGATTGGTTTCACACCTCCCGGGGCCTTGTTGCCTTATTCCCTATACATTTGCCGTCGTGTTTCTACCCTCGGGTTACCCGCCCCGCCGCGGCAGCAGCGACGCCGCCGTCAAACATATTGCTCCGCGCGCGCGCGCGCCAACGATTGTTTTTGCCGATCGGGTAGTTCCGTCCAATCCCGTTTCCTGCGCCCCGACGTAAAGAAGACCGATGGGCCAATAGCGGTGACATACGGTGGGCCCCCTCTGCCCCCTGGCCCGGGCCAGGGGCTCTGGCACCTTGCGCAGCGGCGCGCCGAGGAGGCCGAGGAGTGAGTACGAGCGCAACCCACGGATCTCATCTTTCCTCCCCTGGGAGCTCCACCCACCGCCGCCGCCGCCCACACCCCGCGCGGCCCGGTGGCGGGGTAAGCGGCATGGCGGCCGCCCCACCCCGCCCCGCCCCGCCCCCGCCCCCGCATCCACCCCCGCCACGCGTCGCCACGCCGCCACGCCCGGCCGCCGACCGACCCGGCCACTTACGACTTTACGACGGCACTCGAAATTTAAGAAGGCGTGAGAAACGTGTGCCGCTTTTCCTCCGCGTGCCTGCACGATTCGCTAGGCGAGTGTGCTTTATCTCTCTCTCTCTCTCTCTCTCTCTCTCTCTCTCTCTCTCTCTCTCTCTCTCTCTCTCTCTCTCTCGTGCGTGTCTGTGTGCGTGTGCGTACGTGAGCGAGCGCGGGCACGAGACCTGAGCTGTGCGAAATCGATCCCTTCCTGACGGAACAAGACGCTCGATTTGGCAAATGAAGTTTCAGTCCGTGCCGCTTGCGCCGCTTGTGCCGCGCGCGCTGTCTGGGGGTAGGGGTTGCGGTTAACTTCCTTCCCGCGCTTCCTGCCCCCTCCGCTCTTCTCTTTCCTTTCCCCCGTCTCTCTCTCCCTTACTTCCCTCTCCACCCCCGTCCTTCTCTCCACCTCACAGGCTCTCTGCTCTCCACCTCCCCGCTCGGCGCGGCACGATTTGGCGCCAACCTACCTTTGGTTCCTTTCGCACTCCCCTCGTCGTCCCCAGGCGCCATCTTCGTGTACGGCTGATGAAATCACCGAGCGAATCGAGTTGCCGTCTTGCGGGGGCGGGGCGGGACGGGGCGGGAGGGCGGGCGCAATCACGGGCCCCCACATCTTCATCTGTCAGTGTTGCCAACTTTGTCGCGTGTCTGGTCGTTAGGGCTGTACGGGGAGAGTGCGCGGGGGGCGGCGCGGTGCGTCACACGCTGCAGACGCCCTCTGTTTGCCTGTCTGTCCGTTATTGTTTCCTCGTGTCCCTCTCCCCCTTGTTCCTTTTGTCCGGGCCGGACCCGGGGGGGCGGGAGCGGCAGTCGCCCCCGGCCGCACTACTGCATCATAAGAAATATCATCCGCCTTTCCTTTTTGGATTGTCTTTTCGCCAATAAAGCACCCTAATGGATCGTGGAGTGCTCCTCCTCGGTCATTTATAACTCCCCGCCCGCCGCCGCCGCCGCCGCCGCCGCCCTGCCTCGCCTCGGCCCGACCCGTTTGGCAAAACGGCAAAAATAGTGCGGATGGCGAGGAGGGTTGGTGAGCGTGCGCCCCCCCCCACCCCCCGGCCCTTCCCCCGGCGCACAAGCACGCTTCCGGAGTAGTTTAAGCTTAAACGGCTTCCGGTCGCGCTTTTCACGCCGTCCAGAAATCAGATGCCTTCCCCCTCCTCTGTCCCGCCCCTCTCTCTCTCTCTCTCTCTCTCTCTCTCTCTCTCTCTCTCTCTCTCTCTCTCTCTTTCTCCCCCCCTCCCCCTCGCTGGCTCCTTGGCGCTGGGGCCAGCAGCGGGGCGCCTCCGAGCCCACAGGGTAGAGGGGTGCTGCTGCTTGGCGGGGCGCAGGGCTCCCCCCAGGCCTCAGCACGGCTCTGCAGGGCTCCACAGGACTAAGCACGGCTCTCTGCAGGGCTCCACAGGACTCAAGCCGCCGGGCAGGCCAGGCCGGCCAGGCCCTGCAGGGCTGTGGCGGTGGCAGGGGTGGCAGCCTGCTACATTGTTGCGTGCTGCTAATGATCGGATCCACTTTACGGTCTACGGTTTGAGGTTGAGCTCCCCTCTCTCTCTCTCTGTCTCTCTCTGTCTCTCTCTCACACACACTCCAACGCAGGCTCACCCGCAGCGCCGAGCCCGCGCACCCCTCCTCACGGCACCAGGCATACTGTTTGCCCGCGCACTACAAAATCAAAAGCGCGACAATCAAGCCGCTTGAGTGTGCTCCCGTATACACACGCACCATTACAGTGCGCACATATCTAATGATCCCCCCACACTCTTCAAGTATCTTATACATGGTGGTTGTTTTTGTCATGTTTTTCTTAACAGCAGGGGTTTTGCTGCAGTGATCTGGGCTCTCTCTCTCTCTCTCTCTCTCTCTCTCTCTCTCTCTCTCTCTCTCTCTCTCTCTCTCTCTCTCTCTCTCTCTCTCTCTCTCTCTCTCTCATCGCTCGCGTGGGATAATCAATTCGGAGGCAAGCATTAAAGAGTAATGGTTCTTTAAGAGACTTCTTTACCGCCGCCGCGACGCCCCGAGCCGCCGCCCCCCCCCTCCCATTCCTCCCCATAGCGTCGCACTTCCGCCGCGCGTGTCGCGGTGGCGCAGCCGACGGTCAACAGGAAGGCATCATTTCTTTCCCTTTTTTCATTTTTTGTTTGCCTCATTCTCCCGGGTGGCGGGTGGTGGTGCGGCGCCGCGGCGAGCAGGAGGAGGCGCCGGCGGCTGAAGCACAAGCACCCCTAGCCAGCCTAGCCAGCCTAGCCAGCCTGCCAGGTCGCAAAGGTGAAGGGTTGGCTAGCCCCGCCGGGCGTCACGCGCCATCTGCTCTGCTGTGCTGCAGTGTGAGGCTCCACGCGCAGTGCCCTCCTCCCCCCTCCCCCATCCTGCGGCCAACCTATACACGCGTCGCCGCTACCCCGTTCTTTCTTCCACGAAATGCCCCACGACTTCAACCCCCTCCTTACGCCCTGGTGCGCGGTGTATCGGCGGCGGCGTCCGCGCTACCCTGTCGGCGGCGAGCATCCTCCCGGTACGCACACCAGCCCCTGGGCTCAGCGCAGAGGGGGTGGGTTTTGGTCCGGCGGCGGCGTCGCGGGCGCGGATACCCCGCCCGCGACCAGTCGCGCGCGCGGGCGTAGCGCCGCCGCAAGGGGTATCGCCGCGCGTCGTCGTCGCCCCGCCGTCCCCGCGAGGTGGCGCGCGCGGTGCGTCCCGGCGGCGCGCGTCCGCGGCGCGACGCGGGGTGTCGCCGCCCTGACTACCCCAAGCTCGGCGCGGGCGCGGGCCCGTCCGCCGCGCCGCCCTGCTCGCCTGGCGCCGGCCCGGTCTTGCCATTCCCTCTTGTCCGCCTCGCCGCACGACCTCCGCGGCTGCGCTCCGGGGCCCGGTCGGCCGTCCCCGCGAGGGCACCGCGAGGGCACCGCCTGGAGGCAGCGCAGCGCCCGCCACGCCACGGGCCCGCCCAGAGATTGATGTGATGTGATGCTGTGACGTCCGCGATGAATTATCTACGGATTCCTCTCTTCGTTGTCATCTTCCTCGCGCGGGGTTCGTTGTTGTGTTTGTGTTCACCGCTGTTCTTCGTTTTTTTGTGTTGGGGTTAACTGATGATGGTTTGTTGGTGCCCGTTTTATTTCGGCAGAGGGGCACAGCAGTTGGGAGGAGTGGTGGACCTACGATGGCATTTCAGGTAAAATGGAATGAGTATTAAATATGCTGCTCTCAGAATGTCAGTTAATAACGAGTTTCATCTGCGCTGTTTGTCTGTGGGGAAAACCTCATTACGCAGGTCCCGGCTTCTGGGGGCTCATCAACCCCCAGTGGGGTCTGTGCAGCAAGGGCCGCCGCCAGTCTCCGGTGGACATCCAGCCGGACAAGCTGCTGTTCGACCCGCGGCTGCGGCCGCTGCACATCGACAAGCACAAGGTAACCCGGCGACGTGTAGGTCCCCGAGGTCCCCGTCAATGGAGTCCTAAAGTTCGCGTCGCGATAAAGTTCATAATTTCAACCCTCAAAAGTCAAAGGCCCATTCTTCATTGTGCGGGTGCGCTTTCAGATCAGCGGGACGCTCGCCAACACGGGCCAGTCCCTGGTGCTTCGCGTCGACCAGGACTCGAAGCACCACGTCAACATCTCGGGCGGCCCGCTGGCCTACCGCTACCAGCTGCAGGAGGGCTACATCCACTACGGCACGCACGACAACCACGGCTCTGAGCACACGGTGCAGGGCCAGGCCTTCCCCGGCGAGATTCAACTGTACGGCTTTCAACGCCGAGCTCTACCACAACATGTCGGAGGCGCAGCACAAGGCGCAGGGCATCGTGGCCATCTCCCTCATGCTGCAGGTGAGACAGCACCGGCGCGGCACGCCGTCCAAATCCACAGGTGGAGATGGGCGGGGCGGGGCGCGGGAGGAGCCGTAATGCGTTGAAGTGGGCGCATTAATAACGAACTCCTCCCGGTCAGGAAAGAAACTTTACCACCCTGTCCTGGCGGGACAAGGACGTTCCATTGCTTACTCATCGGTGGGTTTAAGGCTAGTTTGGAACCTGTCGCCACTAGCGTCCCTATATTCTTTTTTTTTCTTTTTTTCCCCCTACGGTTTACGAAGAAGAAAAAAAAATTGCTGTCGCATTAGTTGACAGAGCGAATAATTTGCTCCGGTAGCAAACTAGTAGTTGTGGGAGCTAGTGCGTGCCCTGTATCAGATGTTGCATCGCTCAGTGAGACAGCACACGCGCATCGCATAAGCTCCCTCAGTAAATAGTTTGCTATCGGAGCGAAGTATTCGCTCTTACAGCTAATAAAATTAGTTGACTCGGAGAAAGCGAATTTTCGACTGCGACAACAAATGGTTTTTCTTTTTCTTTTTTTTTCCTTGTTGGCCCTTAAAGGCTGCTACCAACTGGAGCGTAGCCGGTCGGTCGGGCACCCCTTTTGTCCGGCTCATGGCCGGCATTTCTTACGCGTCGCGCCAGGAGGACGTCCGTCCCCTCTTGGTCGTCGATCATTAGCCGGGAGGTGTCGCATGTCTTTGACGACGTGAGACACTGGCTGTGCATCGCATTGCTCGTTTTTCCGGGCGTCGTTAGCAACCCGACTCCGCGTACTCCTCGTGTGTGTGCACGGCCGGGCGCCCCGCCCCGCCCCGACCCGACTCTACTCCGGTGGCCCGGGCCATCACTCATGAGACGGTGGCGATATTGATTGCCCGAGAGCCCCCGGAGCTCACCGCTATCCCCGCACACGAGCTGCAGAGGTTCTCGAGCTATGGCTATAGATTCGCAGTGAAAAAGAAAAAGACGGAGTCGCTCGTTGGGTCAAAGCTACCGTTTTGGACGAGGTGACAACGAGAAAAGAAAATTCATGCCGCGCGCGCTACAGCGCGCTGTCCTCTGCTTGAACTCAGCAGAAACTGCTGCTGCGTGCCGCTTCTAATCCAAGCCAACTTCCCCTTCTCCACGCCATACCGTCTCGCGCAGTTTCTCTTTCCCTCGCTCTCCCCCTCTCTATCTTTCTCTCACTCACTTTAGAAACGCGAGAAATGCGTTGACGTGGTCGCAATTATTTTTAATTGGGTTTGCTTTGGTTCGGAGCCGGGATGTCCCCCCCCCCCCCACCCGTACTCCTCCCGTACCTCCCCTCTTCGGCCTTTCAGTTAGGCGCTCCTTGGTCGTGTGAAGAGGAGGACTAAATCAATGGGATTGATAGAGGACCAGGTGTTTTTCGGACGGTCTTTTCTTCTTTTTTTCTTCTTTTCATTTTATTACACTTTATCCTCTCCCTTTTTTTCCGACTCGCCGACCTGTTGCAGATTGGAGAGACGCCGAACCCCGAGTTGAGGCTCATTACATCGGTTTTCAACAAAGTTCACCACCGAGGTAAGGGGCCGGCCGGCCGCCTGCGCTGCGGCTGCTCCGCGAAGGGTAGTCGGGTTACCTCGTCGCGGAGGGGATGAATCTTGATCTAATTTATGGATGCTCCCTGGGGCGGGCGCGGCGCGCAGGTCAGACCACGCCGATCCGTCAGCTGTCGGTGCGCGCGCTCCTGCCCGACACGGACCACTACATGACGTACGAGGGCAGCACCACCCACCCGGGCTGCTGGGAGACCACCGTATGGATCATCATCAATAAGCCCATCTACATCACCAGGCAGGAGGTGCGCGCCACACTTTTTTTTTCCTGCTCTGCCGTTCTGATGTGACTCTCAAATCTTATTATGTGCGTGAAATTTGATCCTGATAATCTTTTTTTCTTGTTCTCCCAGCTGTACGCGCTGCGCAAACTAATGCAGGGCTCTCCAGAGACCCCCAAGGCCCCGCTGGGCAACAACGCCAGGCCGCTGCAGCCGCTGCACCACCGCACAGTGAGGACCAACATCGACTTCTTCAAGGCTCAGGTATGAGTAGAGCACATGGTGAACGCCTTCACTGTTAAAAAAAATCTGAAAATTCAGACGAACTTTTTCAGACTAGGCTGTCTGAAACGAGTTTTCATATCAATTCATCGAAATTCTAATACCGAAGTCGGAAAATTCACACTGACTGGTCTTAGTCAGAAATTCAGACTAAATTCCTCTAAATTCAGACTAAGTTTATTTAAACTCAGACCAAATACTCTGAGTATTCAGAGAATGTATTCGGACAGAGGTATTTCAGACTAGATAAGTATGAATATTCAGTGGTCAAGGAGGTAGGGTTACCAATCGTGTGTTCGGGGTTCGACTCTTGGTGAGGTAGAAAGAAAGTGTTCAATTTGTGAATACTGTGAATCTTAAGCACGACAATTAAGAAGGAAACAGACAGGGCACAAGGTTGGGAAATTACATTTTATTCACTGAAAATCTAAAAGTCATAATTCTCGCCCCCTCACGAGTGAGAATTTGAGGGCAATTTTATTACTCTCTGGAGAGTAAGAATTTTTTTCCTCGCCCTTTATGAGAAAGAATTTTGAGACCTCGCCCAAATTAAGTGAGAATTCGTGCTCAAATTAAGTGAGATTTAAAAATCCTTACTCAAATAGAGCGAGGCTCAAAAATATCTCGCCCGAAAAGAGTGAGGTTAAAAATTCTCACTCCAATTTAGCATGGAAAAGTGTCCTCTCCTATTTTGGGTGAGAAATTGGATTCCAGGGTTTGCAGTGTTCACCTTCGAAATATTCAGACTTGGGGATATGAATTGTAATTCAGACTAGATGTCTGAAAACCATATTCAGAGTAAATGTTAGTATGAATTTTCAGACTTAAGTTTGCTATTTTGCTTCAGACAAAATTGTCCGAATTTTCAGATTATTTTTTTAACAGTGTACTGGATGGCTCAAAGTTAAAGTGACGTTGAAAAGTCCCCCCAGTCCCACTCACATTCCCTTCTGCATTTCAGGGGAAGAATTGTCCAACAATGTACCGGGACATGCACTACAAGGGTAGGTAGACGTTAAGTATCCATTAAAACTTTAAACTTTTGTCAAAGATTTAATTATTATTTTATTTATTTCCAGCTAACACCTGGGCTGACAATGAACTTTTCTAAACCAGACAAAAAGTATATTGTTTTGTCGACAAGAAGCTGACTACATGAGCCTATCGCTACTTTAGTTCTTCTTAAAAGAAAAAAAAAGGCATAATAATGCTAGAACGATACATATCATATTTCATGCTGAGAAACGCTCAACTAAGTGACATATCATTTTATCTCCCTGTAGGGCGGCGGGTATCGCAGTGACCCCTACGCCATTGGCGTGTAGAGAGCCAGACTGTCCATTATTTAACTCAATGTCTTTGTAACATACTTAAGCTATCGTGATAGAATATTATTGCTGACGTTTTTTGTCAGCTGGAAACCGTTCCTATATACTGTACATGTAGAACAACTGCCTTTGTAAATATATATAGATCGTTACTGTTGTTTACGCGCCTGTCTCTTTGGTCGTCCGCACTCCCTTCCCATTGCGCCTCCTCATTGCCTGTCTGTCCCCTTCCGTCATTCGGAGAGCGATTACGCTGTGGGCCCCGGCGGGGCCCCGGGCCGGGCCGGGCCGGGTAGGTCGGAGAGCGGCACGCCCGCGAGACGCCCCGCAGTCACGACGAACTTCGCCGGGCAATATACTTTTACTGCGGTAGCGTGGGCTCCACTCTGAGACATCCACCCGCTGCCATCCAGCCCGATTTCCCCCCCCCCAAATCCTCCCCCCTTCCTCCCCACCACCGCCTACCCCCACACACGATCAATGCCCTCCGAATGAGATTGCCTTTCTCATAATCATATACCCATACGCGGGGTGAACGGCGCCCTCGGGAAACGGGGTCGTGTGTACTCTGCATCGGGGTTGACCTTCAATTACGGAATTTAACACTTTGCGATTACTCTGGAAATCAAAGTGTGAGACAGCCTGCTCACACTTTATGGTGTGATAGGCCAAAGTGTCTCACACCACTTAGCTCGATTATTGAGGTGAGTTAAAAATGTGTGTATTTTTCCTAGGTTTATTTTAGTGTCGAAAAAGCTTTCAAACTGGCTACTATGTTATGGGTTTGAAATGATATTCTCCCTGGCCCTGGCCCCTGATTTCCTTAAAACAAATTAAGAGGTAGGAAATTGTGGCTGTACACTAAAAATCAATGAGTCATAACTCTCGTTCCTACACGAGTGAGGATTTGATGGCAATTTTATTACTCTCTGGAGAGAGAGAATTGTTTCCCTCGCTCTATTTAAGAAAGAATAGAGCGAGGATAAAAATATCTCGCTCGAAGGGGGTGAGGTCAAAAATTCTCACTACAGTTAAGCATTAAAAAGTATCCTCTCCCATTTTGGATGAGGAATTGGATTCGAGCTCGAATTTGCTAGGGTTTGCAGTGTATAAGCAGCCAGAGACTCATCACATGGTAGCTCGTTTGAGTATCTCCGAGAAAGAATGTGAATGTAAGAAATTTTACTCTGATAATGAAAGAGTGTACAATGTACAGTTATTAATCAGTGTTCGTGGATGCTTGCTGATTAATCAGTGTACATTAATGCTTGCTGATTCCAATGTACAGTTATTAATCAGCAAGCATACATGTATACACTGATTAGTCAGTGTACATTGTACATTCTTTCATTATCAGAGTACTCAACAAAAAGGTGTGTTATAATTTGGTCACGCACCAACGAGTTTGAGACTGCCTCACACTTTGATTCCCAGAGTGTTCCTGAAGAGAAAAGAACTTTGTGCGGGGTACTTGTATTTGTTTGTGCTGATATTTTTCCACAATTTTTCTTTACCACAATCGACTTATCTGGTTAAACAGCTCCCCAGCCCGACTTCGTTGTCGTACAGGTTTCCAAGCGTCAATAAGTGTCTCTTACGCTTTTGTAAATCCGCCTCCCCGGATCATGTCGAGCTAGTGCGACACCTGTGCGTAAAGGCTGAGGTCTGAGCCGCGCAGGCCAGGCGGAGCAGCGCGATTCATTAATAACGACACAGACGGCACTGCCGGCCCGGCCCGGCCCGGGCGGTCGACTTAGCGTGTCATAGTTTTAATTGGACGTGAGGTGATTAATGGGCCGCCGAGGCCGGAGCCTCAGCCGCTTGACTGATCAGCCGGCTAATCCCGACCGCTTGAGCCCGGCTGAGCGCTGAGCATCAGCTGCTCGGCGCGGGGTGCGTTGCGTCTTGCAGTCGTGCGCTCAGCAGCGGGCGCAGCAGCAGCAGCAGCGGCTGGTCTGGTTCGGCCAGGCCTGTGTGCGCCTACGCGTGTATGTGTGTGTGTACGTTTGCAGGGCTCGTTTGCATAATCAACCAGAGGGCCGTAGCGACTAATACGGGGCCCCCTTGTGCGTGCTGGGCTGGGGCCCGGGCCGGGGCCGGGGTATCTGCGGGGCGGCAGGTGGTGACAGAGGGAGTGAGACAGAGGGATGTGTAACCGCAGGCGGAACTTGGCGCCCACGAGCTACTCCTGACAAAGTTGAATTAGTTGAGGGGCGCGCGGGGCGGCGCGGCGGCGGCGTTGCTCCGTGACGTCCATGCCAACGCACGGCGCCTGCTGGGGGTTGGGGGGAGGGCGCCACCTCCAACTCCTGCTGCCCGTCCCCGGCCCGCCCCGGCCGAGTCGAGCCTCGGCCCGGCCTCGCCCTCCTCACCGCCTCGGTCCTCCTCCTGCTCCTCCTCGTGGAACGGCCGGGCCGCGCCGGGCGGGGCGAGGGCGCGTGTTCGGCCCGGAGCCAGGACGGAACACGGCGATTGAAACTCGTTGCGGGTTGGGCCGGGCCGGGCAGGGCGGTCCTGCCCTGCGCAGGCCGAGTCAGCAGCAGTTGGAATTATTTTCACCTTGGCAGCAGAGCTGGCGCTCTCGCCTGGGAGGCCATTGCGAGCCCGCCCCCGCCGCGCCCTGCCCTGCCCTGCCGAGCGAGGCCCGCCTGAGATGTCGTCAGTCACGGTGTGGGGTCGGCCGTCGTAAAGACGAGGCAAGAACGCGCAGCGCCAGCTGTCCTCCGCGGCGAACCACCCTCCCGTGAGGTAGAGGTGGAGCCCTCCTTGCCTTTTGAGGAGTAAATCTCTCGGTTCCGAGAGTTTCTTACCCTAAACGAACCGAAATAATTTTTCCTCCTCCTCCTCCAACCTTCCTCACGACCCAAGTGCCGTCCAGCGGCGACCTCGTGATGGGCTCCCCGGAGGATCCGGCACGGCCGGCCCGGTCCGTCCCGGTCCGTCCCGGGCGGGGGCGAAAGCCAAGGGCTAACTGTAAAGCTGGAGGGGCGGCCGCCCCGCGCCACGCCACGCCACGCCACGCCTCGCCTCGCCACGCCTGCACGGCGACCCGAATGGCACGCTCGCGTGCCAAGGGGCGGAACCGTGAGCCGTGGGGGGGGGGGGAGCGGTGGGGTGAGAGAGTGCGGGCGAGGGACGGGGGTGGATCCGGAGGAAGTGGGCCCGACCAGATGTGTATCGCAGTGTCAGTGGTGTCGAGAAACACAAATACTCGGTCGAGAGCCGCCCGGCCCGGCGTGGAGGAGGTAGGCGAGCGAGGCGCCCCCGGCCCCGGCCCCGGCCTGCCTGGGTCCTTATTGAGCCGTCTGCCGCTCCGGCCGTCGCACCTGCCGCACCTGGAGCCGCCTGGAGCCTCCAGAATCCAAAGTTTGATTAATAAACTTGGCCTCTTGCTCAATTGAGCCGGTGATGCTCATACAGCGCTGCCGCCTGGGCCGGGCCGAGCCAGGGGGGAAAGAGAGAGGGGTAGAGAAGGCTCTCGCCACTCGGGTAACTTTTGCAGGCAACTTCATTTGCTGCAGCGCGCTGCACTCGGCCCGGTAAATACGAGAGCAACGGAATTAGCGTGACGAAGTCGTCGGGGCGAGGCCAGCTGTTCGTCCACTTTCGGCGAGGGAGTTGGGGGGGGGGGGGAGAGGGAGGTCAGAGGGCGCAAAGCCGAGTTTGGGGTCGCGCAATTCCCTTTCATCTGCCGGGCTTTCTTGGCCGCAAGGCTCATCGGGGCGAATTATTTCCATCGCGTGTCTGAACGGTCCGCCCCGCCCCACCTCACCTGCCGCGTTGGGGTGGGAGCGAGGGGAGGGTGGAGGGGATGATCCTCCCTGAGACGCGCGGCGCGGCGGCGGCGCGGCCTCGCGTGGGTGCGAACAACGCGACAACTTTTATTTTCAGAGGGCGCACTAATCCCGTGTTATTTCTGCTAAATCCCCCGTGAGTGCGGGGGCGCCTCGTCGCACACCTGTAGGCTCTCACGTCGTCGGGTGGCTTGCGGCGCCAGGCCGGGCTAGCCCCGGCACCGCGGAGGCGAGGACTTCGAGTCTGTGACAGGGACGGGATTTCATACGTGGTAAAAGTGAACAAATAAACATACGCATCTCGCAGTGCGTCGTTGTCGTAACTATTGTTTGTACCTCTTTCATGCTCTTTATCTACGAGGACATGGCGGCGCCGGCGCGCCTCAAAAGGTATTTATATACTCCCCCGCCCACCCAGCCCTACCTCGCCCAGCTCTGCCCTGCCCCACCCCGCCCTTCCCGCGCGGCCCCGCCCCGCCCCGCCCCGGGGGCTCCCTGCATTCTTTGCCGTGCCCTGTTTGTCCCCGCCTCTTCCATTCGCGTGTGTTGACTCGGCGCAAATTGAGAGCAAATACTCCGCCGCTGCGCTACCGCTCCATTTGGGGCGGAGGCAAGAGCAAAGGCGCCGCGGCGCTCGTCTGTCTCACCTGCGGCCCGGCCGGGCCGGCTCCTCTAGCGTCACTGCGGCGGATGACGCTATCATAGTGAGGAGAATGCAATCAGGCGGCCCGGCCCGGATCACGGGAATCTACTTCTAATTATCTCGTCAAAAAGTTTAATGAGCTGCCGGGCTGGGCCGGGCCGGGCCGGGCCGGGCCAGGGCAAAGCTTTGGTTCTCCCTCGCGCCGCCAAATATAATCTGCTTATCAGCCGCAGCCCATCTTTATACGACCCGCGCGCGCTATCCGGCCGCCAAAGTTGCGCGATGGAAACAAACTAACCTCTCTCGCGTCATTCCGACGCTGCCATGACTCGTCACCGTCACCCCACCCCGTCAAAGCCGTCTCACGCGCGACATGCGCCTCGTTACAAATTACTGGGGCCTTATGACGAGCACTGATGGTCCAGCGCGCGCGGCCCGGCCGGCCGGGGATGACCAGTCCACCACCCCTCACCTCCCCGGCGGCGGGACCCCGCAGGGCCGCAGCCGGCCAACTTCATTAAGTGCAAGGTGGAAAATGATCTTGTTAAAGTTAGACCCCTCCCCGCCGGGGTTCGCGCGGGGTGGAAGAGGGGGCCCCCACCCCTGGGGGGCCCCGCGCAGCCCCTCTCGCGGGGGGGGGGTATATCTCGCAGCTGCAGCGCCCCTCGCGGCGGCGTGCCAAACAAAGGCTTCATTACGACTGAACAAAGGCTCGGCTCGGCTCGGCCTGCGAGGCGAGGCCCACCAGGCCAGGCCTGCCGACACAGTCACACACAGCAGTGCGTGGTGCGCGACCCGGGCGCCATACAGTCAGTCGCACATCATGATCTGCGCGCGGTGACTCCACTCAGTGGTTTCGTCCCTCTGTTTTTGTCGCACTCATAGGACACGGCCATAAGGAGCAAGAGAGAGTGAAGTGCTGAGCGCCTGCAGTCTGCGCCGGGGGCCGGGCCGCTTCGACCGAAGATGGGGTCACTGTTTTTTCTGAACGGAAAAAAGAGACAGTATAGTCGTCGCAGGCGACTTTTTCCCATTCGCGTCCCACTTCCGCCGCTGGCGGCGTGGGGCGTGGCGTGGGGCGGAGCGGGACAACTCGTGTAATCGCCTCGTATTTTCTTTGACTTTGCCCGCGCCCTGCCTCCTTTGCTCCGTCCTGAGAGGGTTACGTCCCAGGTCTCCCCCCCCCCTCTCTCTCCCCCTGCCCCCTGCTCCTGCACCGCGTCGCAACTACCCGCTGCACTGCTGCCTATCCTCCTAACTAAACGGATTTTCTTGAGTCACATAAGGGATATTAATATCGCCGAGGGGGGCATTACCTCGGCCTGACATTTGGTCGCCCTGCTCTCCCTCTGTCCCGCACTCCACACTCGGCCCTCTCTCTTCCCCGTCTCTCTCCCTCAACCGCTTCTCTCCTGCACTTCTCTCCACCACCCACTCCCACCTCCTCTCTCTCCTCTCGCACCAGTTTGTCTCTGCCCGTCTCCCTCCTTCCTCCTCCTCCCCCTCCCTCCCTCTCTCTCTCTCTGTCTCTCTCCCCCCTCCCTCCCTCTCTCTCTCTCTCTCTCTCTCTCTCTCTCTCTCTCTCTCTCTCTCTCTCTCTCTCTCTCTCTCTCTCTCTCTCTCTCTCGCACTCACACAAGCACTCTGCTTTCCTGCTTGTTATTCCCCATGTGGAAGTGAAATACCTCGGCAGCTCGGACCCCGGCATAAAGGTTGCCCTAACTTAGTTTCGGGTGATAAGCCCCCGGTGACCCTCCCCCGCGCGCGGTGGCTGCGGCTCGCCGCTGTGCTGTACTGGGCCACATCCCCGCCCTTCCCGCCCCGCTCCGCTCCGCTCCGCATACGAGCGGCACACACCGCTGGGCCCCGCAGCCTCCGCTCGCCCGATCCCCAATGGCTGCTAAACACCTATAAATCCACCCGGTGGTCTTCCTTTGCGACCAGTGCCGCTCCCCAACTACTGGTCCAGCGTTTTTTTTTCTCTCTTTTTCTTTTTTATTTGGCATGTCCCGTGACGTAGCGCGGTGCGGCTGCCCGCTCCCTCCGCGGTCAGTCGGTGAGGCTGAGGAGGAGGCTCGGGGCGCACGCACGCACACCACGGCGGCGCGCAGCGCTTGCCCGCCCGCCGCTCACCGCCGCTGCCAAATTGTTTCCAACATTCTTCTCGATTTTCTCCGACGCGCGCGGGACGCAGAGGTTGAAGAGGGGCGACGTGCGTGAGAGCGGGGCGTCAAGATCGGCCGCCGGCTGCTGCCGGGCGGGGTGGGGCGTGGTGGTGGGGTAGGGTGGGCTGCTGGGCGCAACCCTGCTCAGTCTCCTGCCCTCAGCATGAAAACAGCAAAAAACTAGGATGTGCACGGGTAACCCGTGACGGGTGTGTGTGTGTATTGTGTTCACTGTAACTCAAAAGGTGACAAATTTGTGACCTTTTGTGGCGACACATCAAAAAAGGAAACATCCCCTTTATGTGACCCTTTTTTCGGCGACACATAAATGTGTGACCTTTTTCGGTGACAATTTTGTTTCCAAAACCTCCGTGTGTTACCGAAAAAGGTCACATGCGTGTTCGTTTCGGTAACACACGGAGGTTTTGGAAACAAAATTGTCGCCGGAAAAGGTCACACATTTATGTGTTACCGAAAAAAGGAAACACATTTATGTGTCGCCGATTTAAGGCAACATGTGTTTCCTTTAAAATTACAGTGTTATTGAGGCAAGGGCGTAACTTACTATGTACTTTTAACCATTTCGTTTTTTTCACCATCATGGACACTTTTGTCGGCACTATATCACACACACTCTCTACTTGACGTGATCGTCGCCGCGCTATATCTCCCCGTACCCGCCCTCTATTGATAGGCTTGTCCATGGTCTTGCCCACCTCCCGCTGTGCGAGTTGTTTCTGTTGTTCGTGGCGGCATCGACTGCAACGCTCGAGGAGCGCCCGTATCCGTCCCGTCCCGCCCCGTCCCGACGTCCCGCCCCGCTCCGTCCGAACGCGCCTGGTTATCGGCTTCACACGCCACGAGCTGAGCACAATGCAGCGGCTAATCGAGCCCGCCTCGCCACGCCACGCCGCGTCTCTGCTTCCGAGTCTCCGGACCAAGTCGGCCTTCGTTCTCTCTCTCTCTCTCTCTCTCTCTCTCTCTCTCTCTCTCTCTCTCTCTCTCTCTCTCTCTCTCTCTCTCTCTCTCTCTCTCCAGCCTCGTGCACGACATCTTTACGCTTTTGGCGTAAGCGCGCGCGCTCCGCGTCCGTTTTCATTATAGACTCACGACGTCACGACGTCTCGATGGCAGTCCAGTCGGTCCAAAACCAACCACGCTCGTGGAGCTCTCCAGAATAACCCCTCCCCACGCGGCGTCCTTTTCCTGCCGTGAGTCTTGGCGGCCGCACCGCGCGTGCTTCGATATCACTTCCGCCTCGAGCCGCATTGAGAGAAACCCTCACTTTTCGCCTTTGCAATCTCCCCCTCCCCCTCCATGGAGCCCAGCAACAGTGTTGCGTTGCGCGGCCGGGCCGGGCGGCAGGTGTCGCCGTCACCTCAAATAAGCGATCTGCGTGCCTCGGGCCTCGGGCCCGCGGCGCGGCTAGCGTGGAGGGAAAGGGGTGGGCGCCGCAGCCGTCTGGAGCCTACAGAGCGAGGTGTGGCGGAGGAAAGGAAAAAGAAAATAAAAAGAGAGGGGCGGCGCGAGCGGGCGCACCAGGGAGCAGCAGCCTGTCTCGCTAAGCTGGTCGAGTAACTCCGGCGGCTCCACTAGCCATGAAATGGGATAGAAAGTAAATTCACCGAACCGCTTGTGTGTGCCTGTGTGCCTGTGTGTGTGTGTGTGTGTGTGTGTGTGTGTGTGTGTGTGTGTGTGTGTGTGCGGAGTGACTGGCAGACCACCCCAGAGTCGGGCGGGGGCCGGGGGCGGGGCGGCGGTTGGGTGGTGTGGGACGCGGGCGGGGAGGCGGCGCTGCGCGCGGCGAGGCGGGTGGGGTGGGCAGCGGGCACACGCCTCATCAGAGGCTTTTTACTGCGTTCCTCATCAGTAAGCCATGCAAATCGCCCCGTCATAATCGCTTCTCTGTTCACACGAGTCGAAATGCGATGTGCGTAGCGCGAGGCGCGAGGGCCGCCTCGTTCATCATTTTTCAGTAGCTTCTCGCCGCCTGCCGCTCGGAGGGTAGGCAACCGGCGTTCACGGATGCGCTCGTGCGGCCCACCAGCCAGGCGCTCGCAGCTGAAGCGACGAGGAAGACTGTCCTGTGTTAAGGGAGCGTTTTCCCGAAAGCGAGGGAGCCCGCGGTACGCCTACCCGTAAAGGCTCCTTACCCCGTGCCTCCCGGGGCAGCGCGCGTGAGGCCCCGCGCGCCGCTGCTTAAGGCCCCAGTCCGCTCGTTACAATGCAGGCGTGATCAGATAAGCCGAGGAGTGTTTTATGTGTATCCTGGCCACACCCGGCCGCACCGCGCCCGGCGCACTGTTAGGGTTGGGGGTTGTGCGGGGAGGGGAGGGGCGCAAGGGGGGGTCCGAGGCGCCCCAAGAGGGGCTCGGCGCCCGCCTTCGTCGTCGGGGAGAGGTTTTTCGTTAAGCCGACGCGGTCATCACCGTGTAATGAATAGCTCAATTGGGAGGGGCGACCGCGTTTGGAGCCGAGATATGATAGCGTCACAAAAAACTCATGCTGAACAAGAACGTAGTTGTTCACCTCTAGTGCGCGATTAACGAAAATGGAAACATTTTAGTCCTGACGCGCGCGTTTTCTTGCGGCTGCGAGAACCGTGGCGTGGGAGGCAGGTGGTGTCGGAAGGCGGCGGTGGGGGCGGGCCCGGCAGGGGCAGGGCCGGGGGCCGGCGCATGGGGTTCAGAGCTGCTGGTCTTACATGAATACGATAAGCCTCTTGGGGTCGGTGTCGGAGGACTTCAGCGGAACACAACTTGGGTGCGGGCCAAGAGCGTCCCCCGGCAGGCAGCACCCACCACCGGCGCCCCCTGGGGCTGCCAAGCGCCCCCTCCCCTCCCCGTCCCCCGGGGGCGTGCCGGACCCTGACCCTCTCGGCCAGCCCCGCTCCGCTTCCCCAACATGAGGGATTTGGGCCACAAGCGTTCTCATCAGTCTCCTCTTCTCCGCTCACTTTTCGACGTCTCATTTTTCCCCTTTTTTTGGCTCCCGGGGGGTGGGGGGTAGCGTTTGCGGTTCGCGGTCGCGGCGCGCTGCGGGTGACCGGGGCCCAGCTCCGCCGCGTGGTCGCGCCCCCTGCCCTGCCCTGCCCGAGGCCTCGCACTGCCGCTTGAGCCTCCACCCGCCCCGTTCCGCCGGCGCTGATGTGTTTACGCGCGCGATTGGTTGCGGCAAACAGTTTAAGCCCAGGGCTTTATTGTAGTCTATGTCTGCGGATTAGTGGGCTGGCTGGGCGGGGCAGCGCCGGCGCGGCGCCCGGTGCCGCCGGCACGCAATGTGAATCTTAATCGGCGCGGTTGTCGGGCTTCAGGGGGAGTTTGCGGTAGCGGCGCTCGCGCGCGAGGTCCGCAATGTCCGTCTGCCTGTCTGTCTGTCTGTCTGTCTTCTGTCCGTCAGGCAGCGCGGCCAATAAGCTAGCAATAACGAAGAGTAGGGCCCGGGAGTCTGAATAGGTAAATCAGGCAGCACGGCGGAAAGTTTCTCGGGAGCGGGGCCCTGCTGCGGCCGGAGGACGCTGGGCGGGGAGGGGCGGGGTGGGGCGGGGCGGGGTGGGACTCGCGGACGGCAGACAAGCGCGCCGCGAGTGACCCCAGGGGATCCGACCGACGCGGTCGGTATTCGGTTTGGCTTCTAGACCAGGGAACCTCGCTCTCCAAGCATTTCCAAGCGAATGAGTGACGAACACCGCGTGACGGTATTCACACTGTATCTACCCCCCGACGCATCCGTTTATATGGTCCACCTCACGGGTGGTTCCCGGGACAAGGCCACACGCCAAGTTTCCAACTATCTCCGGGGACGGGGAAGATTGAGGACGGAGGAGGGGAGGGGAGGGGGAGGGGAGGGGAGGGGGAAGTAGGGGAGGGAATATGGGGGCCGGGCGGGCAGAGAGCAGAGCCGACCCGCCAAACGATGCGTCTCAATCAATTTGTCACCTCGGCACAGCCAGTGTGTCTGCCCCGCCCCGCCGGCTGAGCCCGTGCCCTGCCCGTGCCCTGCCCGTGCCCTGCCCGTGCCCTGCTCTTTCCCTGCCCGTGCCCTGCCCGGCCGGGCACAGACCCACCTCACCTCGCTCAATCTCAATCTGTTTGAACGGATATTATCTATTATTAGAGCAGGGACCGAGTTGGCTGCCTGCGCCGGCCCGCCCCGCCCCGCCCCGGGTGGGACTTGAACCGCGCGCGCCGTTCCAGACGGTGGTGGCAGCCTCGGGTGTGCGAGGGGTGTTGGGCCGCGGGGTAGGGCAGGGGCGTTTGGAGTGGCAGAGTGTCCCCGGGGTGTAGAGGGTGGGCCGGGGCCGGGGCCGGGGCCGGGGCCGGGGCCGGGTCGGGGTCTCGCCAAACAGTCAGTTCAGTCCGAAGACTGGGGAGGCGGCGGGAAGAGGGGCCGTGCCAGGACGGCCAGGGGAAAGGCACACACACACACACACTCGCACGGAAGTGAAAGAAAAGAGAGCTCGGCTCGCCAGCGGGGATGGGCGGATCCCTCTTGGATGAATTATCGACAAGCCAGACCTAAGAAGCTCTTCGACGAGGCCCTCGCATCCGCAAACCTGTCCCCTGTGTGGACATCCCTGTGATTTGTCTTCGGACTTTTGCTGATACTTGAAAATGAAACCGAACAAGACTGGAATAAATTATTTTTTGACTCACCGATTCCTTTTATTATTATTGTAACACACAGTATCTCAAACCAAAATTTAAAAAGATCGAAAGTCGTGCCATCGTATGCAGTGAGGCCGCGCGCTTTGCGTGGCAACCACCTCTGTCTTTTCCGGCGCCGTTCGTTCCGTCACATCAAATAACGCCGACACGAAAGTAAAGTTGACTAGCCTGAAGGGCGGTGGCGGCGCCGGGGGCAGATGGGAGCGTGCGGGGCGGGGCCCGGCAGGGGGCCAATGTCAATACCGGGCCAGCTCATTACAACTCTGTGATCGGCCGGGGCCTGCCGGGCCTGCCGGGCCTGCCGGCCGCCGTGCGCGCGGAGCGGGTCGGCCCAGCTGGGCACGCGGTGCCCGGCCCCGGCCCCGGCCCCGGCCGCCCGGGTGCACCAGGTGCCGACGGGACGGGAATTCAATCTCGGACTTAAATATTTTCCCCTCCTTCAGCTCGATGAGAATGTCTTATTGGGCGCGCTGCACTGCTGCTCTGCCGTTCCCTTCGGCCGTAATGAATAATGAGGAAGCAATCCGCGGGGGAGGAGCGGAGTGGAGTGGTGTGGAGGGTAGGGTCACACTAAACTCTTATGCACTTTTTGGTGTATAAACCTTGCAGGAGTTTACACAACCATAGTTATGCTCAATTTTTCCTGCATAACTATGCTTAACTCTGTTCCTTATGCACAAATTTGTGCAGAATTATGCACAATGTGCAACATAGTTATGCATAAAATTTTGTGCATAACTATGGTTGTATAAAATTGTGCATAAGGATTTAGTGTGTAGGTGGCGGTTCGCACCCTGATACGCTTACTGTAAGTTTTAGCTTCAAGTTATTGTAAACCCTGAAGCACTAGCTTACGGCTAATTTTACCCTGAGGTAGGGTATTCTCTTCACGAAAAGATAGTGTGAACATTTCCGGGTAATGCACTTTTTGTTGTGCGTGGCTACGTAAAACTATCAGTTTGCGTGACTTACGTAAAATCCTTGCAGAAATATGCACAAGTTCTTACAATGGACGATTTTATGCGTAAGTATGTAAGATTTTTTACGTCAGTTACGCATGCTGATAGTTTTACATAGCTACGTACAAAATGGAACATAACCCGGGAGTGTGTGCTGTAGTGCTCACTGTAAATTTCACCGTTAGCTTTTTATTAATAGTGCCGTGCGCGTAACAGTCCCGTTCACGCGCCAACAGCACCACCACCACCTTCGCTTTGATGGAATTCAATAAATGGGAAAAGTTTGTTGGCGCGGGGTGTAGAACGGGCGAGTCGCGTTGCACAAGGCCCTATAGGTAGAGAGAGGAGCCTAGCCTCGCCTGGCTGGCAGCCGCGCCCACGAGCCCACGGGCCCGCCGCCCACGCCACCAGGCAATTAGACGAATCATTGATGGAGTTAAAGGCGGCCCGCTGCCGTGGGGTGGGGCGGGGTGGACTGGGGCGGGGCGGGGCGGGGCGGGGCGGGGCGGGGCGGCACGTGGTGGCGAGGTGTGAGATGCCACTGTGGACTTATTGCGGCGTTGACTCGATTTGAAGGGCCAATTGTGATCAAAGAAGCGTCTCTCTCCACTGAGGCTCACCGGGCGGGGCGGGGCGGGGCGGGGCGGGGCGGGGCGGGGCGGGGCGGGGCGGGGCGCGGCGGGGATGGAATGGGAGGCGAGACGCACGTGGTCGGTAATGCTGTTTGACAAAGTGCTCAAAGCTCGCCGAGCTTCGCGGGCTCACCGCGCCGGCTTTCGCGCTCCACACCTTCTAATTGCTTTTCGGCTCCGAGGCCGGGGCGGGGCGGGGCGGGGCGGGGCCACCAGGCCACCCCGCTGCCTCCAGTATAAGCCTCTGCAGTAAAGACTTGCAGCCATAGGCAGCCATAGCTCGGAGGAGGCGTGGCGGAAAGGGCTTCTCAAAGGTTCCACGCGCGGTCGGTTCGGCGTGTCTGAAGCGCGCGTGCTGTTACACAACACCACCTTGTGGACTGTTTATCATGTTCGCTATCGGCCGGTGGTTAGTAGGAAACCGGAAGGTCATGCTTGGAAAAGGAGAATAAGTCGAGAATAAGAGAATAGTCGACGGTGTTTGACTATACCGCCTGCTCTGCCGCAGCGTTCGAGTTGACAGGGAAAACAGGAATGCGTTTCGACCTATGGTGTGGGTGTGGGCAGACCAACCTCACGCCTGCTACTGCTTTCAATGACGCTTCCCACCCGTCCAAAATGGTCCTGGCCTGGACCGCCTGGACTAGTAGTGACCGCTTCAGAACGAGCCAGCTTTGTCCGCAGTGCTGCTGACACGTCCCGCCCCCGCCCCTCCCCTCCCCATCGCGGCATACGGCCGATAAATACAGCATTTGCAAACTTTTTCCGGTCCATTCACAGCTAAACTACCGCCCGCCAGTGGTGGTAACCGTCAATTGGATCCTCCGCTCCGAGCCTCAGAGCCGCGCGGTAGACTAGGCCAGCGGGCACGGGGCACGGGCTGCGGGTGGTTCAGCGGAGGGGTCCTGAAAAGTAACGGGCAAAGACTGCTGACTGCTGACGCCTGATTCGGCGGGGCGGGCCGGGCGCGCGACAATAACCAGACAGGCAGCCGCCGCCGGGGTCGGGGCGGAGCGCCGCAATCCTCACTATGAGACGCACGGCGCGGCGCGGCACGGCGCGGATGGGTCGAGGTGAAGGGAAGTCAGTTTCTGAAAGTAACTTCATTTCTCCGCGAATGGGGGCATCCCGAGGGGGGATGGCCCGGCCCGGCCCGGCCCGCTCGGCGCGCCTGGCCCGCCGCCGCCTTCCTCTTCACTCGAGGCGAGATGGAGGAGTCGTCGGCGATCGGGTGACAACACCCACAAGGTGGCGGCGGAACAGCTGATTCGATTTGAGCGCCGAGTCTTCTCCACGGCGCGGCCCCCGCGCGACACCCGCCCTCCGGGGGGAGCCTGCAATCAGATTTTACGCTGTTATTTTCGGGCGAGGAATGGTGAAGAGGAGGAAGAACGCGTTCCCTCTTTCAAAAGGATATACGCGTGAGTCCGGGAGTGTCGCCTCTGCAGGGGAAAGAGATTCTTTCGGAGCTGCTGGCGGGGCGTGTGTTTGCCGCGCGTCCGCTGTAGTGGAAGGGCCGGGCGCGTGGTGCCTGGCAGGTGACGGTGCGGGAGTGCCCCGCCGTCCCGTGCCCGTGGCGCAGCGAGGCGCTAGTGGGGCCCTCGCCGAACTGGCCAAACCCCGAGGGGGGACTCAAAACAATCAAATTATTTGTCTTCGCAACTCGATTGTTTACGCCCCATTGTGCGACACTGAACCAAACTGTTCTGACGTGCGAGTGAGTGTGTAGCCGCGTATGCGTTCTACGTCACATGCTGCTCTCTGCAGTTTGCAATGAAAAAATGGGTGCTTCAAAAAATTGAGGAAGAAATCGCATGTGGATGCGTAGGAAGAAGCCATTCTCTTGGTGAAATAAAACAAGGTGACTGCCAAAAATACAATTGCATTTTAGAAAACCAAGCAGGTGTCTTTAAGAAAAATCCGAACATTGAACATTATTTGTTTTTAAACTGTTGTCTTTAAAAATGTTTATTCCTGATGAGCGAAATCTAGGTCTATATCAATATAAAAATCTAAGAAGCTCAGCCTACATCTCACTGCAAGTTGGACGTCCGGACTGAGCCAAGCCTGATGGGATGGGAATCGGTCCGGCGAGATTAGGGGCCATCCATATACTACGTGACCTGTTTAGGGGGGGGAGGGGGTTCGGCCTTACACTACGGTCAGTCACGGGGGGGAGGGGGGGGGGTCAGCGCTGGTCACGTAGTATCCTAGTATTCGTCAGAATGCCTGCTAAACGCAGCAAAATACAAACAACTAACGCCGCGTCGTCTGCTATGGAGACCGACGCCTGACTGGCGTGGCATGGCGCCGGCACGGCTTGCCCACCTTCGCCCAGCCGGCTGGCTAACAAAATTAATGCCAAGGAAATTCTGTCAGTATCATGTCTAGTTCGCGTATACATGCCGCATATTTCACCTCTAGAAACATAGAAAGTCGTTCCCGAAGTCGTGAACGTTTTTTTAACGCTAAAATTAGAAGAAAAAAAATTTACTACGTGACCATGGGGGAGGTTGGGCGCCGTACTACGGACGGTCACGGAGGGGGAGGGGGGGGTCAAAAATGGCCCAAAATAGGTCACGTAGTATATGGATGGCCCCTTACTGCAATCATAATTTAAAAAATCTTACAAAATCAACGTTTATTTGTAAATTTCAATCTGGAAGCGCCACAGGCCTAGGCATTGTGGGCGGGCTACAGAAAATGTGATGGCACTTAATTTGCACGCGATGCAGGCGCACTCTTCGTTCAGCCCAACACGTGTGCGCCTACCTATAGTATATATAAAATATTGCAACATGCCTAGGTTACGGATCTCAAGGCCATCCCGTGAGCGCTCGCTCGCTGCTGGCGCTGGAACAGGCCTTGGGAGGGAGCAGATGACTCGTATTATATCTGGTGTATGGATCGAGGTGTGGTATGATGAATCACAGGTTCGGCCCCCCGCAGGCTCCGCAGGCTCCGCAGGCGTGCGGCCGCGCCCGCACACACACACGCACACACGCACATCCTCGCGCTCTCTCTTTTGTACGTCTGTCTGGTCGGGCGGGGCGGTCTCTCTCTCTCTCTCTCTCTCTCTCTCTCTCTCTCTCTCTCTCTCTCTCTCTCTCTCTCTCTCTCTCTCTCTTCTCTCTCTCCCTCGCACTCCTCGCGACCGGCCGGGCTACATTTATCACGCGGATTGGCGGCGGCCTGGGGCGGGGGGAGAGGAGTGCCAGCAGCACTCTCTCCCGCCCTAGGATGATTTTTCACAGCTGCGAAATCCACCACAGAACGAACGCGCGCGATACAGTAAATGCGGCTGGCCAGAATCTCGCTCTCACCAACACATATACACACACATACACACATACACACACACACGCTCGCCCGCGTGCGACGACATGGAGCCACGCCCCGCCCCGCCCCGCCCCGAGACTGTCGGCACATCCTGCGGTGGAGAATTGAATTGACGCTGGCCACAGCGGCCCCGGCCCGGTCCGGCCCGGCGCGCCACGTGCTGCCAGCAGCGGCGGCGGCGCGGCGGACCAAGTCAGTCCGGGGAGGAAAGAATAACAGCGAAACACCATTTTCCGAGCGCACGGCGCCGCGCACGCCACGCCGCCGCCGCTGCCACCTCGACAGCCCGTTCCCTGCATTTCATCTTCCGACTTGTGAATATTGTGATTGATGAACGGGGCGGGGCGCCGCGGGGCGGGCGCGCGAGGTTCGCAGGGGGAACCCTACCCTCATCGGCCGCCCACCTGAGCCCCTGCCCTGCCCTGCCCTGCCCTGCCCTGCCCTGCCCTGCCCTGCCCTGCCCTGCCCTGCCCTGCCCTGCCCTGCCCTGCCCTGCCCTGCCCTGCCCTGCCCTGCCCTGCCCTGCCCTGCCCTGCCCTGCCCTGCCCTGCCCAGGCCGGCCAGCCGCTCAATACGGGCCATACCGCCAGGACGCCGCGGACCCCGGGCCGCCGAGCCCGCGGCCTTGCGTTGAGAGAGACTCGAGGGTCTCTCTAGTCTATGGTGCCGCTAGCAGCCAGGCTTGTCGTTGATTGTCCTCTCTTGTGCGCGGCGTGCCGAGCCGAGGCGAGCCGAACCACAGCGAGCCGCGGGCGCACATTGATTACAAAAAGACAATCCACGCTGAAGTCGAGGGGGGATGGTGAGGGTGGCGACTTCCGGGGCGCGCGCATCCGCCACACATCCGACGAGAAGGTCCGCTCGCCGTCCCTAGGCGCGCGGGGGCGGCCACTGCCGTCCGAGAGGGAACAGGCGTGATATACGGCCGCGAGCGCGTCTCGCGCTGATGCATCCGTGGTTTATTAATGCCCAGTTCGCCGAGCTGCGCTGGGATGCAACATTCAGGCGCGTGCGTCAGGAGCAGGAGGGTCACTGGGGCTGGGCTACGGGTCGACGGCCGCCCGGGTGACGGAGGCGATCCACGGCAGGAAGCTGGTGACCCGGGTGCAGACGTGCGCCCTGCTGCGCTCGCACTGCAGGCCGTAGCGGTGCGACACGACGCCCACCAGCATGGGCCGGCCGTCCTCGGCCTCCACGGTGAGCGGACCGCCGCTGTCGCCCTGCAGGAGGGCCAGGCCAGCAGGAGGGGGCTCATCAGCGTAAGTTGCGAGGGGGAAACAACTGTGTACACCTCGTAATCCAGAATTCAGAAACATTCAAGAAAATTCAAAGAAATCAGGAAAATTGCGAAAAATTCAGGAAAAATCAGAAAAATTTACCCAAAAAATCTCAATCCAGATCGGTATTATTGGAAGCAGATGATACTTTTTGCTGCAAGTTTTTGTCGCTAGGGATATTCAATTTCATTCGAGCTGCATCGGTACGAGTCGGGTAGGCCGTGGCCGTGCGCGGGCTTTGCGGGGGATTCGGCGCTGCCACGGCGCGCCTCGGCACTCGGCACTGCTCGGCAGCGCAGTATTGTAGGGTAGGGTGGGGGTTGGGGAGGGGGGGGTGGCTCTATTTCGCAGGGACTGCGCTTCAGCCAGCCACTCAGTGCCACTCACTCACTCATTCACCAGTACTCCTAAGGCACTATATACCAAGGGTACGCGCCTGGTTTCTGGACTCACGAAGTAAAAGCAAGCTATCCGACACCTTATTGCTCTGCAAACCGGAATGTGTGTACTTCGTACACACATATTTGTGTGTTCTTGCAAGCACACCTCTAGATTTGCTATAGTACACACTTATTTGGCGTGTGCTTGCCATAGTACACACTTATTTGCCGTGCACTTGCCATATTACATACTTATTTGCCGTGTACTTGCCATAGTTCACACTTATTTAGTGTGTACGTGCCGTAGGACACACATATATTTGTGGGCTTGTTTGAGTGTACTATGGCAAGTGCACGGCAAAAAAGTGTGTACTAAGTACTCACTTCGGTTTGCAATGTGTGTCCTTAACATTCGTGTATGTTTTAAAGTAAAGGTGTTAAGGTCTTATTTGTTAAAAATACGTAAAATTCAAACACAAATTCACAAAAAAAAATTCAATAAATACAGTATTCCCAAAAATTCATGAAAATTTACCAAATTGGTACTCCTAAATTAAGAGTTGTTTCCCCCTCGGAAAGATGTCCATCTCTTTAGCCGAAATCTTAGTTGTGTTTTGTTTTTAAATGCACATGACAAAATCTCTATCATATTCCCTTTACGTCGAAGGGTTTTCCCCAATGTTTTTTTTTCATTGTTTCTGTATTTTAACGGAAAGCTCGACGTGCGCTCACGTTGCAGGACACTTCGCCCCGCAGGCCGCGCACGCACAGGAAGTAGGGCGCTATCTGCCTCTTGAGCAGCGACTCGGCCTGCTCGCTGGTCAGGATCCTCTCCCTGGCGAAGTGCAGCACAGCTGTGCCTTTGGACGGGCGCGTATCTGCGCGCGGGACCAGATATTGCCACAACCTCCCCAGCCCAAGGGTAAGTCACGTCTCCGGTTTCTACCCGAGTTTGCTTACCCGCGTCAGACGTTTTCCCCCAGCCGCTCAGGGTGGCCACCTTGCCGGCGAAGTCGTCCCCGCGGTGTTTCCAGGAGGGCAGCTTCACCGGCCGCACTCTACCTGGCGGGCACCACTGCTCAGCACCGTGGATTAAATCTTAACTGCACGTACCGATTGTTTTCAGAGAACATGTGTAACAGCATGCGGGTTTCAGACGTTCAGGCGCTGCGTGCACCGTCCGACAGGCAAACCCGCAACGCTGTTATATGCGGCGCGGGGAGTCAGTTCGAAATATCATTGACCGGCCCCTCAAAAAGATCGTTTGAAAAATCAGAAAGAAAAAAAATCATTAGGATACAGAAAGATCAGAAAAATAGAGAACAAATAAACGATAAACTGAGATAAAAATTGAAAAATGTCAGGAAGAGGTGGGAAAATACCAAAATTCTCAAAAAGTGAAATTCTCCTTATAAACTAAAACCATTTTTTTAAAAATAAAAAATTCCAAAAAACCATCGTACACATTTTGTATGGAATGAATTACCCCACCCCCCCACCCCCCACCCCTAAGTTATATGTTCTCTGGAGCGCCCGGTGCCGAGGGGACAGGGGTCTCCCACTCCCAAAATAGGTGCATAACGAGTTGGCGAGTTGATGCATTTTCGCGAGTTGAACGCAATTTTTTCGCGAGTTTTCGCGAGCTGAACGCGAGTTGAACGCGAGTTGGGCTCGGGCAAGTGTACGAAAGAGTTGGCGAGTGAGAGACCCCTCGCCCCTCGCCCGGTGGCCCGGTGCCGCCGCCGCCTTAGCTGGGCTGCTCACTGTTGAACCGCACGGGCCGGGGCAGGCGGATGAG
Source organism: Frankliniella fusca (assembly GCA_029379305.1). NCBI lineage: Eukaryota > Metazoa > Arthropoda > Insecta > Thysanoptera > Thripidae > Frankliniella > Frankliniella fusca. Next base: position 540,461 of record JAHWGI010000106.1, read on the forward strand.
CGCCAGGTCGTTGTGCCCGGGGTTGTCGCGCGTGTACTTGGGGTGCAGCAGCACGACGCTCGAGTCGAACTGCTGCTGGGCGTCTTGCATGGTCGGGTACGAGCCCAGGAACACCCGAACGCTCATCCTGTGTGTCATATTCGTCGAAAGAGAAAAGTCTTAAAAGTATAAGCAGACGAGCTCCATGCAGACTGAGCTGGCGCGGGCTGGCGCTGACCCCTTCCTGCAGCAGTGCGCGGCGGTGATGAGCCAGCGGTCCGAGAGCAGCGCCGCCCCGCAGCGCGCCACGCTCACGCTGCCGCCCTGGTCGCCCCGGCCCAGCACCATCAGCCCCGCCTGGTACGGGAACTGGCCCGGGGCCGCCTCCGCGCCGCCCACGATCAGCGAGCGCACGGGGCGGCGGCCGCCAGGAGGGCCCTGGGGACACGGAGACAAGTTGGAGTACAAACGGCAATTTTACGAAAATTTCCTGATTGTATTAAGTTTTGTTTATCTTCTAAATTGTCAAGTGGGCGCATAGTGTTCCAGGGGCGTGCGAAGCCTAGGGCAGGGCGTGCGCTGAGCACACCACGGAAAAATCCGCCGCGCATACCCTACCCTTCATTCTTCAGATTGGAGGTAAAAATTATAAAATCGAAATTTTGTGCAGGGGGTGGAAAATGGGGAGGGGAGGGGGGGATTTGATTTGCAAAATGCTGCATACCCTATCGTCAGGCACTTCCTACGCCGCTGCTGCAGTGTTCTCACCCGGAAAAAAATAACATTCTTGTCGCAAGTTAAAAGTACTTTGATATACTCAAATTATCTTGCTCGCAGAAAGAGTATCCGCCAGTTGTGTTTTTTTTTCTTGTTACAAGAACACACACTTTTCCTATGGTGCAGGCATGTAAAACATACAGCTCTCGTTCATTCACTGTGCTGTGCGGACGTTGACTGTCTGAGTGAGTCGCTTACGGGGCTCCCACTCGTCCTCGCCATCGTCATCCGCCACGCCATTCTCCTCGTCGTCGTCGTCGTCCTCGTCACGCCGGGCGCGCTTACGTCTCCTCATGGCGGCGGCCGCAGCGTGTGGACGGACAGTAGTGGATGACAATAAAGGACGTCTGGTTGCCAGGCGCCCCGCCCCGCCCCGCCCCGCCCCGGGCCCCGCCGCAGTTGTGCGCGCGTGCGATGTCGAATATATGGATGGCTGCGCCAAAGCAAGAGCCAGCCCCGCCCCGCCCCGCCACGCCGGCAGGGGCGCGCGCAGTCGGCCAGGCCTCGGCTCAGTGCGTCTGCACCGAGCAGTTTGCTTACTGATCGACTGGAAAAACGTCTCTGACGCCGAAAGATGCTCGTCGCGCGTCCTCTCCGCCCCAGCCCCACCCACGCGACCCCGCCCCCGCTGTCTGTCATATCATATTGGATTGGGAGCAGGAGGTTCGTAAACATCTTTCCGTCGCATCACGGCGATAAGGGCGCCGCGCGGCGCCGCCTCTCTGTCCCACCCCGCCCTCGCCCAGCCGCCGTGCCCCGCGATAAAA